>OZ023215.1:52195205-52577705 GCA_963995525.1 Escarpia spicata
AGAGAGAGAGAGAGAGGAGAGATAGAGAGAGAGGAGAGAGAGAGAGAGAGGAGAGAGAGAGAGAGAGAGAGAGAGAGAGAACCCGTGTGCGTACGTGTGCTTGCGTGTGCTTGCGTGTGCGTGCGCGTGCATGCGTGTGCGTGCATGCAAAGTTTGCGTAAGTGCGGGTGTGTGCGTGTGTGTGCGTGCGTGCGTGCGTGCGAACGTGCTTGCGTGTATGTGAGATAGAGAGAGAGAGAGAGAGAGAGAGAGAGAGGGGGGGGGGTGCATTGTATTGCGATTGTTTTTGTTCCAAGTATCGGTGATCAGACGGGGACGTTTTTGTAACTTCGCCACTCGTGTTCCGGATGACTTTGATCACACAGAAGTGTGTTACCAATACTGATAATAATCCCGGATTGGATTCATGTGGTAAACATCATAACAAATACAATTTTTTTTATTCTCACCAAATATATATATTTATTTATTTATATCCGATACGCACTTAAATGTATAGAGGTAAGTCACCATACAAATACATTATATTGGAA
Organism: Escarpia spicata; assembly: GCA_963995525.1. Lineage (NCBI taxonomy): Eukaryota > Metazoa > Annelida > Polychaeta > Sabellida > Siboglinidae > Escarpia > Escarpia spicata. The sequence goes on from OZ023215.1 coordinate 52,195,739, forward strand.
ACATATATGTATCCAATGCGGCTCATGGATTTCGTCTCGTTACATTTGTCGTCATAATCCGTTATGATTCCTGTATGTTATAGAGCACCACCATAGACAACCACAAACAACATTTCTTGAGAAGGTTGATTTGGGGATATATGGTATCCTTTGTTTCCATTAAAAAATGTGTCCTGTAATATAAATACATGTTTACGCACAATCATACCTACCCTCCACGCACACATACAATATGCATATATATATACATATATATATATACACTTATATTATATACATATATATATATTTAAATATATATATATCTATATATAACTGGTGGCACTAACATATTCGTAGTTAACACATACAAGAACAGTAAAAGCGGCCAAAATAAATTGGGTTTGAGTTGAAAATGATATGTATTTTAGTTACAGGCCAATATTTTTTTTAATATTACCCAAATCATACCAATTATTTATTCAGTCACCTCATTTCATCAGAAAAATCACTAAGCTGTGATGCGTCATATAAAATGAAAAATATTAAAGTAATCGTTGACGTTTGTTTACCTATTATTATAAATACGGTATTTAAAAAGGAATGGTGCAGTTAATTGCCATTGTCATTGAGTGATTGATACTGCAGTCAGTTTCTGCCTATCTAAGACTAAGGCTACGGCTGACTGAGTGAATTATAATAAATATAAATAGTTCTTCCTCCCTTAATAGGCCTGTAAGTCTCAATTTAGTTACCGTAGTTGGCCCCGGTTCAACATTTACTAATTAAATATAGTAGGCTTTATTGTTAAAAGTGAGACTCTACTGATTTTGTAAATATAATTTAGTTTTCTACTTATGCCGTAGGCGTAGCCTTAGCTCTGGGTTTAACATTCTTTACTATTTATTATCTATATGATATAAAATGATATGGTTTTGGTCTATTATTTTCTACTAAATATGATAATAATCTAACATAATTATGTCACCATTATTCTTATTGAGTGTTTTCTGCTCTTGCTCTGTTGCTGTAAGGGATATAGATTTTGTTTTATGCAAACCATTGAGATCTAATCATTTTAATGTGCTTTTTCCTAATCACACTAAAATTCATCATTCTATTTCAATTTTGCATAGTCTGCCATGTCTTCATGTTTGTTATAATAGAAAGTTACTGCCAATCCCCCGCTCTACGCCAACATTGAAATTAGCAATACTTTTATTACTAGCAGGAGATGTAAGTCTTAATCCTGGGTCATCTGTTAGACGAAACATTCGGGTGGCCACTACAAACGTTCGATCTGTACGAGATGACAGCCTCATTTTGTGATTTATTAATTTCTAAGAACATAAACATTCTAGCTGTAACTGAGACCTGGCTCAGACCACATGATACACATACATGCATTGCTGACGTTTCCCCTTCTGGTTACACCTTTCACCATCGACCACGTTTAGTCGGCCGTGGAGGTGGTGTTGGCTTTCTTATATCACAGTTGTTCAAAGTTAAATTACATTCTAACCCTATATACTCTAGTTTTGAGTCCATCTGTGCTGAAATTTCAGATTCTTCTTTCTCCGCACACTTTGTTTGTATCTATCGCCCTCCAGGACATCCGGCCAATTTCTTTGAAGACTTTCAGGATATGTTAGAAAATCTGGCAGTTATTCATTCAGAATTTTACATTCTTGGTGATTTTAATCTACATTTGGATATACCTTCTTCAACTACATTTGATGATATTCTTGCATCATTTGATTTGAAACAACATGTTACCTTTTCGACACATATACATGGCCATTGGCTTGACCTCTTGATAACCCGTTCAACTTGTAATAATATCCAAGCACCTACTGTTTCAGATGGGTTATCAGATCACCATACTGTCATTGCCAATATTAACGGTTCTATAGCCCCTTTACAATCGAAGCACAATGTGTCTTACAGAGCCATTCATAGGATTGACATTACAGCTTTAATGGCTGATAACCTTATATCTGACCTTATCACAGATAAAAAAAACATCTATCTGACTTACATAAACAGTACTGTCAAGTACTAAATGCATTATTTGACAAACATGCACCTATGAAATCCAAATGGGTGTCAGAAAGGCCACCGGCTCCATGGATGACTTCCGAAATTATACTATCTAAAAGGCGACGTCGTTATTTAGAGCGTGTATGGCGCAAATCACGCTCGCCATTAGATAGATCGCGCTATTCTAAGCAATGTCACCTCTGTAACAGACAAATGTCTAAACCTAAATCAGATTATTTTACAAATATGGTCATAAATAAGTCTGATAATCCGTGTCAGTTATGGAACAGCATCAATAACATTCTATACAGACGGCCTACTCCATCGCTACCTGATCATGTGTCAATTAAGTCTCTATGTGATTCGTTCTCTAGTCACTTCAAGAATAAAATCAGTATTATTCGTTCTGCTTTCCCACGTCATAATATAAGTAATGTCAGTGTGGACTTTCCACAAGTAAATTCTCAACTTGTATCATTTGAACATGCAACAGTTGATGAAGTTAGGAAAATAATTATGTCCTCCCCAAATAAATCTTGTGCACTTGATCCATTTCCAACAATACTGTTAAAAGCATGTCTCGATACACTCATTGGACCTATAACAAATGTTATAAATGCATCACTTTGCTCTGGCTGTTTTCCTGATGATTTTAAATACGCCCATGTCACACCACTTCTTAAGAAGTCATCTCTGCCTAAACAAGACCTAAACAGTTATAGACCTATTTCTAATCTCAGCTTCATTTCCAAAATACTAGAAAAGGTTGTAGAAAGTCGTCTAAGGTCTCACATTAGCACAAATGTCTTAACTAATGTGTCACAGTCAGCATATAGGCAGTTTCATTCAACAGAGTCTGCCCTCTTGAAGGTTCATAATGACATTAACTTGAACATTAATAATGGTAAAGTGACTGCACTTACCTTACTAGATCACTCTGCTGCGTTTGACACGATTGATCACAGCGTTCTCATTGAACGCCTATTAAAGTGGTACGGCATATCTGGCACAGCTCTAAGCTGGTTTTCTTGGTATCTAACTGATAGATACCAAACTATAAAGATTGGGAACTGTTTTTCAGCTGCACTGCCTGCTTTATTTGATGTTCCCCAGGGTTCTGTTCTTGCTTTTTACTCTTTACACCACGCCACTAAGCTCTGTTAAACAAAGACATAACTTAGATCATCATCTTTATGCTGATGATACTCTGATCTACATTTCGTTGGCTACCCCGGATACAAATCGCTCCCTTAACCAACTTAGTGATTGTCTTCAAGATATCTTCCACTGGATGACTGACAGCAAGTTGAAATTAAATGCAAATAAAACTGAATTGATCATTATTGGTACTCCAATGCAGCGTTGTAAACTGGATGGTTTTTTCCCTACGCGTATTTTGAATCAGTATATCACGCCAGCAACCTCGGTACGGAATCTAGGAGTGATCTTTGATAGTAACTTCAATTTCCGACAACACATATCTCAAACATGTCGCTGCTGTTTTTATCATATTCGTGATCTTCGCCGTATTCGCCGGTATATGTCATTTTCTGTTGCTAAGACTATTGCAACAGCGCTTGTTAGCAGCAGACTTGACTATTGCAATTCCCTCCTTTATAATATCGCTAGCAAGGATATCACAAAACTTCAGCGTGTCCAAAATTGTCTAGCAAGAGTAGTTACAATATCTCCTCGTTTTTCTCGCTCTGTACCACTTTTGAAGTCTTTGCATTGGCTTCCTGTACGATATCGTATAATATTTAAGATCTGTGCCATTACATACCAGGCACTGTCCAATAAGCAACCATCTTATTTGCATTTATTGCTTACTCCTGTAAGAAAACCTATCCAGCTTCGATCATCTAGTTCTGACCTACTTTTTGTTCCTAGAGTCAACACTAACATTGGAACTAGGGCTTTTTCTGTTGCTGCACCAACTCTTTGGAATATGCTTCCTCTTAGTGTTAGATCAGTTGAAAATATTACAAAATTCCGTCGTCATTTAAAAATGTATCTTTATAACCTTGCTTATCCACCGTAGCTCTCTAGCGCCTTGACCCATCTGTTGGCAACTGGAAAACTACTTATGGATTTTGAGATTGACCAACCCTTTTGTTTTGATGCGCCTCTGAGCTTGGTTTCCAAGGATTTAGGCGCAATAGAAGTTAACTTATTATTATTATTATTATTATTATCACAATTCAAAATAATGAAATTTGTAAACAATTTACGTAGAAACGTTGCCATTATTTATTGAGCCATCCGAACTTTGTCGTGTAATAATCATCAGGTTATATATCACTTCTTACACAATTAAAATATTGAGGTTATCGTTGAAAATGTTGAGCAATGATAATGCAAAGAACTGCATTTTCTACGCGCGCATGGTCTGACGCGGCACACCTCCGGAATGGCGGACGAACTGCTTCATGATGTACTTTTCTCGAACACTGTAAATAGCGCACGCTGGTCCGTATTGATATACGGTCTTGGGAGGAAATGACGTAACGAATCAGTTAACGAGATTTCATTTATAAAGAAAGGAGGTGGTTATTGTTGTGAGAATAGGCTACAGTAGACCAAAACTAGAACTACCATTGTATTACAGAGGTGAGATATACAACTAATGTTTTTCTAGCCGAATATATTAATTGTTATTTCGCACACATTTATCGAAGTCAGTTTAACTTTAAACTTTAGCAATTTTAGGCATTTAACAACATTTAGCTCATACCATCCTCGCAAGCCAGGGCTGTTTGCCATGCAAAACTAGCCCTGGCTGATCCCTTAAGCGAAGTGCGGAAGTTAGCTGAGTCAAATTAGTCGCGACTGCAGGGGTAAGACCACATTTAAATTTTACATAGGCGGCCATTATAACGTTTCCTTCATTTCCTGCTAAATTTGACGAACAATTTTCTTGAAAATTTCACAGCATATTTAACCTCCATTGACACAAGTGCTGTGGAAAACTCGTAAAATTCTCATACCTCAGTTTTCAGAAAAATCCACCCAAACCTGACACCCCTCAATTTCGCCCCAATCTGGTGACGGATTTTGAAATATTGGTGCGTTCTGCAAAATAGCCATTGGGCGAATACGCGAGCGACTAGCGTATGTTTATTGCTACCTCGTGAAAGATCTAATGTAGTAGTACATTTAGTATTCACTGGACTGACATGTGCCATGCCAAAGTGCTCGAACAAAATTCACACGTGACACCAAAACGGTATTTTCAAGGGCACTCTTTCTTTATCCTTAATGTGGTCTTACCCCTGCATCACTCGTGAGAACAGCGCGAATACCGCCCCAATTTGAAGACGGATAAAAGACTTCTGGGAATCCCAATATATAATGACCCGTTCGCCCATTAGCACGAGCAGCTTAGCGATATTGTGTATTCGAATAAGTGCTTCAACTTCCTAAACATTGCATGTAACATGAGCCATGGTTGGTTGAAATTAGTTTTATTATGTCCACCTGAACTGAGTAGATATACTGATCTAGTGAGCGATTTGATAGGCTGAGCTTAAATTCAGAGTTTCGCAAAGCGATCAGCCAGGGGTACTGCTACCTGGGACTGACGTAATCAGCAGCAGCGACCCCTGGCGCGCGAGGATGGCTCACACCTATAACCTATACAGTCACCTACTGGGTTTCTTTCCTATCTCAGTTTCTGCTCCAAGATCTCGCCGCTGGGTAGGCCACTAAGTCTAAGCCATTTGAATACAAGCGCGTTTTGCGAGATCAACTTCATCACGTATCAGAGCGTCTAGCGGGAAAATCAAACACGACCAAAAAATCCATGAAAATGCTGCCGTTTCAGGTTTGTGGAAACACAATTAGATGTATAACACAAGATGGAGCGCGTGTACAACATAAATACCCAGATTAAAATCACCTTTGTATATTTGCTGGAAATTGTTTTCATCGTCTGTTGGTGCGACTTCTCGGACTGCCCACGTGAACTGTAATTGCCTTATATGGAAGATGTATGTCAAGCCTGTATTGTCAAAAAGTTAGAATAATATGTAGAATGTGTTTTATTATAAAATAGGAAACGCATTAGTTTTAACTAACATCACAACTTCACTGCAACATATTTTGCAAGTATTTTATTCAACACATATAACAGAAATATGGCAAGCCAATATTGTCATAAAAGCTAGAATGATTAGAAAAACTTGTAATATTAATTTAAATAACATATATTTAAACACTGAAACATATGTTGTAAATATTTATTTCAACAGGTATGGAAGGTGTGTGTGGTAAGCCACTACATATAAGTTAGAATAATTAAAACGATAAAGCAACTTTATAAAGACACTAAAACTAATTTGCAAATATTTCTATTGTATTAAGCATCTTTGTGGATTTTGTCAGCAACCACGTGAAAAACAGAAAAGAAGTATACCTAAGAAATACAGACAGTATGCCCCACAACAAATTGAGCGGGCATATGAGATGTGTAATGAGGAAAACGTATCGGTTTATAAAGCGGCAAAGTTGTATTGCATTCCAGTATAGACTCTGCGAAGTAAAATTCGAGGCCGCTACAGTGCATATAAACATACAATTGGGCCCGACCCAATTATGAGCAAGACCGAAGAAGCAGCTTTTGTGGGTCATATGAAAGAAGTTGCTACATGTGGCTATGGATACACACGTCGTGAACTAAGGAATCTAGCTGAGGAAACAGTGTTCTTGAACAGGAAAGATACCAATGCCCCGCTAAGTGAAACGTGGGTCAATGGTTTCCTGAAAAGATGGCCGGACCTGAAATTATCGAAGCCAAAAAGTTTGGCTATGGTCAAACTAGAGAGACAGCCGATAACTACTACAAGCAGCTCTGACTAATTCTTCAAAAATATGACCTTTTGGAGAAACCACAATGCAGTTATAATGTAGATGAGACGGGTATCTCCACAAAACATGTCCCGCCTAAAGTAGTAGCCGAACAAGGCCACACTCCTTTGGCTGTGGTTTCTCAAAGATCTGCCACAACAACCATCATCAGCTGCAATAATGCCACAGGCCAGTCTCTCCCACCTTATATTATATTCAAAGGGAAGAAAATGTCTGAAGACCTCCTGGCTGGAGCACTCCCCGGCACTCAAGGCGTAATGTCCGACAACGGGTGATCAAATAGTCGAACATTTCAGGTATACCTATGTAAACATTTCCTGAGGCATGTTCCAACAAACAAAGACGAGCCTCTGTTATTGCTCTATGACGGCCACAGCTCACACGTAAATGTGCCATTGATCGAATGGGTTCAGAAACACAACATTATCTTGTTCTCGTTGCCCGCCTATACTAGCTACTTGTTACAGCCACTTGACATCGGCGTATTTGGGCCCTTCAAGGTCACCAACTCTAGCGAGTGCAGCAACTTCCTCAGAAAGAATCCTGGTCGAGTGTTTTTAGTCGCACGATGAGTCCAGGGAACATCATAGGCAGTTTCAGACGCTCCGGTATATACCCATCCAATGCAAGTGTGGTCACGATTGAGCAGCTTGCTCCGAGCACTGTTGTCAATGCATATCCAGTGCAGGGCACCAGCGCAAAACAGCCACCAAGCACCGTCGTCTACTCACAGCCAGTCCAGGGCACCAGCGCACAACAACCACTCAGCACCGTCGTCAACTCACAGCCAGTCCAGGGCACCAGCGCACAACAACCACTCAACACCGTCGTCAACTCACAGCCAGTCCAGGGCACCAGCGCACAACAACCACTCAGCACCGTCGTCAACTCACAGCCAGTCCAGGGCACCAGCGCACAACAACCACCCAGCACCGTCGTCAACTCACAGCCAGTCCAGGGCAGAGATGAACAGCTATCGTTGCAAACATTCTTAAAAAAAGGAAACCTCATTTCATTCCCCCATTCAAACGCACGCACACACGCTACAAAACAGTTACAGGGGGCAAGCAATTTCAGAGGGTGAGGGGCCTGAACAAGTCAGACAACACAAATAAACAAAGCAAAAACCAAAACCAAAAAAATGGCAACACTACCATCATTTCAGATGATGTTTGTTGTGTGTGCCGTATGCAATTTCCACCAAATTCCACCACCGAAGTAATAGACTGGGCGCAATGTTCGTTTCGCATGGCTCGTCGTCAACGGTGCAACCACTGGGTGCACCTTAAGACATGCACCGATGTTACTGAGGTGACACACACCCAGTGTTTTCACTGCCCCTGTTGTAAATTTTCAGAAGAGTAATTCATTCTCCAAGTCATGAAGGTTTTTTGTTAATGGATTATCACAATAAGAACTGGCATTTTGATACCCGGGAGGACTAGTTAATTTTCATTTTCTCTGTGTTTGCTAAAATACCTATTCACTTGTAAACATGAACTTTTATATTAAATACTTTTCTGTATATCACTACCATTTTTTTAATCCGACAGTTTCTTCATTAAGCTACTTAAACCTGGAACTTACATTAGCAGCTCATATATTTAATTTGTAAATCGTTAGGGTATTTAATAACACTGGTTTTTCATTAATTACATGTATGTTTAATTAACATCACGTGTAATGTAAATAAATTGCAGGCACTGCATCAGGTATGCACAGCAAACTAATTAAGGGCATTGCAGTGTGTATGACCATCAGATTGTTAATAAATATTTTCTTTTGCATAAATGAAATGTCGTCTTTGTAATTCGATCGCTACAATTTGCAGAAATATTAATTACAAATTAGCTTCAGCAGTTTATTAATCATCCCAAATATTAATCATCCCATGAAAATTATCGACGCACAATGCCGACCTTATGAAGTTTACGAATTAAACTCGTTTTTTGCCTTATGGATATGGCAAGCCGTAGATGGCAATAAATGAGTTTAATTCGTAAACTTAATAAGGTCGGCATTGTGCGTCGATAATTTTCATGGGATGATTAATATTTGGGATGATTAATAAACTGCTGAAGCTAATTTGTAGTTTGTAGCGAGAAGTGATTATCGTCTTACGAATATTGTAAGTATTTCACTAAAAGCAACTCATTTGACACTTTGCTTGCATGCCATTGATGAAATAAGTGGTTTCCATTGATAATATTGATACGTTACTGAACGATTTCAAGAATTGTTGGCGTAAACTGCATATTATGGTTCCGTAAGGCAAAAACCGAGTGGTCCAGTATACATGCCATAAATATAATATAGCTATAACAGTTTGTTGAATCCTGAGATCTGAATCCTTTTTATTGCGAAAATAAAGATTTTATTATTTATAACTGTTTTGCAATGATCATCCGAATTGTAATCACGAGCGCTTGAGTTGTTTATGCAATGTGTTTACTATGTAATAAGTATTATAATACTTAATATTATAGTAAACATACTGCCTAAACGACTCGAGCGCTCGTGATTGAAATAGGCATGCTCACCCCGTATTGAATGAAAGAAACAATGTTCCAGTGTTCTTCTCAGCAGGTTGGCTGAAGTCGTTTGAAACAGCTATGACGTCACTACGCAACATGTTGGTTGGTTATCTTCTGGTCGCTATGGTCGCTGGGATTCTCCAGGTAAACTTGAACGCTTGTTTTTAGAGGCCTTAAATTATGTTGTATATTACTTAACTATTTATGTAAGAAATATTGAAGTAATATTTCCTTTGCTTAAAATACAATTTATTTGGTTCAATTAAATTAAAATTTTGCAAAATGCGTACTCGCTACATATTTTGCCTACCTACTTTAGAGTAGCAACAAACAGTTGGTTTGCTGCGAATGTTCATTTCTAACATTAAAAAAATGTAATATGTTGTTAAGCACTGGTTTGTGCATACATTAGTATACATACGCTTTAGCAGTACTGTTACATGTCCCCATCTCTCCTAGGTGCTGGTTTCTGTGCTTGCATATGACACACGTCCATCTAAATATGTCAGATGATGTGATATACCAAAGACACTAACGATTGTTTTGGTTATTAACAGTGTATAGCTAGAACTGTGCATTGTGTAGGTGACAGTGTGCAGTTGTTTCAGAACGCCGAGGCGTGTCAACCTGTTTGCCGTCACAAGAATTGCAAGTATAAATGGACGTGTCCTGGTAAAAACAACTGGTGCGATTTGCCCCGTTGTGCTTGTAGATATCGTTACATATATCATTATCTGTAGCGAACGCTCAAAAGTAAAATCAGGCGAGATTACAAAAAATGCATAATGATCTTAAATGTCTCGACCGCGTTGTAATTTTGACTAACGAATTCGTTATAATTCAGCATCGAAGCGTAGACTTCTGTGACAAACACAGGCAGTGGCCTTTAGACCAGATTGTCAATAAAATGGGAAAATGTATGCTGACTCGTGATTATTTATTCACTCATATAATGTGTTACCTCACGTGTCAGATGACCATGTCTCAGGCGACAGTATAACGTTGAATCAATTCAATGTTTGATGTATGGAGCGCCGTGGCGCAGTGTCTAGAGCGTCGGACTCTCGACGGAGAGAACCCTAATTCGAATCCTGTGCAGCCCTGTCGAACCTTGGGCAAGTTCGTTCACTCTACGTTGCTCCAGTTCACTCAGTTTGATAAATGAGTATCTGCATGGCTATAGACCGTGCTGGATATGAGTGTACGAATCATCTTCGCGCATTAATTACAGCATGGCTGAATTCTTCCCGGAGAAGTCTAGACGGTTTTCGATTGAACATGTTTGCTAGGGAGTAAAGTACAAAGCGCTTTAAGCAGTCCTAAGGATTGGATACTGTGCTATGTAAGAACTTAACTTTCCTTTGTCATGTTGTGGTATGCCCTACGTTAAACGCATGCGCACGACGTCGTTGTGCGTACAAATACCTGGGGCCGGTTTCATGAAGCGGCTAAGAACGTTCTTAACGCAAAGATGATTGTCTTAGTGAATTACGTGATGATTTTTTTAAATATAAGCGATCATAGGAGTTTACGCAAGCACGTGATGCTAAGTAATTGCGTAACTTTAAGTACGCTTCATGAAACCGGCCCCTGATTGCGAGCTCTTCCCATACGTCACGAGGCGCTGTCCTGCGCTCATTGTTTTGCATCCGCCCGCTAATTAATAATATTCACGTTAATAATGTCAGTCCATTATAGGCTTTGAGTAATTGGCCTACTACTAAAAATGATGCGCATGCCCATAGCCGGGGGGTGAGGGTGGGGGGGGGGGGGGGGGTGATGTTTTTTGTGAACCCACCTTTCTAAGAAATGTGAACACCCTCAATTTTTTATAATGTTAATAGGGGGGGTACCGAGTAGAGTAGTACACGAAATGAATTTTTGGCCTTCAGGATGAAAATAATTTTTGTGTAACAACAGAGCGAGCGCCTAGCGGTTAAGCTAGGTGGTTATACAACCTGTTCCCCCTCCTAGTCTGCACACCCCCTTTGAATCGCCTCAACGCTTAATAAGCTGGCCCAAAATACCCATTCAGCCCGTGTCAGTTACGCGGCATCCTATTGGCCAGCAGCGGGCGCGGGAAAAAAATTGTGGGCAGGAGACGATGCAAGGTTTTCTCGTCACTTCATTTCGCTTCGCCATCGTGACAACTTCAGATTTGACTACAACATTTTGAATACCACCCACCCACCCGTTGTATCTGTTGTACGTATAGCGTGTGTTAGTTACTTCCATATGAGCATACATAATGCAAGATAACTAAATAGGGATGTTACATGAATGTTGTAAGATAGGTTTTTTTTTATCCCCCACTTTTGTATATATCAAGCTGAATTACTGTGGCTAGTACTATAGAAAGGTGTGCAGTCTGCACACCAGGTATCCTTTTCCCTTGTGTTCTATATACTGTAAGCATATTACAGTCGGTATGCTGTAATTAATATAACAGCAATCAAGGGTTTTTTGGTAAATGTCTAGTATGATTATTCTAAATGTACAAAATGTGTCGTACATAACATGTGTGGTCCATCACTCTGTAATCTCGATGTACCTGGCTGTGCACAAGATGTGACTATTGTATATATTATATGTGCACAGTGGCAATCCCTGTGTTAATAAATTTGATTGCCCAATACCAACCTACCCTATAGTTGGCGTAAATTCAGTACAAACAGAGAAAGGGCTGCATGAACATAACACGGATACACCGGGAATAGGGGGGGGGGGGGGTACCGAGTAGAGTAGTACACGAATGTTCAGATGCAGCCCGACTTCACCCCTGGTAAATTTATTGAACTGGTTCACGTAGGAGTCACCACAGGCGGATCAGGATCGAGGGCCTGGGGGCACGTGCCCCGTAGAACTTTTGGAATGCACGTGCCCGAGCTGGCGTGACGTGCCCCCCTAGACCTTTAGAATGTGAAAGCGTTTGACGAGCTTCAGAGGGGTGCAAGTGGAGGTTTTTGGAGAACATGAAGTGTTGGTATTTCGTCGAGCCTCAATTTGAGTGCCTCCAAGACTACACTGTCCGGATCCGCCCCTGGTCACGAAGTCGCAATAATTATTGCCTCGCGCAATTTTAAAGTAGTTGTACAACAGTTTGTGGGCGGGGTTAGAGTATCCCGGGCGATGACTGTTTTCCTTGGTTACGACACGCTGTTGTAGTGACGTAAGGCATCACTATTGTTTACCGAGATTCATTCTAAGCCAGAAAACGCTCGCAGAAGTTGTGACCACAGTTGACACTGGTAGGCGGTTGGACTGGAACTGCGACAGTGGTACACAGGTGAGACCGAATGTATCAAATTTTATTCTGCACACATTTAAATACGTAAACATCAAACTGTTGCATTCTAGAGTTGTTCCTACTTCGTTAAAACATATTTATCCGTGATTATGTGATACCATAGTTTATGCTGCATAAAATTATTTTACAATCGAAATGCACTTCAAAAGCATGCACAGCTGTAACTGGTGGTGGCTTGGCTGAAGTCTTTCAAAACAGGATATGACGTCTCTACATAAACTGTTGGTTGTTGGTCTTCTGATTGCGGCGATTATCCAGGTAATGGCAAACTCGTGTCTTATTTACACTAGCAAAAAATGCACGTCACCTGACGGGATGCATTGGTAGTTGACAGTTGTGTTAGTAATATTTTATTTTTTTGGGAAAACACCATCGTTACATAAACACCATAACGCGCTCGCAGATATTCGTTGTTTGTTCAAAATTACGAAGGTCGGAGAGAATATAAAGTTCACGTCCATCGATTAGCCTTAGTCGTGAACGTGTAGAATTGTCAAATAATATTCTTATTGCTATGATATTGGCATGAGAGTAGACATAAGCATAATTGTGTCAGCGTCTACTACATGGTGCCAAGACCATGACGCGGAGCCGTTTTCCCGTGGTTATTGCGATTGTTAAGATACGTTTACGTATTACGCGTAATAACGATTAACCTTCCGAACAACTGATTTACCCCATGAAAGGTGAGAATCGGGACATATATGGGGTATTTTGAAAAGATATAGGTCTTATGTCCTATTCGTGGAGTCGTAGATTAATCACTGCTCGAGGTTCAAGCACTCTAAGAGGAAAACGTTAACTAATCCGCCTAGACGCTACATCGAAAGCTCTATTACATTTGGGTTCCTTGTGTGTGGGTACGGTGGCCTGAGTGTTGTGCATCGCAACATTCTGGCACGAACCATCAGGGTTAGTGGCAAGGTAGTGGGAGAAAAGCAGACCAGTCTAGAAGATCTGTACCGGCAACGGGCAGAGAGAAAGGGAAGGGATGTCTCCTCAGACCCCGAACATCCCGTGTTTCCATGCTATAAACTGCTTCCTTCTGGCTGCCGCTTTCAACTCCCTCACTGTAAACTGAATCGCAGTCGAAACTCATTTGTTCCCTCGTCAAGACTAATGAATGAGTAACTGTCCTTCGTTCCCTCCATCTCTGCCAGTCAGACACTGAGTGATCCTGAGATGATTTGTGAGATTATTTAACTTTTGTAACTTATTTAATATATTTAACTTATTTTAACTTATTTAACCTATATAACTTTTATTCCTATGGGACAATAAAGTGTTGTGATAGATTGTTATACATACATACGTAAGCTCGTTTATAAGTAAATGCACTGCTAAGAAGCGAAGTCGATTTTATTTTAAAGTACATAATCGGCCGTGTGTGTGAGAGTGCGTGCGTGCGTGCGTGAAACAAAAATCAAAACAACGCATCGCATCTGTTTCAGACTGCAGACGCGTGCGGGTATTTTAGGTACTGTGTCTCGACTTATCGATGCCCTTACCATTATAAATGCCTGGGTAAATACAACGAATGCGATACGGACAATTGCGGGTGCACTCGCGGTAGACAGAAATATATGAACGACTAATCACCGTATTGTGTACTGTGAATTTTAATCTGGGACGACACAGTCAGTTGCGAATGACGAAATTGTATTTGTTTCGTGTTCACAACTGCTGCGTGTCGTGTCGCGTCATATAAACACTGTTGCGACGGGGTCTACGCCAAACACAAGCAGCTGTCGTTGCAACTGAATGCCAATAAACCAAATGTATGCTGCGTTGTAACATTTATTCAGTCGTATAACGTGTAGGGGAACGGCGTGCAAAACGGGCCCCTGCCCAAAACAGCCCACCAGCCGACACTCTGACATACATAAGCCAAATGTGTGTACTCTGATGTGTATGTATAATTTTTTTTAAACAAGCAGGGCTTGTATTCAAATTGATGAACAATCCGAGGCGGTGAAGTGCGCCCAAAACGGGCCCCTGAGTCGCCCGCTATGCTAACAGGGGTCCGCTGTCGTCGATATGCTGTTGGTACAATACACACATAGTACCCACCTATATAATAATAATAAAGTTCTTAAGCAAAACAAGAATATTACTAATATAATGTATATAGCGTCAATATGAGCTGTATGGATACATAGTATTTTATTATATTACTAAGTAGTGTAATATGCAAGTATCTATATATCAAACCATGATATAAACTCCATGGCGAGTGTATCACCTATATGAAAGGAGATCAGTCAACAAAGCGACATTCGAGTAACGGAGCAAAGACATGCATCACCACGCTCAGTCCGTACAGACGTCAACTTCAATTTGGAGCATAATCTATAAAAAAATCGTTCAACGCAGAAGATACCACCACCCAGCACGAGTGGAACTACACGGGGCAGGAACAGATCACCACCCAGCACGAATGGAACTACACGGGGCAGGAACAGATCGCCACCCAGCACGAGTGGAACTACACGGGGAAGGAATAGATCACCACCCAGCACGAGTGGAACTACACGGGGCAGGAACAGATCGCCACCCAGCACGAGTGGAACTACACGGGGAAGGAAGACATCACCACCCAGCACGAGTGGAACTACACGGGGCAGGAACAGATCACCACCCAGCACGAGTGGAACTACACGGGGCAGGAACAGATCGCCACCCAGCACGAGTGGAACTACACGGGGAAGGAATAGATCACCACCCAGCACGAGTGGAACTACACGGGGAAGGAAGACATCACCACCCAGCACGAGTGGAACTACACGGGGAAGGAAGAGATCACCACCCAGCACGAGTGGAACTACACGGGGCAGGAACAGATCGCCACCCAGCACGAGTGGAACTACACGTGGCAGGAACAGATCGCCACCCAGCACGAGTGGAACTACACGTGGCAGGAACAGATCGCCACCCAGCACGAGTGGAACTACACGTGGCAGGAACAGATCGCCACCCAGCACGAGTGGAACTACACGGGGCAGGAACAGATCTCCACCCAGCACGAGTGGAACTACACGGGGAAGGAACAGATCACCACCCATCACGAGTGGAACTACACGGGGAAGGAAGAGATCACCACCCAGTACGAGTGGAACTACACGGGGCAGGAACAGATCGCCACCCAGCACGAGTGGAACTACACGGGGCAGGAACAGATCGCCACCCAGCACGAGTGGAACTACACGGGGAAGGAACAGATCGCCACCCAGCACGAGTGGAACTACACGGGGAAGGAATAGATCACCACCCAGCACGAGTGGAACTACACGGGGCAGGAACAGATCACCACCCAGCACGAGTGGAACTACACGGGGAAGGAACAGATCACCACCCAGCACGAGTGGAACTACACGGGGAAGGAATAGATCACAACTCAGCACGAGTGGAACTACACGGGGAAGGAAGAGATCACAACCCAGCACGAGTGGAACTACACGGGGAAGGAATAGATCACCACCCAGCACGAGTGGAACTACACGGGGAAGGAAGAGATCACCACCCAGCACGAGTGGAACTACACAGGGAAGGAAGAGATCACAACCCAACACGAGTGGAACTACACGGGGCAGGAATAGATCACAACCCAGCACGAGTGGAACTACACAGGGAAGGAAGAGATCACAACCCAGCACAAGTGGAACTACACGGGGCAGGAATAGATCACAACCCAGCACGAGTGGAACTACACGGGGAAGGAATAGATCACCACCCAGCACGAGTGGAACTACACGGGGAAGGAATAGATCACAACCCAGCACGAGTGGAACTACACGGGGAAGAAATAGATCACCACCCAGCACGAGTGGAACTACACGGGGAAGGAATAGATCACAACCCAGTATGAGTGGAACTGCATGGGGAAGGAAGAGATCATAACCCAGCACGAGTGGAACTACACGGGGAAGGAATAGATCACAACCCAGCATGAGTGGAACTACACGGGGAAGGAAGAGATCACAACCCAGTACGAGTGGAACTACACGGGGAAGGAAGGGATCACAACCCAGCACGAGTGGAACTACACGGGGAAGGAAGAGATCACAACCCAGCACGAGTGGAACTACACGGGGAAGGAAGAGATCACAACCCAGCACGAGTGGAACTACATGGGGAAGGAATAGATAACAACCCATTACGAGTGGAACTACACGGGGAAGGAAGAGATCACAACCCAGCACGAGTGGAACTACACGGGAAAGGAATAGATCACCACCCAGCACGAGTGGAACTACACGGGGCAGGAATAGATCACAACTCAGCACGAGTGGAACTACACGGGGAAGGAAGAGATCACAACCCAGCACGAGTGGAACTACACGGGGAAGGAATAGATCACCACCCAGCACGAGTGGAACTACACGGGGAAGGAAGAGATCACAACCCAGCACGAGTGGAACTACACAGGGAAGGAAGAGATCACAACCCAACACGAGTGGAACTACACGGGGCAGGAATAGATCACAACCCAGCACGAGTGGAACTACACGGGGAAGGAATAGATCACCACCCAGCACCAGTGGAACTACACGGGGAAGGAATAGATCACAACTCAGCACGAGTGGAACTACACGGGGAAGGAAGAGATCACAACCCAGCACGAGTGGAACTACACGGGGAAGGAATAGATCACCACCCAGCACGAGTGGAACTACACGGAGAAGGAATAGATCACCACCCAGCACGAGTGGAACGACACGGGGACGGAAGAGATCACAACCCAGCACGAGTGGAACTACACGGGGAAGGAATAGATCACCACCCAGCACGAGTGGAACTACACAGGGAAGGAAGAGATCACAACCCAACACGAGTGGAACTACACGGGGCAGGAACAGATCACCACCCAGTACGAGTGGAACTACACGGGGCAGGAACAGATCGCCACCCAGTACGAGTGGAACTACACGGGGCAGGAACAGATCACCACCCAGCACGAGTGGAACTACACGGGGCAGGAACAGATCACCACACAGTACGAGTGGAACTACACGGGGCAGGAATAGATCACCACCCAGCACGAGTGGAACTACACGGGGCAGGAACAGATCACCACCCAGTACGAGTGGAACTACACGGGGAAGGAAGAGATCACAACCCAGCACGAGTGGAACTACACGGGGAAGGAATAGATCACCACCCAGCACGAGTGGAACTACACGGGGAAGGAATAGATCACAACTCAGCACGAGTGGAACTACATGGGGAAGGAAGAGATCACAACCCAGCACGAGTGGAACTACACGGGGAAGGAATAGATCACCACCCAGCACGAGTGGAACTACACGGGGAAGGAAGAGATCACCACCCAGCACGAGTGGAACTACACAGGGAAGGAAGAGATCACAACCCAACACGAGTGGAACTACACGGGGCAGGAATAGATCACAACCCAGCACGAGTGGAACTACACAGGGAAGGAAGAGATCACAACCCAGCACAAGTGGAACTACACGGGGCAGGAATAGATCACAACCCAGCACGAGTGGAACTACACGGGGAAGGAATAGATCACAACCCAGCACGAGTGGAACTACACGGGGAAGGAAGAGATCACAACCCAGCACGCGTGGAACTACACGGGGAAGGAATAGATCACAACCCAGCACGAGTGAAACTACACGGGGAAGGAATAGATCACAACCCAGCACGAGTGGAACTACACGGGGAAGGAATAGATCACAACCCAGCACGAGTGGAACTACACGGGGAATGAAGAGTCACCACCCAGCACGAGTGGAACTACAAAGGGAAGGAATAGATCACAACCCAGCACGAGTGGAACTACACGGGGAAGAGAGAGATCACAACCCAGCACGAGTGGAACTACACGGGGAAGGAATAGATCACAACCCAGCACGAGTGGAACTACACGGAGAAGGAAGAGATTACAACCAAGCACGAGTGAAACTACACGGGGAAGGAAGACATCACAACCCAGCACGAGTGAAACTACACGGAGAAGGAATAGATCACAACCCAGCACGAGTGGAACTACACGGGGAAGGAATAGATCACAACCCAGCACGAGTGGAACTACACGGGGAATGAAGAGTCACCACCCAGCACGAGTGGAACTACACGGGGAAGAGAGAGATCACAACCCAGCACGAGTGGAACTACACGGGGAAGGAATAGATCACAACCCAGCACGAGTGGAACTACACGGGGCAGGAACAGATCGCCACCCAGTACGAGTGGAACTACACGGGGCAGGAACAGATCACCACCCAGCACGAGTGGAACTACACGGGGCAGGAACAGATCACCACCCAGTACGAGTGGAACTACACGGGGCAGGAATAGATCACCACCCAGCACGAGTGGAACTACACGGGGCAGGAACAGATCACCATCCAGTACGAGTGGAACTACACGGGGAAGGAAGAGATCACCACCCAGCACGAGTGGAACTACACGGGGAAGGAATAGATCACAACTCAGCACGAGTGGAACTACACGGGGAAGGAAGAGATCACAACCCAGCACGAGTGGAACTACACGGGGAAGGAATAGATCACCACCCAGCACGAGTGGAACTACACGGGGAAGGAAGAGATCACCACCCAGCACGAGTGGAACTACACAGGGAAGGAAGAGATCACAACCCAACACGAGTGGAACTACACGGGGCAGGAATAGATCACAACCCAGCACGAGTGGAACTACACAGGGAAGGAAGAGATCACAACCCAGCACAAGTGGAACTACACGGGGCAGGAATAGATCACAACCCAGCACGAGTGGAACTACACGGGGAAGGAATAGATCACAACCCAGCACGAGTGGAACTACACGGGGAAGGAAGAGATCACAACCCAGCACGCGTGGAACTACACGGGGAAGGAATAGATCACAACCCAGCACGAGTGAAACTACACGGGGAAGGAATAGATCACAACCCAGCACGAGTGGAACTACACGGGGAAGGAATAGATCACAACCCAGCACGAGTGGAACTACACGGGGAATGAAGAGTCACCACCCAGCACGAGTGGAACTACAAAGGGAAGGAATAGATCACAACCCAGCACGAGTGGAACTACACGGGGAAGAGAGAGATCACAACCCAGCACGAGTGGAACTACACGGGGAAGGAATAGATCACAACCCAGCACGAGTGGAACTACACGGAGAAGGAAGAGATTACAACCAAGCACGAGTGAAACTACACGGGGAAGGAAGACATCACAACCCAGCACGAGTGAAACTACACGGAGAAGGAATAGATCACAACCCAGCACGAGTGGAACTACACGGGGAAGGAATAGATCACAACCCAGCACGAGTGGAACTACACGGGGAAGGAAGAGATCATAACCCAGCACGAGTGGAACTACATGGGTAAGGAAGAGATCACAACCCAGCACGGGTGGAACTACACGGGGAAGGAAGAGATCACAACCCAGTACGAGTGGAACTGCATGAATAAGGAATAGATCACAACGCAGCACGAGTGGAACAACACGGGGAAGGAAGAGATCACAACCCAGCACGAGTGGAACTACCCGCGGAAGGAAGACATCACAATCCAGCACGAGTGGAACTACACGGGGAAGGAATAGATCACAACCCAGTACGAGTGGAACTACACGGGGAAGGAAGAGATCACAACCCAGCACGAGTGGAACTACACGGGGAAGGAATAGATCACCACCCAGCACGAGTGGAACTACACGGGGAAGGAAGAGATCACCACCCAGCACGAGTGGAACTACACAGGGAAGGAAGAGATCACAACCCAACACGAGTGGAACTACACGGGGCAGGAATAGATCACAACCCAGCACGAGTGGAACTACACAGGGAAGGAAGAGATCACAACCCAGCACAAGTGGAACTACACGGGGCAGGAATAGATCACAACCCAGCACGAGTGGAACTACACGGGGAAGGAATAGATCACCACCCAGCACGAGTGGAACTACACGGGGAAGGAATAGATCACAACCCAGCACGAGTGGAACTACACGGGGAAGAAATAGATCACCACCCAGCACGAGTGGAACTACACGGGGAAGGAATAGATCACAACCCAGTATGAGTGGAACTGCATGGGGAAGGAAGAGATCATAACCCAGCACGAGTGGAACTACACGGGGAAGGAATAGATCACAACCCAGCATGAGTGGAACTACACGGGGAAGGAAGAGATCACAACCCAGCACGAGTGGAACTGCATGGGGAAGGAAGAGATCATAGCCCAGTACGAGTGGAACTGCATGGGGAAGGAAGAGATCATAAACCAGTACGAGTGGAACTACACGGGGAAGGAATAGATCACACCCAGTACGAGTGGAACTACACGGGGAAGGAAGGGATCACAACCCAGCACGAGTGGAACTACACGGGGAAGGAAGAGATCACAACCCAGCACGAGTGGAACTACACGGGGAAGGAAGAGATCACAACCCAGCACGAGTGGAACTACATGGGGAAGGAATAGATAACAACCCATTACGAGTGGAACTACATGGGGAAGGAAGAGATCACAACCCAGCACGAGTGGAACTACATGGGGAAGGAAGACATCACAACCCAGCACGAGTGGAACTACACGGGGAAGGAAGAGATCATAACCCAGCACGAGTGGAACTACATGGGTAAGAAAGAGATCACAACCCAGCACGGGTGGAACTACACGGGGAAGGAAGAGATCACAACCCAGCACGCGTGGAACTACACGGGGAAGGAATAGATCACAACCCAGCACGAGTGAAACTACACGGGGAAGGAATAGATCACAACCCAGCACGAGTGGAACTACACGGGGAAGGAATAGATCACAACCCAGCACGAGTGGAACTACACGGGGAATGAATAGTCACCACCCAGCACGAGTGGAACTACAAAGGGAAGGAATAGATCACAACCCAGCACGAGTGGAACTACACGGGGAAGAGAGAGATCACAACCCAGCACGAGTGGAACTACACGGGGAAGGAATAGATCACAACCCAGCACGAGTGGAACTACACGGAGAAGGAAGAGATTACAACCAAGCACGAGTGAAACTACACGGGGAAGGAAGACATCACAACCCAGCACGAGTGAAACTACACGGAGAAGGAATAGATCACAACCCAGCACGAGTGGAACTACACGGGGAAGGAATAGATCACCACCCAGCACGAGTGGAACTACACGGGGAAGGAAGAGATCACAACCCAGCACGAGTGGAACTACACGGGGCAGGAATAGATCACCACCCAGCACGAGTGGAACTACACGGGGAAGGAATAGATCACAACCCAGCACGAGTGGAACTACACGGGGAAGGAAGAGATCACAACCCAGCACGAGTGGAACTACACGGGGAAGGAAGAGATCACAACCCGGCACGAGTGGAACTACATGGGGAAGGAATATATCACAACCCAGTACGAGTGGAACTACACGGGGAAGGAAGAGATCACAACTCAGTACGAGTGGAACTACACGGGGAAGGAAGAGATCACAACCCACCACGAGTGGAACTACACGGGGAAGGAAGAGATCACAACCCAGCACGAGTGGAACTACATGGGGAAGGAATAGATCACAACCCAGTACGAGTAGAACTACAAGGGGAAGGAATAGATCACAACCCAGTACGAGTGGAACTACACGGGGAAGGAAGAGATCACAACCCAGCACGAGTGGAACTACATGGGGAAGGAAGACATCACAACCCAGCACGAGTGGAACTACACGGGGAAGGAATAGATCACAACCCAGTACGAGTGGAAGTATATGGGTAAGGAAGAGATCACAACCCAGCACGGGTGGAACTACACGGGGAAGGAAGAGATCATAACCCAGCACGAGTGGAACTACATGGGTAAGGAAGAGATCACAACCCAGCACGGGTGGAACTACACGGGGAAGGAAGAGATCACAACCCAGTACGAGTGGAACTGCATGAATAAGGAATAGATCACAACGCAGCACGAGTGGAACAACACGGGGAAGGAAGAGATCACAACCCAGCACGAGTGGAACTACCCGCGGAAGGAAGACATCACAATCCAGCACGAGTGGAACTACACGGGGAAGGAATAGATCACAACCCAGTACGAGTGGAACTACACGGGGAAGGAAGAGATCACAACCCAGCACGAGTGGAACTACACGGGGAAGGAATAGATCACCACCCAGCACGAGTGGAACTACACGGGGAAGGAATAGATCACAACTCAGCACGAGTGGAACTACACGGGGAAGGAAGAGATCACAACCCAGCACGAGTGGAACTACACGGGGAAGGAATAGATCACCACCCAGCACGAGTGGAACTACACGGGGAAGGAAGAGATCACCACCCAGCACGAGTGGAACTACACAGGGAAGGAAGAGATCACAACCCAACACGAGTGGAACTACACGGGGCAGGAATAGATCACAACCCAGCACGAGTGGAACTACACAGGGAAGGAAGAGATCACAACCCAGCACGATTGGAACTACATGGGGAAGGAATAGATCACAACCCAGCACGATTGGAACTACACGGGGCAGGAATAGACCACAACCCAGCACGAGTGGATCTACACGAAGAGATCATTCGCCATGTTACTGCGATGTCTCGTAGCTTCGAAAACAAGAAGCGAGACAACTGGGTGCAGAAACAATAATGCTCCAAATATTTTCGGACAGTAAGAACGGGGAAGAAAGGATAAAAATGTGAATTATGTGCTGCGTGGACACATCACCCTTGCTCAGGGTCCGTGTGTGCACAATATGTTTGCAAAATGTGTGATGATGGCTAAATAATATAAGTGGGGGGCGGTTTAGGACGCACCTTTTTAGAGAGTCAAAAATCGGGTGCTGTTCTGAAACCCCCCGTAGGTATAGTAATGTTAATAGAAATACGCTAGATTTTAGCATACACATGGTCAGATAAGCGGAGAAGATGATCCCGTAGAGAAAAAAATATTCGAATAACAAATGTCAACTTTATGACAAATCTCGCTCAAGGGGCCCGTTTTACACGACGTTCTCCTACAACCGTGAGGCAGATGACTATTACGTGCAAACACGCACGCACGCACGCACGCACGCACGCACGCACGCACGCACGCACGCACACATACACTGTTGATACACGCACACAAACACACGCTGTAATTTAATCATATTTTGCAGCTGTAATGTACTGTAAAGTGTGTCCATATCGAACCACATGAAGTCCATTGTCAGAACTGTTAACAGAACGCGCCGTCGGGACACTTGCGGGTGTGTTACGGATACCACATTACCGGTGATACGGAGGTGGCTTATTACATTTTGAAAACGCTCTTCAAAGTGAACAACGAAGTCTGATTATTGGTGGATTTTGAACTCATTATCTGAGCGATACGGTCCCTTGATGTCGGCACTCCAACGTCTGGTCACATGCCGACAGCAATTGATGATGGATGGCGTCGGAGATGATGGTTGTAGAAATGGCAAATGTTCCTTGTAAGGATCCCGAGATCCCTGCGAAGGTTGGCCAGGTCTAGGAGGACAATGGTAGCGATCTGGCACAATACGAGGATCAAGGCGACAGAACCGATCGCCTTCGCTCCCGGTGCCTCGACCACGTTAACTTTGCCGGTCTGCAACAGACCGGTAGCGAACGTCATTCACAACCAAGAGGAACACCGCATTGATACACGCACATGTACGCACGCGCGAGCGCGCACACAAACAAACATGCACGCGCACGCATGAACGCACGCATGCACACGCGTGCAGGCACAAACACCCATGCACGCAGGCACTAGCGCGCGCAAACACACACATGTATACACATATATACACATGCACGCGCATGCACACACAAGCAAGCACGCACACACACAAGCAGATACACGCACGCACAAACACACGCGCGCGCGCACACACACACGTGTACAAATGTGTTTATGCATGCGTGCGCGCGTGTGTAGTATAAACGATCATATTTTATTTTCACTATCTGCATTTGACTGGAGACGCAATCTTGTAAAGCATATTTTTAGCACACTTTATGTTTTCTTTTCGTAAACAAATTAAGCACTGTATCTTAATATTTCCCATCCAATTCTTTTCTGCGATATCTCAGCAGTTTACATAAGGGGCAGTAACACGATCATAGTACGTACGGGAATTGTTTCTCAGGGCGATTAACTGAACTGGCACGTGTGTCACTGTAGCATACACCCTTATAGCAAGGAGAATAATTCAAATTCAACTTTTCGTTTTACCAAATATTAACCCATGTTTGGTCGAGGTCGAGTGACGTCCCTCGTCAATTTAGTATTATCTGGTGGCTTAGCACACCAGTAAGTGGAAGGCGAATAATTTGATTTATTGGCAAGATTCGGCATTTTTTATTTCTCACCGTAGCGATAATACGTTGTGTTGTTGACGTGCCAACATACTTTAGAGGCGCCACCATACTGACAATTTAACCACATCAACATTTGTCGGCCGACTACACATCGACAATTGTTGTCTGCAGGAGACGAAATCCCCGGGCGGATTTGACGAACGGTCAGGCAACTATGGGCCCCTTGGTTTGCATTCCCAGTCACGACACTACGGTCTTACCTTCGCTGTCGCAACGCATTTGGAAGAACGTGTGCCCTATTGGTCAGTGTGCGACATAATCGCCGTAATTCAATTGCGCCCGACCAACAACTCGCTACTGACTAACATCAACGTATACGGCCCGACGTCGCAACTCGTTAACACCAACAGTGCCGAGCAAGACGAGTTCTTCACCGAACTCGCAAGTCTCACGTCGCGGTACTCGTCAAATGCCCTATTCTACATCGCTGGCGATTTCAACAGCAAGCTCGGTTACAGGAAGTTCGACGAGGAATGCATGGGAAAATACTCGCGTGACAGACGGAACATCAACGGCATAGCCCTCGACGACTTCCTCAAGTTACACAGCCTGTTTGTCTGCAACATTGCATTCCAGTACGCCGCTCGTCACAAAACAACGTGGCATGGCAAGAACAGCGCTGCCATGTGACGATAGGTCACATTGTACCCATATACAATATAAAATGTGATCGATTTTGTCATCTGCCGAAAGACACACAAAAGGCTGTTGACAGACTCTCGATCATACGCCGGCACATTACTCGATAACGACCACCGTCTGCTCGTCGCAAAGCTCGACCTCAGACAAATGTTCAACGTTTGGGATCAAATCGCGCTCGGCGAAATGCGTTCGCTACAACATTGAGTTGTTAGACAGCGATCCCTTCCGCGCACGGTTTCGTGACGTCGTGTCGGAAGCGCTGTCGGACGTTAACGCGAACACTTCAGCCAGTTCGAGATGGAACACAGTATAACATGTCCTGAAGTCGGCGGCGAACTGACCATCGGTCGGACCGCCACGGCGGCCAGACGATGTGTTTCACACTGTGTTGAAATGGCGGTAATGTCAGCGGAACAACGCAAGTTGAAACTGTGGCTGCAGAATACTGCAAATGCCATCCGTTGATGCGAACTGAAGGGCCAGCGCAACACGATCTTGCACGTTATGCGCTGAAAAGCTGGCTATAACACCTTAACGAGACTAGACAGTTTAGCGTCAGAAGTTGAACGTCACCACGACGGCACAAAAATGTTTCGTGCTGTCCATAAGATGTCGAGGAAATCTGCCGCCAAGCTAACAATCCACGACGTTATCTGCAACGAAGCCAAACTGAACGCGCGGGTCACAGAACACTTCAACCGACGGTTCAGCGACTCGGCGGTAGAAGAGCTGCCTGCCTTCATTGGAAGACCATCGTGTCTGGCAGACCGTATCACAACCGAAGAGGTCAAGCGTGCGATCAGAAAATTGAACAGCGGCCGAGCCAGCGGGCACGAAGACATACCGGCCGAATTCTTCAAATGCCCGCATGGCCTGCTAGCATACACGATAGCTTGCATCTTCAACAATGCGCTGGAAGAACATGAACCGCTCGACCTAGACAAAGGTGTGCTCGTATTGATACAGAAGCCGAGCAAACCGATAGGTCCACTAACCAGTATGCGTCCGATAGCTTTACTATCAGTACTCCGAAAGACATTGTCTCTCATCGTTCTATCGAGGATCGCGCCGAAAGTTGATAACTACCTGTCGCCGTCGCAATCGGGACTCCGACGCGGACGCAGCACGGCCGACGTAGTCTTCGGGTATCGTTAGCTATGTGCGAAAGCGCAGCGACAGCGCGTGTCGATTGAATACCCCGGCATCAACCTGAGTCGCATTCGACAACACGTCGCAACAAACTGCTTGATACGCTACAAACATCCCTCGGCGAGTCGGAACTACGGATGAATCGCTTTCTACTCAACGCCTCGCCGCCTCATCGCTCGAGCCGTCGCGTCTCTCAACGGGCCATTGTTATTCATTCGCGACCTTCTTTGGTACGCTGCAAGGCGACAGCCTCAGCCCGGTGTTATTCACTGTGTACCTCGAAGCGGCACTCCGTGTCCTTCGATCGCGCCTCCCGACACGTCCACGAACCGACGCCACCCTACCGCTGGACGTCGAGTACTCTGACGACACGGACTACTTTGCGCCATCATGCTTGGCTGAGTGGTCGCTAACGATCAACGAGTCGAAAACAGATCGAACAAGTATCAGCCGACATGCTGACCGCATACAGGAAGCTGACCGCATACATCGCATTTCTAACGAAGCACGGTACCATCGTTGCCGATGCCGTCCCATCATCCAAACTGTCATAACTGCAAGATGCTCCGTATGCCACCCGATGCACCCGCTCAGCGAGCGATCGACAACTATTTCGCCGTGGACACAGATGTCCACGACATACAAGGGTCGACCGCGAAAGACTACGTCAATGGCGTTGAGCGCGGACCTGCAACTCATAGGGAAAACGCTCCGTTGCCGCACCTATATCGATGCTGTGCCAGCACTCGACCGTGAACAGTGGCGAGAGTTGGGGCAGGATATTTCAAAATAAGAACGCACCATATGAATCCGTGAAATTTACCTTATTATTTATTTATTTACATATTTTTACATTTTGGTACAATTCCTACTGACTTTTTAATTAATATTTAACGTTTTTTATTACATGGAGATTTTAATCACATAGGTATATATATATACATGTATATTTATTTCTATATTTAATTTATTTCTATATCTATTAACAATATTTCTACAAAAAGAACTGTGATGGTACATTTCGTGTGGAATGGCACAAGAGAAATAGACGCGATCTTCATCACGTCTGCCACGCGAAAATGCACATAATGATAACCCATATACAATATAATTAAACAGCTTCACGCAACTATTTCCAATTCTTCGAGTTAACGTTTGCTAAACTAGCGTGTAGTCAGACTTCTAGAGAGTACATTGCGTGTCTGTCAACGGCCTGGTTCACGCTGAGAAACCCACCTTCTTCAGTTTCTTCATGTCATCGACGGGAACGTACGCGGGTGGCTGTCTGTGATCGTGTTCGACAAGCGTGGTTGGTGCAGCTGTATTTACTGTCAGTGTAGTCGATGTTGAAGAAAGCGCGGTTGTTGTCGTTGTTGCGGTTGTTGTCGTTGTTGTAGTAGTAGCCGGAGGTGTAGTTGTTGTCAGTGGAGTTGTTGCAATGGACGGAAGAGTTGTTGTTGACAAATATGTTGTCAATTTGTCCGGCAGAACTGTTGTGCCATCCGTAGTTGTTGGAGTTGGCTTAGCTGTGAACAACACGCAGCCATATAACATACAATATCGTAACCACCTTCTCCCTTGCTACACGCTAAAGCCTGCCAATCACTCCCAACTTCACAGCAACGATCAGGGCAACATACAGCAATGACAGCAACAATAGACTTGAAATAATGTCTGCATCCTCGCAAGCGTGCAGTGGTGTTAGTTGACTGTACCATCCGTGAGAACAGGAAGGATTCCCGTGCCCCATACCAAAGACAAAGCCAGCGACTCCAGAGAATACCAGTAATATTAAACCAGCTGGCCCACTGCGCGGTGGTGTCTATTCAAATACTTATTTCTAGCGTGTGCGCATGTGTTACATTTCTATGACTCAACGTGGATATTTTATGTGTTCTTGTGCGCGTCTATGAACGGGCTTATCTGGGATATATGGCGCCGTCATGCAATCATCAATATCAGTCGGGAAAAATGGCGAGTGTGTTACGAATGCAACAACCTGTGCAGATGGGCGTCTCCCCGACCCATTTTCCGCTGCTGTCACACACCAGTATGCCACCACCACCTGCTGCTGTCGTCATCTCGTAGCCGGGGTCGCAGGTGAAGACGACCTCGCTCCCGTAGGTATATTTCCCAATCGGCGTGTAGGTGGCTTTGGCGACAACAGGTGCCCAACAGGAAACCACTGCAAGATAAAGCCGTGGCTACATGCATTCACTCTAACCTACCTACGCGTCTTCACATAATCTTGGATAATGCAAAGACACGTGCAACCGACTATGAACTTTTGTAGAGTGTGCAAAACAGTGTCATTGCCAGTAGTACAGTATCCAACTTGAATTACTTCGTAGAAAAGCTACATTGACCAGTGGTGAGGACAGTGAGCGGGATGAACCTATTTCGAATCTCCCATGAGGTGGTATAGTCCCTGGCTGCATGTACAAGACAAGTGCTGATAATTGTCCCGACACATATATACCTATACAGGGTGGACTCGGAATGGGTTAGACATTATATTGGCTATGTTGGAACGAAGATGTACATGTATCAACTGGTCGTTGACAGAAGCCTTTATTATGAAACTATCTGTCATTGAAAGATAATTTTATGTACATGTTTTCTAATCAAAATAACTACACACATCCTTATTTATACATGAATTGTACACACACACACACACACACACACACTCTCTCTCTCTCTCTCTCTCTCTCTCTCTCTCTCTCTCTCTCTCTCTCTCTCTCTCTCTCTCTCTCTCTCTCTCTCTCTCTCTCTCTCTCTCTCTCTCTCTCTCTCTCTCTCTCTCTCTCTCTCACACACACACACACACACACACACACACACACATAATAATAATGATTATATGCTGCCTAATCTGCGCACATCCACAAAGCTATAGAAATCTATAATAATCTACAGAAAATCTAGAGAATTATACAGAATACCTACATATCGTGTATCCGCGGGTCGTGAAAGACGCTTCCGAAATATAGCAGAAGCAAAGCACGACGTACCCTGACAGACGGGACGGCGTCCTTTGTAAGCGCTGGCGACCCACTGCCCGTCCTGTGCACATCTCGCTAGACCTTCCGCTGTCGAGACGGTCGCCTCGTAGCCCAAGATGCAACGGTAGCTCCCCGTGGCGGGAAACCGGGTGCCACTGGTAGACAGCTCAGCGTGTTTCAGTGTTGTCCAGTAGGAGGCGTTGCATTCGGTCGACTCTACCGGATGTGATGTTCATTGTGAGAAGATAGGTGACTGTTTTTTACTACACCTCCACGTAAAATGTAAACCTGCCAACTTTTTTAAATCCCGGGAGATTCATCAGCGGTTCACCACGCTTCCCGTGTTGCGCTGTCTCGTCGTACTGTCTCTCGGATCTTGACATCGGAAAACGGGGGGGGGGGGGGCTGTTGAATATTTCTCGCCGGAACAGAGGTTCAGCACGTCTCCCGTGGTGACGCTCTTTAAGATGATGACATCGGAAGACCGGGAGGGGCGTGTTGGAGATTTGAAGCGAAAATCTGTGAAGATTTGCCTGTATCCCGGAAGATACACCAAAAATCAGGGAGACTCCCGGAAATTCAGGGAGAGTTGGCAGGTATACAAATGCATACAAACGCCTGACGTCAATCTTGTCAAAAGTACCTTCAACCTAACTCTAGCCATAAACGTAACCTATTTAGACATGAGACCATCCATAAAAGGGCCTTTGCACGTAGATGGGCAGGAAATTCTAAGAAGACAGCTGGTCGCATAAATTCGCAAAATCTTCAAACTCGTAAAATGTCATGCAATGGTGCAGACGGACGGACGGACGGATGGATAGATAGACGGACGGACGGTACATCATACCTAGCCTCAGCGTGCAAGTGTAATTACAGTCAGTCGCCATCAATTCCACGTTCGTCTCGCACTCTCCCCGCTTGGCTCGAGGGAGACAGTTGCAGGCCACATCCCACGGTTCGCTGCCGTTTACTGCAGACACAATCGATGCGAAAAAGTAACCAGTGCAGTATGATGTCGTCACGAAGAGCTTTACATAATAGGCATGTCGCAGTGACCCATGACACGTTTACAATAACAACACCAATGACATGTTCGGAGATCGGATCACTTCGGCTCTCCGCAAAGTGTCCTGGATAAAAATGCGTTCGTAGGCATGGTGCGAAATTCAGTTTGACCAAACAGTGACAAGAACAACTGTGACGGCTGCGGTCAAAGTTTGATATAGCACAGACAACAAATAAATACCTTACACAAATCGGCAGTCCAATCATAATGTAATCAATACATTTATTTATAGATTCCTCTTTGTTTATATTTACAGTTTGGACACAATTCTCGCCACAATTCCAGTAGTTATATTACATCGAGGTGTAACAAAACTACTAATCCCACGTTCGCTGTCGCGAAAATTGGCAATCACCGAACAGGTCAATATTTTGAGCACAGTAATAAAGTTGGCAGTGTTTTATAACCACGTTCCGTTAGTAAATAATAGGTCTCCCCATTCGCAAATAATTTAATTGCTCTGTTCTCTTCCGTGATATGGCGAGGCAAACGTAGCTAAACCAACAAATCGTGAAAATAACAGTGTCTATAAATAGATCCACGACGATAATGATACGAGTTATATTAGGCCTAATGAACTGTGTGTTTTCGGTCGGAATAGCAAACATCACCAGTGTTTAGCGGTTAGCGACCTTATTTCACAAAATAGTAGGGTAATGATTATGGTGGCTTGCAGTTGCATCACCTGCGCATTGACACGACGAATTGCACGAGAGCGAACACACGCTGACCATGTACCCCGGGTTGAAGATGCACTCCCCTAATGTCGCCCACACTGCGCAGTACTCTACCTTGTCTTCGCATCCTGTAACAAAAAGGCCGTCGATATCTATGCCGTTGAACCTTACATTGTCTCTGACCTTCGTCATTTTGAACAAACAACGACTATCGATCCGCGAGCGCGTCATGATGTTCATGTAATGATACCGAGTGTTTTCTAACTATTGGTAAATATTGCTGTCACTACTGTTAACTACCAAGACATCCCGTCAGGTAATGGACATTTTCCTAGTACCTGTAACACTTTTTACTACATTGAAACATAAATATGTCGTACACTGTTAACGAAACTTTTGTATAGTAAATTATAATAAACTGTTGAAATACTATATAGGGATAGGATTATTAACAATTATGATTATCCCAAAATTAACAATATGAAAGTAGCTGTATGCATGCATGATTACTGCGTGAAATTAAACATGATGAAGAAGACATTAAATTTAACTATGCCAAAATTCATAAAAAGAGAAAAACTGAACATTGATATACTACGGTAGGGTGAGGCTAAACACCCAGGGTTTAGGACATCGGAATCAAACAAGAATCCTGTACAAACATTTCATATATGTGTTATGAATAATCTAGTCCATTATCTTATGTATATTCCAAGTCCTTACATTTTTAATGCACCTACAGTCTGAAAACATTGTAACCATTTTAGCGAAGACATTTGACCACTCACGGCGCTGCAATATTATAATTTCTTTATTTGGGAATGTATGTCATATCTACACCTACAAATATTTGCCTATTGTATTCATTCGCTTCTTATGTCTCAGTTGTTTCACCTGGCTAATGTTCACAGTCCCACGTCGATCAAGATAGTTTGTACAGTTGTGAAATTCAAACGTTATTGGGAAGAGCTTACCACGTTGTAACAAAACACAATGACGACGTGGCGCTCCACCTAACTATCTCACAAAACCGGTGTTCAAACCGCATGGCTAGATGATGGGCCGCGTCTTATCCAACCTACCTGAATTGGGGTCAAACGATTGTACTTGAACTCGTAGTTCAGTACATTTTTCAGTACTTGGACTTGTAGTTTAGGGCCTACCTGAACTAGCCAAAATATAAAGTAAAAGTAAAAAGGTAAGTTCTTATCGCAGTATCCAGTCCTTAGACTTTTCAGTGCGCTTTACACGTCACTCCCTTGCAGACCTGTTCAATCGAACACCATCTCGACTTCTCTGGGAAGCATCCAGCCACGCTGCAATTAATGCGCGAAGACTCAAACCCGGGTTCTCTCGGTTGTGTGTCCGAAGCTCCAGCCACTGCACCACGGCGCTATGTATAGTTCAAGTGACGTTCAAGAACATCTTCAGTAAATAACTGCAGTATTTAGAATACATAATAATATGCCTGTACATGTTCAATACATAACTGGTGTATTTAGAATACATAATAATATGCCTGTACCTGTTCAATACATAACTGGTGTATTTAGAATACATAATAATATGCCTGTACCTGTTCAATACATAACTGGTGTATTTAGAATACATAATAATATGCCTGTACCTGTTCAATACATAACTGGTGTATTTAGAATACATAATAATATGCCTGTACATGTTCAATACATAACTGGTGTATTTAGAATACATAATAATATGCCTGTACCTGTTCAATACATAACTGGTGTATTTAGAATACATAATAATATGCATGTACCTGTTCAATACATAACTGGTGTATTTAGAATACATAATAATATGCCTGTACCTGTTCAATACATAACTGGTGTATTTAGAATACATAATAATATGCCTGTACATGTTCAATACATAACTGGAGTATTTACAATACATTAAAATATGTCAGTAGATGTTCAGTACCTACGTAACTGGAGTATTTATAATACATAATAATATGCCTGTATAGTTTTGTTTGTGCGATGCACAGCAGTGAATCTTCATCCTGATTATTCCTACAATTAATATTATATATTTTGAAAATAATATTAATATTGTTGATCATTACGACTCAAATTTATTTGGAATTGTACTTATCCGTGACCTAATGTACTTGTACTTTGAAATGAACTTAATCAAACGTAGTCTACTTCACCCTAACCCTGCATTTGGAATGGTACTTATCCGTGACCTAATGTATTTGTACTTTGAAATGTACTTAATCAAACGTAGTCTACCTCACTATAACCATGCAACATACTCTATAGTTTATAATACTTAAGTTATTCTACAACGCATATCGCTAATACCATAAGTACAGTCTTCAGCGTTTCAAGAACGATTCATCGATATCGCCACATTACCTTCCAGTGTCGTGCAAATCAAAGTATAGATGACGATGACGAAAAGAAACATGTTGACACTGGATGTTGGTCGTGTTTCACCAGTTTCTCTTATATGTCGACATCCGGTGTGACTGACGACAGTCCGGAATTCATGTAGGTAGTTCGAACTCACGCGTGCATGGCGGTACTGGTTTCTACAGCTTGACATTTTGCCTGATCAAACAACAAACATTTTGGTTGTGCGCTTTGTTGCTTTCAACAGTGACTGTCGAAGTTGCGACTGGTCAAGCCGACTAGAAAATGCCTTCAGATCTTCAAAATCAGCGCCACATTGTGCAGGAAATATATTAAAGGCCTTTATGCCACAACCATAAACCTCTTCACTTAAATTCACGCAGTTCCCGGTAGATAAAATAAATATTTTCAAGAACTATGCTCAAACTGAAAACAACGATTGTATAACTCCTCCTAGCTTTCGAAGACGAACGCAAGCAACTGAAACACTGATACTGTGCTCAGTGTGCTGTCACGTGATGTTATTTCATGAGATTGCTGCTCACAGATTAAGTACACATAGGCGAAATTCAACAATTACAATCGATAGTATCTTTGTTAATAAATCGACGTTTGACACTCGAATTAATTATGCTTTTAGAAGGGTCCCTAATGCACCAATTAGTCGAGCTGAACTGAAAATCAATATACGTATCAATGTAACGTCGGACACGGAAAGTCAGATTGTGTTGCTAGAACATTGGTTAATTATTAATGCACAACAATGGCAGGGCGAACATCAAACATTCCTTTGTAAATTGTCAAAGTTAACCGCCGAAATCACCCCACCCCATTCGTTCCCAGTATTATGTATATAAATACATGTTTTAGCCTGACTTTCTTTCTTTCCTCGTTTGGAAAATGAAATGTTTACATCGTCATCATGATCAACACCAAGAATATATCTAAAAGGATCTACCACCAATGTCAACTCAACTACGGTTAAAGGTAAGTTCTTATATAGCGCAGTATCAAGTCTTCAGGACTGCTCAGAGCGCTTGACACTTTACTCCCTGACAGACCTGTTCAATCGAACACCATCTCGACTTCTCTGGGAAGTATTCAGCCATGCTGCAATTAATGCGTAATGAATATTCGCACACAAATATCCACCACTGTTTGTAGCCAGGTACTCATTCATATAGCTGAGTGAACTGAAGCAATGTAGAGTAAACGAACTTGCCCAAGGTTCGACACCGCTGCACAGGATTCGAACACGGATTTTTCAGTCAAGAGTCCGAAGCTCTTACCACTGCGCTACTGCGCTCCACAAAGATATATACAATAATACTGTCAGTTGGCCACAGCAAGTTAATTAGCAAAAACGCCCGTGACCTGGCGGGATGCCTTGGCAGTTGACAGTCGTGGTAGTAAATTTACCAAATGTAAGAAAACATTACATCGTTACATAAACACCATATCGCGCTCGCAGTTACTCGTTGTTTGGTCAAAATAATGAATGTCGGAAAGAATGTGAAGTTCACGTCCATTTGTAGGCCCTAGTCGTGATAGTGTAGAATTGTCAACTGATATTTTGTATTGCTGGAAGTCTGGCGCTCGAGGTTCAAGCCATCCAAGAGGAAAACGTTAACATACCCGGATGAATACGCAAGTTCGAGTATAAGTAGTTGTGTTTCCTGTTGTGTGGGCGCTACCGACACCCTTAAAAAGCACTGACAGCTAATACAATAGAACTGAAGGTTGGTAGTCAGTCACGATTTGGCGACAACGACGTATCAATTTCGCTAGTGGAAGACGCGTGTAAATACAACTAATTTATTCAATGGCATACATTACAGCGTTTCTATGATCGACAACAACAATAGTGATGTTGCTTGCTGATCCGCCTAAATATTCGCTAAGCGGCAGTCATACACTGTAGGCCTACGACATTACGGCATGTTCTCTGATGTAATGGAAGAGGGAACCTAAAAATAGCGACGTACCAGACTGTCCAACCTCTGACCAGGCACAAGTCGGGACAAAATGGCTGCTCTCCCCCCGAGTCAATACACTCACATAAGTCGATACCGTCCCCCACCGATCATTGTTTTTTATTGAATTAATATTGATGCAA
Organism: Escarpia spicata; assembly: GCA_963995525.1. NCBI lineage: Eukaryota > Metazoa > Annelida > Polychaeta > Sabellida > Siboglinidae > Escarpia > Escarpia spicata. The sequence continues at coordinate 52,231,874 of OZ023215.1, forward strand.
CAGGCCAGCGCAGCTACCATGATCAACAAGACAAACACACAGCACGGTGCGTACAGCCTGCCATATGTTTGTGATGAAGGCGTTATATTGAAATTGTTATGCCATTATCTACCAAATTTATGTACAGCAATTGACAATGATGCAATAGGTCAGTGCTGAACATATATCAGTTGAGCCATTTGTTAGGCCTCAGTATTTCAGGAGAGCGTGGCAGTCATCATCAACTGTAATCTTGACTGTGAGAAGAGATACGACGGTGCTACGTTCAAGGTGGCTACGTTTCTCCGAGTCCATCTTGCGAACTATGGACACGCAACGTTCACTGTCAGCATTGCTGGCCGGAAGTGCAAGAAGGGCACGAATGAGTACCAACAACGTAGCGTACGTTGGTTGATTCCTCTAATTTCGTGGACCTTGGCCCAGAAATCATTGACATCGTTGTCTTGCGGGAGGTTAGCCATTTGGAAGTCAACCGCTTCTGTCCTCAGCTGGTCCAACTTGTCCGCCAGTTGAAGCTGAGGGAGTTGCTTTGTCAGCCGGACGACAGCATTGGGTAAATCCTGGAATGACAGCCGCTCCACGGTGTTCAGAACCGGAAGGTCAGTCAGGAGAGTCGATTGGAATGGGAATTTCTTGATCAATGTTTTCACAAATACACAGCAGAACCGACGAATATGATCAAATAATGCCGAGACCAGGTGTTCCATCGCATCGTCTATCATTTCCGCAGCCAGTGTACGGGTAGCCTCGCCAACATCCAGATCGCCATCCAACAGCTGATTGTTGAGGTACTCGTGATGTCAGCCAGGCTGATTCGGTCAGCAGTGACGAAGAATCGAAGCATCCGTTTCGTCAACTTCTTCATCTGCGGGTGAAGAAGCAGATGTATGGTCGTTGTGTTCGTGGCCTGGAATTCCACGCTGAATGCATTCACAGTGGGGAGCAGAAAGTTGAGGAAGAGCATGTAAACCTTGACTTCATGGCACAGCTGGTCCTTGATGGATTTCACACGTCTTCGCTTCTCTGCTTCCGGGTGGCTATGAAATAGGACATCAGGGTTGACCAACACGAAATGCTAGGTTGTGCTCAGCTACAAACTGCACGAACAGTGCTTCAACTCGCACAACTTGCAGTTTTTGTTCCTCTGCTTTGTCTAGGGCAGCTTTAGCAGTTCTTGTAATGCCAAATCGTAATTCGCGGAGGGACACAGCCGATATATATTTCGTCGTGCCGAAATGTGTGCAGACATCGTTTGTTCATCCATGGCGAACAGAAAACTTCAGCTTATAGAGGAAGCAGAAAGCAGAAATCGATGTTTTCGCTTATTTTAAGTGTTTTTCGTGCAATTCATCGAGTTTCTCCGTTTTTTGCCCGAAAATCGGGACATTCCGGGTCCCGACCATGGGAAGGCCGGGACTCGGGACCCAGTGCACAAAATCGAGACGGTCCCGACCAAATCGGGATGGCTGGACAGTCTGACGTACACCATTGCTTTGTTGACAGAACTAACTTTTTATTTTCACAGGAGAGTTCCAACATGTTTAAATCACCATAAACTATACGACAGGTGGCAGCACCAGACAGTGTTATATCCATTACATCTCCCCAAACTCTACACAATTCTGTTTTGCACATAAACAAAAATATAGCCTGATATGTTGAAACTATACACATTAGTGTTGAAACTACATCACTGTTTGCCGAAACTAGGCAAGTTTACACGAAAACCTTCAAACCGTTTGGGTACACTCTTAACCCTAGGTGGACGACTGGGTGGAGCATACACGGAAGGGGCAAAACTCGTACTAGCCTCAGTTGAGTACGGAGATCCCACTGGATGACTTACTGGGACATAGGGGGTACTACAGTAGGGGCTGGGCCAGGTTCGTCTGACCTGCATTGCAACGGCTCAATGTCAGTGCTGACTATGCGAAAATGACTTGTGTTTCGCGCTTTGACCTCCTGGCCGCTTTGTGCTGTTACCATTATGCCTTTCCTTGTTTATGACCTCGAAAGGCTCATGTTGGAATTTTGGTACTAGTTTCCCTTGTTGTGCCACATTCTTCAACAACACTTTGTCTCCGATACCAATGTCAGACTCGGTTATCTTTCGTCGTGCTTCCGCATACTCCTTCATCTTGTTCTTTGCCGTCCAATCCTTTTGATGGAGTGTTTCATCCATTTACTCACCATGCACCTCGGGTAGATTCATCTTCTACGGTACACCATTCAAAATCGCTGCTGGTGGTAATCCTGTTTAGGTGTGCGGGATTGTCCTGTAGTTTCTAAGAAAACGACACAACTCTCGTTTCCAAGATTTACCTTCTACCTGTGCACATTTGCAGACTTTGCCTACCGTTCTCATGAACCTCTCGGCTACACCATTCGTTACAGGCCAATATGGTGTTACTCGCTGGTGGCGAAAACCTAGGTTGACAGCAAACCTCTTAAACTCTTCACTGTGGAACGAAGTTCCCTTGTCTGTTTTCAGGTTGTCTGGAGTACCTCTTGGCGAGAAGACTGGAATAACTGTCTCAGCCGACAGGGATCTTATCACTTCGACTTCAGGGAATCTGGAGTACTCGTCCGTGACAACAAGTATTTATTCACTTGTAGGTGATGGTCCATTTGCGGAAATATGAGACCATTTCCTTGACGGAAGATCGGATATGACCAATGGTTCCCTTGGCTTTGGATCATAAGCCGCTTTGCACGCTATACATTCATCAAGTAGCTTGGCTACCATAGCGTCAATTCTGGGAAACCAGATTTTCTCTCTGAGGAGAGTTTTTGTCTTGTTTAACCCTTGATGCCCTTCGTTGGCCAAATGGATTACCCTGTGCTGGAGACTCGCTGGAACAGCGATAAGGGTTCCTCTCAAGAGTAAAGCATCTCGTCTTACAGTGAGTTCATTTCCAACTCTGCTGTACGATTGCGTCGCTTCAAAGTCCACACTTGGATCTTGTCCATACTTTGTTTCAAGCATGTACCATTTCCCAGTTACCGAAGATCTTTCACAGCATTCAGAGTTGGGTCTGCCAACTTTGCTTCTAAGACTTCTGTACTATTCATTGCTTTTGGGATACTTTCCTCTGTGACAAAGTTCACATACTCTTCTGACACAAGTACCTCTCGAGAACTTTTGTCTGACACTTGCGGATGGCAAGATAAGTAATCCGACGGATTATCTTTAAACTGACGGTACTCGATAATTGGCTGGTATGGTAGCAGCCTTATAGGCCATCTTTCCAGACTCAGGGACAGCTTGGCGCCGGGATTTCCATACAACGTTACTAATGAAATCGGAAACTTTCATTTTTCATATCCAATATGTATTTAATTTACCTGGTAGAGGCTTTCGTTAACGTGACACGTCGACTTCATCAGTACCGATGACGCTGAATTATGTCATCGTACACGTGAGGTAGTTCGTAATTGCCCTCGTCTCTGTTGATGGGAGTTCTGGTTTTCCTGATCCAGATGGCTTCCTTGATATGCCAGATTTTTCTGTTGGGTTCCTTGTCTACAATTTTCACCCCCTCCCAGTCTGTGATGTGGTTTTCAGTTGTCGCATGGTCTGTATTTATTGATGGTAGACATCAATATTTTTTCCCGCTCCTTGTGTATTTCTCATTTTTCGTGTTGTCTACGTCCTTTCTGTGTTCCTCCAGTCGTGTTTTGAGTAGTCTTCCTGTCTCCCAATGTACTCAGCACCACAATTCTTGCACGGTATTTGGTACACCAGTTCGCCCTGTTCTTCTAGCTCTTCTTTGTCCTTGAGATGTACCAACAGGCGCCTGAGGGTGGTGTGGGGACACATGGCTGTTGCTACTCCATACTTCTTCAATACTCGATGTACTTTCTCTGAAACCCCATCTATGTATGGGGTGACTACTTGGCTCCGGTAGTTTCTACCGGTATATAGCCACATACTCTTAGAGATCCTCTCAAATGTTCCACCCCTTCCTTCTTGTCCACCTCCTCTGAAGTTATCGTCTCACTCCTGTTCATAAGGGTTCTGACAACTCCCAACTTCTGATGTTTGGGGTGGTGGGACGCAAAGATCAGGTATTGGTCAGTGTGCGCCTTCTTCCTGTATACTGAAGACGTAGACTTCACACCGCCATCTTCCTTTCTGGTGAACTTTGCATCCAAAAAGGGCATGCTGTTGTTCTGATCGTCTTTCCGCGTGATGTCTACAGTGCTCATGTGTTGTTGTAATTTCTTGGCCTTTCCTGTGTGTACCAGGCAATTTACATCGTCAACATATCGCTTCCACTTTCTCTGCTGGCAATCGACTGGTGTTGTGGCTATTATTTTCTGCTACAGGTCCTTCATGTACAGGTTCACAACGATGGGGGATACCGGACTGCCCATGGCTACCCCAAACTTATGCTGGTAAATTTCTCCTCCAAATCTGAAGTATGTCGTCTCCAATACATTATCTAGTCTTTTTCTAATTATTTCGTCATTCAGTGTCATCGGTACTGATGAAGTCAACGTGATACGTTGACGAAAGCCTCTACCAGGTAAATTAAATACATCTTGGATATGAAAAATGAAGTTTCTGATTTGAAAACGAACTATCCTGAAGAATGTTTAGTAACGGTTACTAATGGTTTGTGGTCGGTTATCACTTTGACTGGCGCCCCGTAGACATACATATGAAATTACTCGCAGGTCCAGACAACTGCCAGCGCTTCTTTTTCTAGTTGACTGTTGTACTGCTCCTCAACTGGTGTTGGGGCTCTGCTCCTGTAAGGAACTACTTGGGGCTTCTTGTCTTGGTACTGTACTAGCATCGCACCTAGCCCTACAGGGGACGCATCTACAATGATTTATGTCTCCTTCTTCATGACGAAGTAGGTAACGATTGGACATGTACCAAGGACACCCTTTAGCATCTCAAACGATGACTGTTGTTCAAACTCCCACTTGAACTCTTGCGTTTGAGCTTCCGCAGTGATGCTGTTACTGCCGTGTAATTGGGAATAAACCTTGCGAGGTAGTTTGTCATTCCCAACAAACTCTGCACTTCTCCCACATTGACAGGCGGCTCTATTTCTAGGAGAGCGTCTACTTTCTCGGAGCTGGTTCAATTTCGTTCTTTGAGAACATCATACCATAGAATTCCATCTTTGGCTTTCGGAACTTGGCTAGATTTGCTGTGAGTCCATCTCATCGAGCCTCTTCAAGCACATGATCCAAACTCTTGTCTTGTTCGGCATACGCTTCCTCATCGGTTTAGTCCTTACCGAACACAAAGATGTCGTCAGACTTATTGAAAGAACCATCAATTCCTTTAATTACATTTGCAACAACATTCTGAAACACTTCGCTCGCACTCGAAATACCAAAATTAAGGCGTTTGTATCGCCACAAATCACCATGAGTGGAGAATGTGGTGATATAACGAGACTCCTCTGCAAGCATCAACTGATGATAGCCTGATCTTAGATCAATCTTGCTGAACACACGCGCATTGTTCAGTTTTTGAACAATGTCGTCAACTGTAGGCGACGGGTGTCGCTCTCTCATGATTGCTTTGTTCGCCTGTCGCATATCGACACAGATACGAACCTCAGCGGGCCGTTTGGGTTTCGGCACCGACACTATTGCGGACACTCAGGGAGTTGGACCCTCTACCCTTTCGAACACGTCATTCCTTTTCTACTCAAGCAGTTCCTTTGTAACCTTTTGACGTTTATGAAAAGGAATTCTTCTGTGGCGCTGAGCAAGAGGGGGGATAGCTTCATTGATATGAAGCTTTACCTCAAAGTTCTTTAACCTACAAATACTCTCAAATACCTTCGGGTATTTCTTCACTTCTGGCCACTCAGTATTCCCGACATTATGCACCACATGATCTGCAACCTGAATGAGTCCGAGGTTTTGACTCACATTTGCACTAAGCAAACATCCACAATTTCCTTTCACTACATAGAAAACATCACTAGCAGTTTTCTGACCACACACAATGGTACTGTGAAACTTTCCAATGATTACTATATATGTGTACCACCATACACATTCAGTTTGTCATAACAGTGTCAAGACGAACACCCTTGAATGTGTTCTGAAACGTACTCTCATCAGTTAGACTACACGATGCACCACCATCAACTGTCATCATCATTGAACATATAATATAACTTGATTTTGAACTTCGGTGGTTTTGTTACAAAAGTGCTATTGTAAACATGGTACTCCTCAACCTCATCACCAACTTCACGGACTGATTTCTTCTCAAACTGTTTGCTTAGTTATTGATTTCACCCGTTTTTTATTTTTAAAAAATAGATAGAACTCAAAAATCACAAGTCCAACAACCACAATTGGCTCATTTGTTTCTTTACACAATTTATGTATACCATATTAATTTACATATAGAGTATACCTTTACAGTATACCAAGACATTGCACAAGACATTCACATACATTTTCCTTTTATATATAAATAAATGATTTGGAGGATGATAATATCAAGCAAAGTACTGAAATTTCACATAAATTATTAACCAATGAGCATTGATTACTTTTACTGGCATCTGAATATACGTTCGTTATAATGGCCGTCTGGTAAAATTTAGCAACGTGATAAAATGGTCTGACCACTACTATTGTCAATGTTAAATTATACTCTTATTGTCTATCATTTTTAATGTATATAACATGGATTGCACAGTACAGCATATAAAATAATAAACGTAATTACATTTTGCTACAAACAAATTGTTAGTAAAAACAAAATAATATTTTTTATCATAATATAATAAATTACCTCTGGTAGACTCTGGTATTAAAATGCAGCAATAATTACTCAAACCAATAACCGTAATAAATACCCTCAGCTGCTGTAAACATTAAGTTTAACGTAACCTTATTTAAGTAATTAATTTAATGAAATATCGTGTATTTTATTGACTTTTTGACAATCATTATTATTGAAATATGAATTGTAATTTATCCCCACGTCTGAAGGTAACCAAAAAGTGGCGCCGCCTACCGGAGTTTCCGGTGGAACTAATGAATGCTCAAAAACGAGTTAAATTCTTGTACATTTTGATGGATAAAAGACAGTAAATTTAATGTTTTGATCACGTGATAATTGTGTATGTGCAGAATAAGTGTTGTAGGTATATGATGTGACGTTTGGTGACTGTAGGTGACCGTTATTTCGTATTTTTTCGAGATGCGAACCTAAACTGCAAAAGTACCGACTACCGACTAACGACGACAATCCTCACACACTTGTGCTTTTTGTTCCGTTTCGCGCATCTCTCGTCGCCAAATATAAAATAATGACACGTACATCTTGGCTTCGTTTTGTTTTGCCATTTGTATTCAAACCTGATCAAATTCTTCTGTAAGATATTTATGAGCAAAATCTCTAACCCACATTCCTTCCAATTTCTGCAAACAAACTGTTACAAAAGTAGTTTTGACTGAAGTACTTACGAAAATATTCCGGCGAAATCCAAATCTCGTCGAAGACGCCGGCATAAAAAATCGTGGGTCCTATCTACGCTGCCCCACTATGGTCAATAGGTTACACTGAAGCTCCGAGCAATTAGATACCACCAATGCAAAGAGCAGAACGATTTATTAATGATACTTATCGAGGCCTACGCGCACACAACAAACAGCAAATCAAGCATGGCCGATGATTCAACACGAGGCGCCAGGGCCTGACACGCAGTCCGTCAGGCGGCGCATCTATCTGTGGTCATACACATACTGGCGTGGTTTATTTTATCTATGTCCGTTTGTTCCTTTTCTACGTGGTGTAGTCGCTTAAATATTTTGGAGGCCGGCGATCTCTAGTAGACCGTCGGGGTTTAACAACACTGTTCTCTTGTACGTCAGGTGTCTCCGGGGGTTCGTCCAAATCGGGGGATTCGTCCAGATCGGGGGGCTCATTGACGTGTGGCTGTATCGCGGGTTCGGCCAACTTTAACGGTACGGGTGGCGGCGGCATCGGGTCCGGCACGTCGTCTTGAAACGAATCATGTCTGTCGATCACCTGCAACTCGTGTGTTTTTTCGGCAGGGACGCGGTTTCACTCTATATGACGTAGCTCTTAGTTGATTCCCGAAGAATTTGCGGATATTAATCCAAACACCGTCTATGCTCACAACCAAATATCTGTTCCGTGCGCGAGATTTGTTTCGGTCGGCGTGAATGTATACTAGATCTCCGATACCAATGGGTGGTTCGGGGATCATTGTACCACTCGGTGTCTTTGATAGCTCGCTGTGCTTGTGATTGGCGTCGCGTAGTTTCTGTTGTTCCAGAATGAGATTGTGATCAGATACTGGCATCTGTTCGCTGGTGTACTGGTCGCGCTGAGTCCACATCTCACGAGCAGACAAACCTCGGTTGCGTACGCGGAAATTGAGTATTGCAGTTGCGACGGCCAGTGTCACGTGTGTAACGGCTCCGCCTCTTGGCTGTTGGTGGAGAATTTCGCCTTCGAGTTCTCGAACGGCCTTCTCTGCCACTGGGTTTTTATTCGGGTTCTTCACGCGTCCCAGCACGATTGTCATGCGATATCTGGAGAGAAGTTCGTCGTTGACGAGTGAGGCGAATCCTGGAGCTGGATCGGTTCGTATGACTGTGGGAGGGCCATCGAGTGGTCTCATTCCTACGCAGAGCGTTATCAATGCGTCTCGTAGAGTTTCGCGGCGTTCATTTTCGACAATGCACGTCACGGTGTACGACGTTATGCATTCTCGAACTACCAAGATCAACTGTCGCTCCCGCTTGATAACATCAGCAGCGTAGGCAATTCCTACGACTTCTGGGGGGTCATTCGTCGACTGAGGTATCGTTGTGTGAGGGGCATTACGCAGTGATGCGCAGTGGTGACAACTGTGTGTGACTGTTTCGATAGCCTTGTCAAGGTCGAGTGCATATAGGTATCGGTGCATCACTTGTTTCAGTTGGTAGGTGGAAGGGTGATCTAACTGGAAGTGTAACGCAGTTATCAAGCCGTCGAGAACTGATCGGGGAACGATGATACAGTCACGTGCTTGGCTAAATGGATCGTTACGGCGTACTACACATCGCCTGCGTCATTAGATAGTCCACGGTTTGGATGGGCCGCTGTCTTCTTCTCCCACCTCGCGTCGTCTGCTAAGAATCCGGTGAAATTGTTGTCCAGCGACAGGACATACAGTATGTTCTGCCGCCAGTTTTCGAACGTGTTGACAGTCTCTTGTTTCGTTAAACACCACTGCTTCGGTGCTCGTGGACTTGCCATCTCTTAGCTTTCTGGTGGCGTTACCCAGCGGGAACTCTGCTGACTAATTGTGGTTCGAAGCTGTTAGTGCGAGTGACCAAAGTTTTAAGTTGTTAGTTGCGCGTGGGTCTTTTGGACCGCTGCCACCACGCCACTATGGTCAATGGGTTACACTGAAGCTCCGACCAATTAGACACCACCAATGCAAAGATTAGAACGATTTATTAAGGATACTTATCGAGGCCTACGCGCACACAACAAACAGCAAATCAAGCATGACCGATGACTCAACACGAGGCGCCAGGGCCTGACACGCAGTCCGTCAGGCGGCGCATTTATCTATGGTCATACACATACTGGCGCTGTGTAAATTGTTCGCGGGTCACGTGAATCAGTGCGAGACCGTGCAGTATATTAAAATAGGCCAAGAGCGTTACAACACTAGATAGATTTCAGTGCCACGAATTTTGTCCTGCCCCGAATATTCCGGTCGTGAGTATATAATACACTTGAGTATGATCTTTTATTGGACATTACACAGATAATCGAAACACAATTTTAACGTTCTGTTTCATACCTATTTGCATTAATTTCAAATTTTAATGACTTGAAAATTCTTAGACGCACCTGGAACTTTGTGAATGCAATCTAATAGTACGTGCATTTGAATCAGCTTAAGCCTTTTTTGTCCTAATTAATCAAAAAAATGATCCAAGAACTGCAAAATCCGACCACGAGGTGGCGTAGTAGGCCACCAGGAGGCGTGGTTCATTTGGCAGTACATCAAACACGTGTCAGGACACCAAGTTTGACGTGTATGTGGCGATGGTTGCTGCGTCTCAACACTGCATTCAAATCGAAAATGAGGCTGGATATATCAACAAAATGGCACGTTTTAGAAATACATATTTTTTTAAAATAGGCATCAACATTTCATTCAAACAGTTTGCGTATGTTCGTATGTGTGTGTGTGTGTGTGTGTGTGTGTGTGTGTGTGTGTGTGTGTGTGTGTGTGTGTGTGTGTGTGTGTGTGTGTGTGTGTGTGTGTGTTTGCATGCATGTATGCATGAGTGCGTACGTACATATATATATATATATATATATATTCTAGCACGAAGCATTCATGAATGTATGTCTGCGCCCCTGACACATACACCCTCCTATGCAAAGCAATAATGCAAGACAAGTGTAGATTGAAATAGGCCAATTGAATTATATTTAGTTTTATTCATTTACATAAATCATGTAAAGGACAACACAAATACATCAATACATATTCACAGCAAGTATACCGGCCCCAATGGTATTGCTAATCAATACGTACAAGTGTTAGACGTATCACCAACCACTAGTACTAATGATCGCTGGACACTATATATACAATTGACACCGTATCGATGGGGGTCCCTCCGCCTTCATCCTGCCTGCAACATTAGCAGCCTACTTTATTTACTCACTAAAAACCCTGAGTACACTACTGAGACTCAGTAAGAGGGACAAGCCGAGGCAAAACCTCGTGTATTTGTATAACAGGGAAAAGCGCCCTACATTGCATACAATCACAGGGGGGAGGGTGGGAGACAAAATCACAACTTGATAACAATAAACCAATAGCAATAACTAACTTAACTATAACAACGCAAAAATGAAGGAAATTATTCGGCAAGCGAATATCACGCGCAGAACAGCTTAATCAATATCTACGTGAACGGCGAATGGGACGAACCAGTTCTTTGTCCCTATTTATATACGGCGAGGGCTAATTACTGCTATGTAACCCTACGCGTACGAGTAAGTCCGCTTTATATATTGTCTACCAGGTTACTGTTGGCCTACTCCGCTAGGGGACACCACCTTCCGTCATGCATGTATGCACTCGTACACAATTTACAAAACAATTTATTAAAAATATGTATCACCGTATGCATGTTTTGGTGGTGTAAAAAGCACTAAAAACGCAAATGCACAAAAGCACATCAGATAACCATCACAAGTAAAGCAAACTAAAAATTAGATCACAGCGGTCACATGGGCAGTCAGCACCAATGAGCATCTGTCACTTAACCACAGTTATGTCCAGTGTCTGACCACGGCAAAGACACTCCAGACACTGGTGAAAACTACGCCACCGGTCAGAGCGAAGAACAGATCGACAGTGACCTGCCGCAGGAGCACTCCGGCCGCAGCCATGGCGGCTGTCAGGAGAAACCACGTGAGAGCGGCCACGTGACCACTGATGACGAACCAATTCCACCACGAGTCGCTAATGTCGGAAAGCGGAAGTTTCGTGTTCGTCTGCCGCACGTATTTGTCGTCCGAGCAGGCGGATCGTGCGACGAGCAGGACACCGAGGAGGATGTTGACGACAATAGGAACAAGGAACAGGTGTACGGCACGTGATGTCATCCTCCCAGTGAGGTAACACAACGTTAAGTCGATGACCGGCTCGACGCGCGAAAGCACCATCGTGGCGATGAAGCAGACGACACCGACTACCGCGATGTCTCTGACTAGCTTCGCCGTGCGCGTACGATTCTGTTGCAGCAGGGTCACCTCTTCGTCGAAGGCTACCAGCATGATTGTCTGCCGTGCGGCCACCACGACTCCGCTGGCGACGGCTATGCCTCCGCAGTTGAGCAGGCTGTCGAGATCGAACCGTGTGCATTGCATCTCGAACGACTCCAGGCCATTTCCGGTGAGAAACAGAACACTCGGCTGGAGCACGACCAGGGCGAGTACGACGCACAGGGACAGGTCGACGATACTCGTGTAGCGGAGCATAAGACGGAAGGTGTCCCAGCGCACGGGGAATCGGCCTTGGTTCGTTTTCCAGACGATGTAGACATTGGAGCATACACCCAGGATCAGCAGCGCACCCATCAGCCAGGAGAACGTCCAGATGTCAGCAAACGAACGACCGCTGTCTTCAACGAGAGTAGCGTTCTTAATGTCGCATTCTGACCAACAGAATGTCGCCATCTTCCTGCAGGCTGTTCTACAGCTAAAACATGACAAACCGCATCAATTATCAGTTTTATTAATCAACAAACACAACAACAATATATTTGACCTGCAGTCCTGCTGAATATACGATATTTAAATAGATTGTCATCAAAGTCCCGTTCGCGTTGTGTACCACGTTTTACACACTGATCTCTAGAATTAATAATAGGTCAGTGGTTTACTGCACGCGAAACGTCAACGAGCGCGTCGTCCATTGTCTTCCGGAATATAATGGTACATTACATTTAAAAGTTAGGTGATGTTTGTTTTTAGTATTTCACTTTAGACTAGCTAATGTACAAGTAACATTAGATCTAGCGGAACAATCTCTATCTCCTGGACCGAGTGTCGGTATACGGTACTTCCACCCTTCTGACGAGCGGTTACCCCAAATTGCTGTAGTCTGTGCTTTCACTCGCACTTTGTTCATAGATCACTGACAATTTGTAGGGCAGCATCTTACTAGCACATTCACGTCTGGCACAGCACAGTTGTATGTACAAACTCCTACCCTCCAAACAAAAATGTTTAGTTCAAACTCACCTGAGTTTCAGTTGAAATTCAACTGATTCTGTATGAATAGTTGAATGTCAACTGTTGAAAGTTGGTTTCAACTGCTGTTCAACATGCGTTCAACAGTTGAATGCAAGTTGAATGTGAATATGAAGTTGAACGCATGTTGAAAACGAGGACTTAGACTTCAACTGCAGTTGAACGCAAGTTGAAAACGGGGACTTAGACTTCAGCAGCAGTTGAACGCAAGTTGAAAGCAGAGACTTAGTCATTTTAAAGAATTCATTGTAGTTGAAAGCAGGGACTAGGTTATTTTAAGAAATTCACCCAAGTTGAAAACAAGTTAAAAGTAGGGACTTTGTCATTTTCAACAACTCAGTTTGAACACAAGTTTAAGGCAGTGATTGTGTCTTTCTCAAAAACTGATGTTGAACACAAGTAAGGCATGCATTGTGTCATTTTAAAGAATCCATCCTGATTGTAAACACAAATTAACTTACTCTTATATATTTACACAAATTCAGTCACAGTTATAGCTGAAGACACTGACATATTAAAGTAACATTTCAGTAGCAGGACTTAGGTCAATTAAAAAATGAATTGGAATTATTAAATTCCTTAATTGGACAAAGAAAAACAGGAAGACCACGGAAAAGGTGGAACAACCAAATAAAACATAACACTGGACTCCCGCTGTTAACAGCAGAGCGATGTGCTTTAGATAGGACAAAATGGAGGGATGACATCCAGGAGGCAGCGAGGGTTCAAGTTGGCCTAGGCATGTTAAGTCATGTTAAGTCAAGTGGCAGATGAAGTATTTACACTATAAATGCCTTCAGTCATTTCATGGCCCACTAGCCACATAATTTAATATAATATTCCAGATGCTGTCAGAAAGAATGACGTGGCAACATTGCCACTGACTACAGCATCAAGAGAACCTTTGGAAGCACTTCAAGGCAGCTAACAGGAATGATGTTACACAGCTCTGGATGGAGAATGCATGTAGCAGAACAGAATTTATGGACAGTAATAATTAAGCACCTTTTCATATAATATTTAAATTGTCATGTCCAACAATCTATGGACATTAAATGCAACGTTGCTTTTGATTTACTTGTATTAAATTAATGTTTTGTTATAATTATGCATTGAAGTTGTTTGTGTATTTAATTTTGGTATATAATATTTGGATGAGATCCTCAACACACATTCTCTTTTTGAAGCAGTTTTACATTTGTTATGTTCCTTAATGAGATAATACAATATTACTTTTATTATTTGAACTTCCAAATTTTACTCCTAAGTGATTGACGAATGTGTATCGAGTAGTGCTCAATTGATCATTAATGCTTGATGCTTACTATTGAAATGTTCAAGTTATAAGACCAATACACAAAAGTGTATGTGTATAATTTGGTCTTATAACTTGAACATACAAACATTTAGCAAAATTAGGCACAGTCGGCCTATGAGCGGCTAACCATGGGCACAATATCGTTAGCCGACTATGAGCCGCCCTCGGACTGAAGACGAGCCGCCGGACAAAATTCCCTCGGCCCGAAGGCGGATGCCAACAGGGGGCCGATACGTTTGCCGCTCTCGGCCCGCTGTAGGTGTGCTATCTGGGTAGCAAGTTGGCTGGATTATGGAAGATGCCCATTGGCTAATTTAAAATGACCAGTGGTCAGCCACTGTTTTATAAGAAGGAGTTGTCAGAGAGAAAGGGAGAGTTGACAGGCACAGAGTGTAGTGTGCAGTTGAGAGGGGTTTCCCTCCAGCTTAAGCTGTAAGGCCGAGCTGGCATTGGTCAGGGATCACTCTTTTGGCAATGAATAAAGAATCAGATTGCAGGTAATTTGTAATAGTCACTTTGTCTCATATATATATATATATATATATATATATATATATATATATATATATATATATATGTCAAAGCGGTCCTCTCGCTCGCGGCCCACAATGGGGGAGGGAACCGATATATATATATATATATATATATCGGTTCCCTCCCCCATTGTGGGCCGCGAGCGAGAGGACCGCTTTGACAAATTGGTAGAGAATCCGGATAGGGGGTGGGTAGGTGTGTAGAGGGCTAGCATATTTCAAAAATCCATGATTAGCTTTATTTTCCTGTTTAGGTATACACCAGAATATGGGTAAGGAATTTTTTCAAAATCTTCTGGGTAATATGGGTAGTTTTAATTTTTCAAATGTGGCATTACTTTGAGAAGAAATGTTTATATTTGGAGAATACAGTACAGTAACCGACATGTTGTCCAGCCAGCTGAACTGCACCTCACACCCAGCCCAGTCTCCAGCGACAATGATGTGCAGGATTCCACGACACAGAGCGACTTGGATTCAACAGTTGAACGAGGGTTGGAACTCAACTGAGATTCAACAGTTGAACGCGGGTTGAAACTCAACTGAGATTCAACAGTTGAATGCGAGTTGAAACTCAACTGAGATTCAACAGTTGAACGCGGGTTGAAACTCAACTGAGATTTAACAGTTGAATGCGAGTTGAAACTCAACTGAGATTCAACAGTTGAACGCGGGTTGAAACTCAACTGAGATTCAACAGTTGAACGCGGGTTGAAACTCAACTGAGATACAAGAGTTGAACGCGGGTTGAAACTCATCTGAGATTCAACAGTTGAACGCAGGTTGAAGCTCAACCCAAGATCAACACCAATTGAAACTCAACTAATTTGTATATGATATTACAGCAATAGTGTTCATTGTTGCTCTCCATAAGTCCTCTTATAAAAACAAACTGCCTCCAGCATCATTACCTCTAGGGATCCTTGTGCATCGGCTCGTAAACTTGTAGAACATGTTATTGAGTATTGACAGTGAACCTGGGACAATACCAGCATGAAGTTCACAACTAATAGGGTTGATGTTAACAACCGCTGGTCTAGTGCATATATCTTCAAGAATCTATTAGGCAGTGCAGCGCACTGGTTGCATTCGGTACAAGATACTCGTGCTTGTATACACTGCCCTTCACGACCGAGTCCCGGCCTCAATAACCACGCCTCACGTAGCGCCCTTCGACCTACTGACCGTGGGCTGCTAACTGTTCCTCGGCACATAATTAAATACTAAAGCATTGTTCACATATAATTTTCAACCGGATTACGATGTGGATCAACTAATTCGGCTGTGTTCCCATACAAAAAGTTGGGCCGTATTAAATCGCCAACCGAAATAGTGCAACAGGGCTCATGGTGAGCGGGTCATAAGTCACACAGTTTTCTCGCGAGAGCGGAAGTCAACTGATCAATATGGCGGGTTACCAGCTTGAAGCTACACGCTACATGCACTTTGTAATAGTTGAAGTTCAAAATAGGTGTTATGTAGACCTAATGTTATAACTTGTATTTAATTTTAATAGTTTTATATGTTCCATATATTCCAGGCGGTGAGTCTAAAAAAAGGTTTCGCAGTGGCATAGTGGTGTCTAGCTACAGGCTGTTCCTACAGAACACTCCAGGAACTGTTCGGCATTGGAAGATCAACAACCTGCCAGATATGTTTGGAAATGTCACCGCAGTTTCGGCAACATTGAAAGGAACGTTCCTGCGTAGGCCAACTCCTGAGGGTTTTCTCGAAATCGTCCAGGGATTTAGAGACATTTGGGGACCTCCTCAGTGTGGTGGTGATATGTTACATTTCGCATAATATATGTTAGATGAAGGGTGAGATATGTTGTGATGTTGAGGAAGGTGATCAGGATATACCACCATTAGAAATGTGTCGGTTACAACTGATGCCAAAGCAGCAAGAGATGCTCTGTGTGCACATTTTAGCATCAACCAATACTTGTAAATTCTGAAGGAAATACCATTGCCAAATTGTAAAGTTACCTAGTCCACTTTCTTCCGATATGTTCTATAGTATGACCTGTTATGTTAAAGGGACCCTGTCTAGGCTGTTTTGCTGGAGTCAGTGATATACACATTACACCTTGCACGGTGCAGAATGCTATAGACAATGATGTACACATTACACCTTGCATGGTGCAGAATGCTCTAGACAATGATGTACACATTACACCTTGCATGGTGCAGAATGTTATAGACAATGATGTACACATTACACCTTGCATGGTGCAGAATGCTATAGACAATGATGTACACATTACACCTTGCACGGTGCAGAATGCTATAGACAATGATGTACACATTACACCTTGCATGGTGCAGAATGTTATAGACAATGATGTACACATTACACCTTGCACGGTGCAGAATGCTATAGACAATGATGTACACATTACACCTTGCATGGTGCAGAATGCTCTAGACAATGATGTACACATTACACCTTGCATGGTGCAGAATGTTATAGACAATGATGTACACATTACACCTTGCACGGTGCAGAATGCTATAGACAATGATGTACACATTACACCTTGCATGGTGCAGAATGCTATAGACAATGATGTACACATTACACCTTGCACGGTGCAGAATGCTATAGACAATGATGTACACATTACACCTTGCATGGTGCAGAATGTTATAGACAATGATGTACACATTACACCTTGCACGGTGCAGAATGCTATAGACAATGATGTACACATTACACCTTGCATGGTGCAGAATGTTATAGACAATGATGTACACATTACACCTTGCACGGTGCAGAATGCTATAGACAATGATGTACACATTACACCTTGCACGGTGCAGAATGCTATAGACAATGATGTACACATTACACCTTGCACGGTGCAGAATGCTATAGACAATGATGTACACATTATACCTTGCACGGTGCAGAATGCTATAGATTTAACAAGATTTAACAAGATTGCCATCCAGAAAATTACTCTGGATGGCAGTTGGACAAGGAAGCCTTTTGGCTTATCGAGAGTCCAATACTTTTTATCTACATGTATCCCGCCTTTTTAAGGTGTGTGTCGATTTTATTTTTAAACATATTCACGCTACTAGCACCAACACAATCAGGAGATAATCTGTTCCATTCATTTACAGTCCTTTGTGAGAATGAGAACTTTCTTATATCTAATCTACACTGCTCCTTTACCAATGTAGCTTCATGTCCTCTGGTCCTTCTATCTTTCTTAACTGAGAAAAAAATGTTTCTATCAATATTTTCATAACCATTCAATATTTTAAACACTTCTATGTGATCTCCTCTCAATCTCCTGGTCTCTAGTGTTGTTAAACCACATTCTTTTAGGCGTATTTCGTAACTAAGATCCCTCAGATTTGGTATCATTTTAGTCGCTCTCCTCTGTACTCTTTCTAGCATATCTATGTCCTTCTTGCGATATGGCCTCCATGCTTGTATACAATATTCTAAATGAGGCCTCACTATTGTTTTGTACAGCGGTACTATTAATTCTTTTTTCTTATACGCTATATTTCGCCTAATTAATCCAAGGATTTGATTTCCCTTTGACGCTGCAATTCCGCACTGCTCTGAAACCTTCATATCAGCACTAATGGTTAACCCTAAGTCCTTTTCTTTTACAGTAGTACTTAGAACAGTACCCCCTATTTTATATTTTACCTCTTCATTCCCATGACCTGTGTGGAGGCATTTACATTTCCCAAAATTGAACAGCATTTGCCACTTTTCAGACCATTTGATCAACCTATCAAGATCATCTTGTAAATGCTGTCTGTCTCCATCACTTTTAATCCTTCTAAACACTTTTGTATCATCCGCAAATTTCAACACCTTGCTTGTTATATCATCGTCCAAATCGTTGATATATATTAAGAATAATATAGGTCCTAGTACTGATCCCTGTGGTACCCCACTCAATACCGATTTCCAGTTTGAAGCCTCCCCATCAACTACTACACGTTGTCTTCTGTCATTCAGCCATTTTTCTATCCAGCTTATTATACCATTTCCTATGCCATGGGCCTTTAGCTTAAGGAGTAATCTTTGATGTGGTACTTTGTCGAAAGCTTTTTGAAAATCTAAATAGATGATATTTACTGGTGATCCCTCATCTACCCACCTAGTGATGTCTTCCAAAAAAACATAACATATTTGTTAAGCATGACCTCGCTTTTAAAAACCCATGTTGAGATGGGTTTATCAAGTTATGTTTAACAAGAAAATCCACCATGTGATCTTTAATTAGTCTTTCTAATAATTTGCAAATCACTGATGTTAAACTCACTGGTCTATAGTTCTCTGACTTGTTTCTCGAACCTTTTTTAAATAACGGTATAATGTTTGCCTCTTTCCATTCTAAAGGAACCACTCCCTCTTCTAATGACAAATTGAAAACTGTTGCAAGCGGTGCGCTAATTTGTTCTACAATTTCCAATAGTAGTTTGGGCGGAATCCCGTCCACTCCAGGTGATTTATTATCCTTCATAGCCCTTATTTTCTTAGCTACCATTTCCGAGGTTACAACTAACTGTCCTAAATAGTCTGAATCTGCCCCCTTGAACTTAGCCTCTGGTACTGGCAGTGAACTAATATCTTCCCTGGTAAACACTGAACTAAAATACTCATTCAGGTCTTCTGCCATTAAGAATCCCTCTGATATTGTATTTCCAGCACTATCTTCTAGAGGACCGACCTTATCCTGAACTTTCTGTTTGCTTCGAATATACGCATAAAAACTCTTACTGTCATGTTTTATATTACTAGCTAATTTTTTTTCATAGCTTCTCTTTGAATTTCTAATTTCAGCTGTAGCTTGATTAAGTGCTTCTTTATAAATGTTGTAGTCTTCATCATTTCCAGTACATCTATATGACTTCCACATCATTTGTTTATACTTAATTTTTCTAATGGCTTCTTTCGATAAGTGTTTCTTTTTAGACCGTTTCCCTTGTTTTTTGAAAGGTACAAATTTATCGACTATGCACTTAATTTCACTATTTAAGATATTCCAGCATTCGGTTGCTGTCTTATTCTTCAGTGTGTTATTCCAGTCTATCTTTGCTAAATATTTCCTCATGTCCTTATACCTTTCTTTGTGGAAATTTCTCCTATACTGCTTTTTACTATTCCTTTCTGATTTTACTTTGATGGTAAAATGTATCTGGTTGTGATCACTACTCCCCAGTGGCTCACATATCTTGACATTGTCAACTAATTCTTTCTGTGAGGACAAAACTAAGTCTAACACATTCTCTCCCCTGGTTGGTTCTAGCACATGTTGAGAAAGGAAACTATCTTGTACTAAAACTAAAAACTATAGACAACTATGTAAACATTACACCTTGCACGGTGCAGAATGCTATAGACAATGATGTGCACATTACACCTTGCACGGTGCAGAATGCTATAGACAACGATGTAAACATTACACCTTGCACGGTGCAGAATGCAATAGACAATGATGTACACATTACACCTTGCACGGTGCAGAATGCTATAGACAATGATGTAAACATTACACCTTGCACGGTGCTGAATGCTATAGACAATGATGTACACATTACACCTTGCACAATGTAGAATGCTATAGACAATGATGTACACATCACGCCTTGCATGGTGCAAATGCTATAGACAAATTAAAGTCTGGTGAAGCGTGTGGTAATTATGGGCTATCTGCAGAACATTTTATACATGCAGACAGGCGCATCACTATATTATTGTCAATTTTTTACACCAGTGTTATCTGACATGGATATCTGCCTGATGACTTTATGGAAACTATTATTATACCCTTAGTGAAAAACAAGTCCGGTGACACTAGTGATGTTAACAACTACAGACCTATAGCACTTGTTACGGTTGCTTCTCTAAGATCTTTGAAATTGTATTACTTGAACTTATGGAATCATCCTACCTTGATACAACAGACAACCGTTTGGATTCAAGAAGGGCCATTCTTGTGATCATTGTGTATATCATTGTTAAAAATGTTATTCAGTATTACAGAAGCTACAACAGTCCTGTGTATGCATGCTTTTTAGATGCATCAAAAGCATTTGATAGAATTAACCATCGGAAAATTGTTCAGCCGTGGTGTGCCAATCCTACTGGTATGAATTTTGTTATACTGGTACAGAACCCAAATGTTTTGTATTAAATGGGGTTTTAATGTCTCAAATGATGTTAGACAAGGTGGTATTTTATCTCCATATTTATTTAATGTATATGTCGACGATTTAAGCATTATGCCACCTACGCAACATCAGTGCAAACCATATGTTCTATGCAGACGATGTGTGTGTCATTGCATCTAGCCCCAGTGGCCTCCAGGCATTACTGAATATTTGTGCCATCTTTGGCTTCGACAATGACATTATATATCATCCTATAAAGTCAGTATGCATGGTTTTCAAACCACATGGTTTTTACCTCAAATGTCCAGATATTTACTTGCATAGAAACAAACTGGGATATGTTGAAATGACAAAATATTTAGGGGTGATTATCTGCAATGACTTGAAGGATTATGAAGATATGCTAAGACACTTGCGCAGCAGCTTTTATGTCAGGTCCAACAGCATCACCCGAAAATTCCACAACTGTTCCATCGGTGTTAAACTTCATTTGTTCCATGCATATTGTTGTTCAATTTACTGTTCCAAACTCTGGGTACATTTGAACAAAAGCACTTATTTAAAACTTAAAGTCGCATACAACAATATGCATACACGGATCCTAGGTTACCACCGATGGGACAGTGCAAGTAATATGTTTGTAAATAATGCTACTGACTCATTTGAAGCCCTACTGCGCAAAAAAAAAAATTTTCTTCAAATGCCATCAGCCGAGTTACGTTTCGATTAAGTAGAATTATAACGTCCGCCGACGCGGACGGGTGCATTCGGTGTCATCTGCCGCTGGGACTGTCACCGAGTCCGTCGAGCCTCTACAGGCTCTGCTACAGAAACTAGCCTAGTCCTAGGACACGTGAAAGATTAATTCTGTAGCCGGAGTATAATGAATATTCATGCATGCGCAGTGAATCACACAAAGACCGTTGACGTCACACACGCAGCCAACATGTAAGATTCCCAGGTGAGTTGATTCAAGCAATGGCATTGTAAATAATTTGTAGACGTATGTATATTGACAGCTATTTTATAAGTGTAGGAAACACTACTGCAGTCGGTGTCAGCTGCCGCTGGGACTGTCACTGATTCCGTCGAGCCTCTACAGGTTCTGCTACAGAAACTAACCTAGTCCTAGGACACACTAGTGAAGAAGATGTCTGACTTTGTTCTGCCACATTATTTCCGTGTGGCTTCTGCTGGGAATATGTACATCACTACACGTTTCAAATGGAGGAAAGTAGCAATGACAGAGAAACAGCAGGGGAGGGTACAAGTGTGCGAAAACAACTTGCAGGGGTAAAGAGAATAAATAAGCGAAGAGTGGAAGAGCTGAAGAAGGATGTTGGTGTGAAAGAAAGTTTCAAGAAGAAGTTAGTGAGAAGTCGGTTGAAGTGGGAAGGACATGTGGAGCGAATGGGATAAGAACGGTTGGCAAAGAAAGCAGATGCCCGGAGAGGGGAGGAAAAAAGAAGATGAGGACGACCGGGACTGAGGTGGGAGGATTGCATGAAGAGAGACCTGGAGGGATGGAAAGGGGAATGGAGGAAAAGAGCAAAAGACCGAGGAGAATGGAGAAGGGTGGTAGAGAAAGTAGTGCAAGCGCAATGAGGAAGAAGAGAAAGAAAAGAAAATGTCAACGTATCCAAGCCAGCCTCACCTCTGAAGACATGGAACGACGATGAGAACAACGACTGGTACACAACATCATCTATACGCTGACGACACTCGACTGGACGTCGACTTTCCACCAACCGATCACGCAGAAGCACTCGCGCATATAGAGGCCTGTCTTCGAGATGTCAACGTCTGGCTCTGCGACAATGGGCTAATACTCGCAGGTCATTGACATCAAATATTCCACCCTCTGCGCGCCAATAACACTAACACATGTCGATGTCTGCGGTCACCTCGTGCCAACATCGGAGATCTCGGTTTTACTATTGATGCCGACATCTCGATGGCGTCACAAGTAGTAAATGCGTGCCGGAGTGCATATTACCACCTGCACCGAATATCAGTTACACGCGACACACGAACGACCGGAACAACCAAGTATGTCGTACATGCTCTTGTTACTTCAAGAATAGACTACGGGAACGCTATAATTTTTTCCGGAATATCCGACCGGTTACATGGTACAACACTTTGCGGCCAGAGTCATATTACGTAGAAGGCATGGGCGATTGGCAGAGCAAAGCGGCAGCACTGAATAGCCTGCACTCGATGCCGGTGAAGTGGCGCATCCGGTATAAGTTACTCTTGCTTGTATTCACGGCATCCTCACAGAACGCCGGCCTACCTTGCGTCATTGATTTCACCATATGTGCCGCGCCGCGCACTTCGGTCAACTGACCGTGAACTATTAATTTTAACTGTACCGCGGCACAACCTTGAGCGGTACGGCCGTCGCTCGTTCTCGTGCGCAGGATCGACCCTCTGGAATGCGTTGCCGGAAGATCTTCGACTGATACAGTGCATGGACACATTTAAAGCTCGTCTTAAAACACACTTCTTTAAACTCGCTTTTAATATTTAGTAGTCATAATGTTATACTTTAGTCGTAATACCCCATATTTATTTTATTATTTGAAATTTTTATTGAAATTAATAATGTATTACTGTAGTTATTTATTATTAATTAATTAACTGATATATATTTATTATAAATGTATTTCGCAATTGACTATATAGTTGTTATATATATATATATATATATATATATATATATATATATATATATATATGTGTGTGTGTATACTTATTTTTACTACTGATTATACATAGTATAATTTACATAAACGTCATCTTTGATTTAGTTTCTCTAGTTCAGTTTTGTATAACAAAGCCTTAGCTGTACGTATTTATATGTTTTACTTGTATTATTATTATATTTATTTCTTATAATTTCTAACGACTATTGTCAAAACTACTGAACAGAGTTCTACTTTGGATTTAATGTCTAAGTAAAGTTATTATTATTATTATTATACGTGGGACATCATGAATTCACCAAGGTACCATTTGGGTTAAAAACAGCTCCAAATTTCTTCCAAAGAGAAATGAATAAGATATTGGCTGATTTTATTGGAAATGTGAGTTTGTGCACACCGACGATACTTTGGTGTATAGCCAAAACGAGGAAGACCACGTTAAACACCTACAGCTAGTGTTTGATCGACTCGAAGAGGAAGGACTTAAATTAAAGCCTATAAAATGCGCTTTCGGTCAACCGGAAGTAAAGCTTTTATTTTATGTTCTAAACCAACATGGCATTCAGACAGATCCCGATAAGGTACCAGTCATTGCAAAATTGCAACCGCCAACCACAGAGAATGAAGTCAGATCAATGTTATGCATGTGTAATTATCACAGAACCAGCCTACCTAACTATGTGTGCAAACGTTGCAGAACCACTGATAGAATTGACACGAAATCATCGACACCGACGCTTGCGACTATGCAATAGAGGGGATTTTAATCCCAGATTCTAATGGCGGAGTTGAGAAAATGATACAGTATATTAGTTACACATTGTCCACCACGCAACTGATATGACCAACGATTGAGAAAGAGCGGTAATGACATAGCAGCTGAATGCATAGTTCTAGCTCTCGTAAGATGTCTGTACGTGTGACACCCGTCAATATTTACAAATGCCGGCAAGCATTACTCCGCCAAAGGGTCAAACATGCAAATTGCTACCAAATATCCTTCGCTTATTCAAATCATCTAAAAATCCACCATTTTACAGTAAACACCTTCTACAACCACACCTGAAAATATGCCTACTTAAATGCACTTATGTCAGAGCATGTGAATTTTGTTTAAAAAAAAAACATTTCTAAACAAATCACTGCACTTTTTCGTGGAAGTCTAACTGTAGCATGACCCCATCACTGAGCAGGGTCATTTCCCGGTCACTAAGCCAGTGTCGTGCAAGCAGGACCACATCAGAAATTCCAGAGGAAACTGGAAAATATAATCTGTCCAGTATCTTCATGCATTTAGAAATTAGGAGCCGCTATTATGACATGTCATGTATAAGTACTGATGCAATGGTAGGCATGAAGGATTACATCACATAATTTATGTACTTAATTGTATTATTAGCTGAGTATGTACACTATGGAAATTTTTAATTTATTGATACTGTGTTAATGATACTTAAGATGCATTTGAATGCATTTCTTGATTTGGGAATACAGTGTTTAAAGTAATATAGACCTGTGTGTTATTGGTAGTAAGTCCGTCAAGGAGTATTGCCGTTTGGATATCTAGTTACAAATATCACATGTGCTAACCTGCTATTTGGTATCTGAGATAATATATTTGCAATTTAACTGTACCAATGTTGTGCAAGGGATATTGTGTTTAACGCTGTTGTTGAATGATCCTTTGTATCTATTGTTGCACTTGTAGTAATCATACGTTACTATGTTGCAGGTATATTTTGTATTTTATATTTAACACAATAAATGATAGTCATAATTTAACCGTGTTGTCTGTCTTCATGGTAAATGCCCCGTTACACAAAAGTCTTAAATCACGAACATGTGAGAACTGTAGATCCCGAGTTAAGGTGGGAGCAGTGCCACAACTGGCCAAAGCGTAAACAAGAACGAACTAGCCGATATCGGAGACGGCTTGTAACGTACATCCACCGTGTTGGATAATTAGAGTTGGATATGTTGGACATGTAATATGATAACTTAATTAAACGATAACTTTAAAACAGGAAACTAGAGTGACCTGATCGGTCCACTATCAATGTCAAGGCAGAAGTAATTAAGTTGATTTAATGGTTGCTCTGATCGATCCTTAATGAGTAGTTTGATCGGTCCATAATTAAAATTATTTACATAAGTGATTAAGATGATTTGAGTAAGTGATCGGAAGTCGAATTGACATCAAAAAGAAACCAGATTGACGTCAAGTCTCACATTCGAACGTCAAATCTAAGAATCGATTACCATAGAAACGCCAGTAAAACACATCGTGACATCTAAAATGAAAGGTAGGGTTCGCCAACGCATCTTTCTGACAGTGTATTAAGCAAGTCTGATGTGGACTTGAGACAGAATGCTGATACTTGTTCGACTACTTGTTACAGTTGCCATGTTGTAACTCGGACGGTGTTCATGAATAATAAACTCCTCTACCCACGCTGTGGGGCCTGGAATTTTTTTTTTTTTAATCATTGGTTGTGGTTACACTGGGATGGCGAGCTGTTGTGGTAAACTCAAAGTCTTAGTGTAATCAACACACTAAATTAATACAGGTTGGCCCGGTTGCAAAATTACAGGCCGCTTGCACAAGCTGTCCCCGATTACCCATATATCCAGGATAGAGGTCAGGAACAAAACACATAAGTGACATATCTGGGACACCCCTGCAGACACATAGACGACTCCGGTGACATGCCAGCAAGTCGCGATGAATGGATTCTGTAATTTCACATTTAACAAAACGAAGGAACTTAGCACCAACTGAGTTTGTACAGAAACGTTCTACACAAGAATGTATATGTTTGGTGGCGTTATTTACGCATTAACAACTGTTGTACTGACAGGTGATTATGCAAAAAAGGACATACGACTCAACGAACCGCGATTCCTGGCTGACGGACTTTTAGTGTCTCGAGCAGATGACACGCGTAACCACGTCGCAACCTGGGTGGTTCTGATAACCATTACTGCCCCATCCGAAATACCAGGATTGCGACCGAAACTTGACAAATTCAAAACAACCATTCTTAGACTGCGGGCAGTTCGGGAAATCAACAGTCAAACGATGGAGGCTTGGTCGTGCCGCCTGGCCGAAGTCGAACATTCTATGTACGCCCTTGAATCATCTACGCGAGAAACACGAGGGCTACTGAACATTTTGGGACACATTTCTACAGCACTTTTGGCATTGCCAGAGATGATGAAGCGTTATAATGCAATCGCCAGATACAAGTTGGCAGACTGAAGCAAAGGATCGTACATTCCATTAGTCAAATGCTTTTTATAATAAATCAGACATACACACACAATAGGTAGAGAATCGTAAGCATATCCTCGGTCTACAACGCTACGTAGGGGAAATGTCAGATGAAATACAATTATTCATTGAATCACGATTGAATCAAACCTTTATAACCTGCAAAGCTATCACGCACATAGGTAATATTCCATTTAGAACTAGGGTGTTTCCATCAAGAACGTAGATTGCCAAAGTAATCCTAGTGCTTAAAAACGACGCGAAACTCACCCTACAATTGATGTAAATTCCAGGTACACAAACAGCATGCGATTGGTGTATTAACAGTTAGTTAGCAAAACTTCAGTAGACCATGGAATCCTTATCAAAAACGTTAAAACTGGTGTCCGCGCAATGTAACGTGTAGTGTTCCAAATGTGTCTATTTTAAGTAATCAGTTATTAGCAAAGTATACGAATATGTATTGTACCGGTAATGATGTATTATAATAAGACATAATATTATATACCTACGCTAAAAGGAGAACATGCCAAATCGTGCGTAAGGTTTGTGTTAACAATGTATCGCTGGACGGTTGGAGTTGTCAAAGCACTAATTATTATATATTATTCAGAAGCTCTCCGGTAGATGTTGCGATAAACGAGCGCATAACTAACGAAACAATAACGAGAGTTTATGTAACAAAATATCTTAGGGTATTTATTGACGACGACGACTAATTCGTCTGGGAACATCATATAAACAAAGTTATTTCAAAATTGTCAAATTGTTATAATGTCGTAGGTAATTACATATAAGAGTATTTATACTTATTACCATTTTATAAGATCACATTTATATCGATCGATGTTTCTACTGTTTAACATTAGTATGCCCATGCCAGTATGTTACACTGATCAACTATAAATGTTTCAACTAACTCACCACTGTCGTGATGACTCAAAATGCCGTTGCCCCAAATTGCGTGACGCTATTTCAGTTACTATATCACTTCACCAATATAGGTTAAACATGGCGCCGGAGTTTCTGTGAATAAGAAGAAATTCTTTGCAGGCCGAATTGTATACTCACTCATTATTCGCAACAATTAAAATTAACAAACATGATCAGTTTTGCAAACAAGCTTGACGTGCAATGTAACAAAACATTAACTAGCTAAGCCGACTAAAATGTTATATTATTTTGTTTCGGAGTTTTTGTCAAATTTTTAATACAGTCCACGCCTCAACTAACCCTGTTCAAAAACACGCATACCCTAGATCAGTTTGGATCTATGCTAAAGCTAAAGCATCAGTGGCAGCTCAGGTGTAGCTTACCTACCGTCAGTGGTGCGTGGTCGTATGTATCACGCTGTATCCGTCTGTTTTCCGCGGATAATCACCAATACACCTGCTGATTGAATTCTGGTTTTAAAATGGTGGCCAACTGTCATTGTGCTCGGTAGCGCTCCTGTTATCATACCATCAGTTCTCGTCTTCATGTGTATTGGCCAACGCGGTCTATCGCTTCAATTTATATTCATAAGCGCTTGTCGCAATTGCACCGTGGGACTAAATATAGATTGTGCTACTTCGCCTGCGCAGCGGCCATCTTAGAAGACGGACAAGCTGCCGGTGGAACAACTTAAATACTGCCTGTGTTACAGGCTGACAGACTTAGGACAAATTCCACTTATCAGTATTGTCATTGGTCGAGGTTCGACCTTATCCAGAGTGCACTGTATGTTTTCTTTTATTCTTGCTCTAATAATTAATGTTGTATATAATTATACATATGGGCTATTCTCTCGGAAAGTGTACAGTAACATTAAAATAACATGTCAAAAATAAATGCTTAATTTGTATGTTTTAGCGAGTACTATTAATATCAAATGTGCTATTCACATGAAGCAGCGCAACTTGATCTGATCTATTAATATGTTATAAAATATATATTCATGGATAAAAACTTATGTATACTAGAGTTCAGATCTCCTGGTGTCCAGATTTCGTGGCAACACGGTATTGTGTGCTTTTTAACAAACCTGAAACTTTTACATTCAAAGATGACATTCATGCCAGCCAGGTTTACTAACAATCGTAGGTGTAGCGTTAGAAACAGTCTGTGAACGTACGAATCTCACATTATCATGTTTCGCTTCAAATAAGTGGGGGAAGGGGACTTTTCAAAAACGCCTGACTGGAATTTGGAAAGGCAAGACCTGTAGACACACATACCCAATCCGAAATATGCCCCAAGTCCAAGATTTAGGCCCAAAAAATAACATCCACGACCTGGTTAATCCTCTTGCTATGATTGCGTATACTGATATTTTAGTGTGCATTTTCGTTCAATGCATGTCAAATACTGGGCGATGCAGTTTTACTAACTACAAAGGCGAAACGAGTAGAGCGTCTACTACTTTGCCTTTGAATGCAGCCGTCGGCGTCGGCGGACGATATAATTCTACTTAATCGAAACGGTACTCGGCTGACGGCATTGGGAAGCAGGCTAAATAAATGCATACGCTTCCTACACTTGTAAAAAATAGCTGTCAATATACATATATCTACAAATTGCTTATTTACAATGCCATTGTTTGAATCAACTCACCTCGGAATCTGATATGTTGACTGTGTGTGTGTGTGACATCAACGGTCTTTGCGTTGTTTACTGCGCGTGCATGAATATTTATTACACTCGGGCTGCATAATTAATCATCAACGTGGCAGCAAGCTCAACATGATTCGCATAAACACAATTGCTTTTTGCGCAGATAACACCCAAGTTATGCATAAATATGCAATACATAAGTAGCAGAGGGCCGGTTTCATGAAGAGTACTTAAACTACGCGGTTACTTAGCGCTACGCAAGTGCGTAAACTCCAATTCTTATCATTAATTGCAAACGTTCATTGAGCCGTATTATCCCCCGAGACGTGGAGTAATGCGTGAAACCGGCTGCTTGGGACATCTATTCTGTGTCAGAATTGTCAATTAAGCTAACCCGTACTTCCAGAACTGGCCAGTGAGCAATGCCCCTTGAAGAGAATGATATTAATTGAGAGGTTAATGTAGAAATCATGTGAGAATAAACAGTAATTAGGCTGATGGGTTAGTAACAGTAACAATAATTATAACTTAGTTTACAGTAACTGACATTTATGCAAACGTTTATCGAAGCACATTTTCTTCAGGAAGACCAGTACTAGTTAACATTTATACGTTTTGTTAACAACTCGTGATAAATCATTAAACAGCTTCGTTAGAGCAGATACGTTCCAAAATGTCGACTACATGTCTGCACAAGTGAACGGATATCATATTTCAAGTCGACGCCAACGGTACCTCTTAACAACCACCTTTCTTTGGAAAATTCGATAAAGATTGGGAAATGACGAAACAGGCTACATTCTGTAGCTGGGCGGTTGTCGTGTTTTCGTCGGGCTGGTAAATCCGGTACACTTAGTTCAAAAGCCTCGGGTCGTGTCTCTAGTCTTTTCGGTTCTTCTGACGTTTCCTTCTGTGTCGCACCGTCATCAGTGTTTCTAGCTGGACGATTAAAAATATATACATAAAAACATCCCTGGATAACACAGACTATGTATTAAAGTCGATACGTACCCGGAAAAACGCATTCACTCAAAAATGACCACGTATTTATATAACATTGACCAGCAGTATAAAGAGTACTGAAACATATTGAACAGAATAATACGTAATGTAAAATCTCAGCATTGGAACAAGCAATCTGTAGAATCTAAAAAAAGGCATCAAACAAACATTGTCAAACATTAAAAACATACTGCTTTTCTAGACTAAACACACATTTAGACTACCCATATCATTTCAATTATTGACAACCAAATAAGCAATGACCCTACAGAAATAGCCAACGCATTTAACAAAAAAATTTCTAATATTGTTAGCAAATAAAGTAAACTCAACAAACATCAGAATCAATTGCCAAAATAGTATTGCAATGGAAAAATCCATTTGTGTAGAAATAATTAATATCACACAAAAAGAAATCAGAAACAAGTACTGAATACGAGATCATATGTACACAATAGACGAAACAATGTATGGAAAGTATTGCCTTGCCTATCATTGAAATTATCAGTTGTATGATACCATCTGGTACATTCACCAATGACCTAAAAATTGGCAAAGTCATACCACTTTGCAAATCTGGTCATGGCAGTTTCTTGACAAACTCAGGCCCACCTTGCAATTATCGGTTTTTTCTAAAGTCATTGAAATATTGATCTATAATCGCCTGAACAGCTCTCTTTAAAAGTAAAAGATATATGTATAATGTTTTGTTTTATTTTGTATTATTGCAATGTTATATATCATCTACAACTACATGTATAATAATATTATAATTTATCATTTATAGCGTCCAGTTGCACCATCTAGTTTGGTTTTTACTGGCGTCCGTCATTCTTTTCACATGTACTTTGTTTTTGTATTATTAAAAAATCAATTTCTTACGGAGCGCAGTATCCTGTCCTCAGAACTGCTCAAATCGCTTTATTCTTTTCTCCCTGGCAGACCTGTATAATCGAACACCATCATGACTTATCTGGGAAGAAATATTTCAGCCACGCTGCGATTAATGCGCGAAGACTACTCGTAGGCAAGTATCCACCACTGCCTATAACCAGATACTCATTCATACAGCTGAGTGAACTGGAGCAACGTAGAGTGAACAAATGTGTTCGGTGCGGCAGCAGAGCATTCGAACCTGGGTTCCACGATTGGAGACTGAAGCTCTTGCCACTGTGCCACAGCGCTCCACATTTTTATGCCAAATAAAGAATTATTTCAATTTCTACGTCGCCGGGGTTCCTTGACCTATCCCACACTTGCACCACATTTGATTGCATTCGAAATCAAAAGTCGTTTACCGTTATGATGTGCCGGTATCTACTCTCTCTCTCTCTCTCTCTCTCTCTCTCTCTCTCTCTCTCTCTCTCTCTCTCTCTCTCTCTCTCTCTCTCTCTCTCTCTCTCTCTCTCTCTCTCTCTCTCTCTCTCTCTCTCTCTCTCTCTCTCTCTCTCTCTCTCTCTCTCTCTCTCCCTCTCCCTCTCCCTCTCCCTCTCCCTCTCCCTCTCCCTCTCCCTCTCCCTCTCCCTCTCCCTCTCCCTCTCCCTCTCCCTCTCCCCTCCTTCTCCCTCTCCCTCTCCCCCCTCCTTCTCCCTCTCCCCCCTCTCTCTCCCTCTCCCCCACCCTCCCCCCTCTCGCTCTCTCTCTCTCTCTCCCTCTCCCCCTCCTTCTCCCTCTCCCTCTCCCCCCTCTCTCTCTCTCTATCTCTCCATTTCATGATGTCTGTCATGGATCGTTAGTCACCACATTAAAGGTTCGTGGTAGATCATTAAACAGCTTTAGTAAAGCAAATACATGCATTGGCTAAAACGTTCCGGTGACGCGGGGAGTGGGACAGTCCCGAATGCCACTATCGCGTCGACTAGATGACTGCATTCGTGGAGAAATCACATTTCAACATTTCAAGTTTTGAGTTCGTAAATCTATCTCCTTAGAGAAGCCGAGGCCCACTCTTCTCTTCCTATATGCATTGGCTTCTTTAGATCTTTACCCTCTCATCACCAAATTGGAGATGCATTAAAAACACAACCATAGTGATTTAGAAATATTTATTTACGACGAGAGCGATAAATGGTCGGCCTTTCAGGTATGCCAACTATCGGAGAAAAAAATATGGAAACTGTACGTTGTACCAACATCCTTACACAGGGCGCATTTATTGGAACTACCGCTCTATCTGAAACGAAGAACACATCTAGAATTGTAGGCTTTTATGAGCAGCTGGAATTTTACAATGAGCACCAAGAGAATGCAGTTAGAGGTGCCATGGTGGATTTAGATGGAGTTTTGTGTAGAGTAGGATGCAGTAGGATGTCCCAAAGTAGGGGGTAAAGATGGAGTTCCTAAATGGGGGTGCAGCTGGAGTTTTGTGGTGAGCCTCAAGAGGGGCTGCAACTGGAGCTCCCACAGGGGTGCCGTTTGGGGTTCTTGGTACGCATCAAGAATGGGATGCAGTTGGATCCAAAATTCCTAAGGGAGGGGGGAGGAATTGGATATGTCTCAAGGGGGTGTAGTTGGAAGTCCCAAGGGGAGGTGTAATCGTATGTTCTTTGGTGAATCTGAGATTCTCTTGAATTTCAAAATGCAAACCATAAACAGAATTACTCTTTCGAAATTGTTTAATAATTTAGGAATTCATCTGGATTAACACTTGACGATGACGCATCACGTGACTGTTGTACATGTATGTGCTTGCGTGCGTGTGGGGGTGTGCGTGCGTGTGTGTGTCTGTGCGAGTGCGAGTGTGTGTGCGTGTGTGCGTGTGTGGGTGTGTGCGTGTGTGCGTGCGTGCGTGCGTGTGTGCTTGTGTGCGTGTGTGCGTGTGTGCGTGTGTGCGTGTGTGCGTGTGTGCGTGTGTGCGTGTGTGCGTGTGTGCGTGTGTGCGTGTGTGCGTGTGTGCGTGTGTGCGTGTGTGCGTGTGTGCGTGTGTGCGTGCTGCATGTGTGTGCTGCATGTGACTTTCACGTATACTGTGTCACTAATACAACTGAGACCATCAAAGTGCTGTCAATGCACTCGTCACTTATCGTATGGATTACCGCTGCTCATTATTGCTTAATCAGTTAGCGTTGACGTCATTTCGGACAGCTCGCCAGCAACGAGTACCGCACAATGCCGACAGCCTTGTGACACGCATCAGTAACCGTGAACCCATCCCACCTGACACGCACGAGTAGGCACGAGCTCGTCACGCCTGTTTTACAGGGTGTTACTTTTTGGGTGCGATAGCTTCACTGTCAAGGAATTTGTGTTGGCTATTTACAGATGTGTCCAAAATTTGGCGCCGACTTGCTCTGCATAACTGGTACAACGAAAAACGACACTGTGATTGCAGCGTCAAAGGGAAATCAAATCCTTGGATTAATTAGGCGAAATATAGCGTATAAGAAAAAAGAATTAATAGTACCGCTGTACAAAACAATAGTGAGGCCTCATTTAGAATATTGTATACAAGCATGGAGGCCATATCGCAAGAAGGACATAGATATGCTAGAAAGAGTACAGAGGAGAGCTACTAAAATGATACCAAATCTGAGGGATCTTAGTTACGAAATACGCCTAAAAGAATGTGGTTTAACAACACTAGAGACCAGGAGATTGAGAGGAGATCACATAGAAGTGTTTAAAATATTGAATGGTTATGAAAATATTGATAGAAACATTTTTTTCTCAGTTAAGAAAGATAGAAGGACCAGAGGACATGAAGCTACATTAGTAAAGGAGCAGTGTAGATTAGATATAAGAAAGTTCTCATTCTCACAAAGGACTGTAAATGAATGGAACAGATTATCTCCTGATTGTGTTGGTGCTAGTAGCGTGAATATGTTTAAAAATAAAATCGACACACACCTTAAAAAGGCGGGATACATGTAGATAAAAAGTATTGGACTCTCGATAAGCCAAAAGGCTTCCTTGTCCAACTGCCATCCAGAGTAATTTTCTGGATGGCAATCTTGTTAAATCTTGTTAAATCTTGTGATGGGTGTCTACACCAAGACACTGGCCCAACACTGCAACAATGCAAGCCTCCTTTTTTACAAAGTATTTGTTTTATACACATTTTATTTATTTCAAAATTCTTCAATTTTATACTTATTTATTTTACTTGTTTATTTATTTATGTTTAATCCCCATTACAATTTCACATCACGTATCATTTTTATTAACCACAGAAACCCCCCAAAATGCAACATAATCTGTGAGCAGCCTCTATGGATGGTGGCTGCCCAACGTGAAGAAGATTAAATATGCATCACAGAGAAGCACATCGGTGATTCGGTGTTTGTATATTATGTTTAATAGTGATGGACGCTCGCTAGCCCGCTCGCACACACACACACACACACGCACACACGCACACGCACACACACACACACACACACACACACACACACACACAAACACACAAACACACAAACACACACACACACACACATATATATCGGTATCTAGCACTCTTATAGCTGGTCCAGTCCCGATTATTTTGGTACCCTTAGAAAGTTTACATTTTCTTTTATTCTAGCATATAAATGGTTTCCCAATTTTTATTCTCAAAACAACCTATAAACGGACCAACAATCGTGCCGTTTTCGGTGTTTTAGACACTGCCGACAGACGTTGGTTCGTCGACACAATTCACAAATTTACCTATTGAGGCGCAACTTGCTAATTTGCATACGTTTCAAGCATACGTACTTCTTCAGTTCCTGATATCGTGTTATTAGCTCCAATTTTATTATGTTCGTCAACGTCGGGGAAAGTAACTTTCTAGAAGTAGGCGTGACGTCACAATTATTAAATCAACCAACCCCAACCAACCAACCAACGAATGTCAGTTTTGACAAACTGCCCTCCGGTTCCGGCGCCCACGTATTGCATGGCATCCATTGGATGATCTCGCGAATTGTTTTGACGTCGCAATGTTTGTACAAAATATTCATAAGTATTAACATACATGTGTAGGTGGTATTGTAAATGTCACCCAAAACGACGTCATCGTCATCTTATATGGCCTGGAATCGGTCGCCTGTTTCACTGTGCTGTCGTAGTGACCATGTGCAGACTGCCGAAGGTGCCACACAGAAGTGCGCATGCGCCAGAGAGGACGGTCAACAAGATGGCGTATGAATTTTCGGTCCCGGTTGTGTTCACCCCGTAAATGATGACGCCGATCACCATAACGACACCTGTAGTGGCAAAGCATTCCGTTAATGCAATGTGTGTGTGTGTGTGTGTGTGTGTGTGTGTGTGTGTGTGTGTGTGTGTGTGTGTGTGTGTGTGTGTGTGTGTGTGTGTGTGTGTGTGTGTGTCTGTGTGTATTGTGTGTATTGTGTGTTAAGTGTGTGTGTTGTGTGCGTGCGTGCGTGCGTGCGTGCGTGCGTGCGTGCGTGCGTGCGTGCGTGCGTGCGTGCGTGCAAGTGTGTATTTGTGCGGGGGATGTACACGTCGCTGAAAGACATTATATGCTTACATGTCTCATTTGGTATGCGTGTGTATATATCTCACATTTGTATTTATTAACAAGTAAACATAGCTATGCTATAAAGTATAAACACATCTACTGAATGGGCACATCACAGTGAATCCTTGGCTAGCTCATGTATATCAACTGGCGTTAACAAATGTTCACCTCCAACAAAAGAGAATCCAATGAAGCTGGCTTGAATTATTTTTCTGTCTCGAAGTTCCTCGAGCCAGACGGAGCAGACGACGAGGACAAACGACGTGAGAGAACAGAGCATCCCTATGACCTGTGGAAGACAGACCGAAAGACCGAGAGGCCTGTAGTATACACATGTCTACATAGTAGAATGTCGTCTCAGTAATCCAGACTCCGCGGTGTGGCACCACCGTTTGTTCCACACAAGAGAGTGGATCTAAAGACCTTTTAATGGAACATAATTTATTTATAATATACATTGCATTATCATACTTTCAAGTGCAAAAAATGAGTTCTTTTGAAAAAACCCTTGTGGCTTTTTTGTCGAGGACCACATAATATACAATTACACAGTAAAACAACATGAAAACATATGTTCCAAAAATAGTATGTTACAGCGCAACTTACAACAAA
This sequence comes from Escarpia spicata, assembly GCA_963995525.1. Taxonomy (NCBI): domain Eukaryota; kingdom Metazoa; phylum Annelida; class Polychaeta; order Sabellida; family Siboglinidae; genus Escarpia; species Escarpia spicata. The sequence goes on from OZ023215.1 coordinate 52,268,310, forward strand.
TATAAAATTCCTACAAATTACTTATACGCGACTGTTTACTGATTTAACATGCATAGCATTATAAAATAAATGTATGATATTTTTAGAACCAATTGCGAGATTACTGTTGAAATTCCAAAATGCAACATTTCTGTTTTATTTAATAGCTTTAGTGATATACTATTCGTCACGTTCTCTGATACACCAATTAATGTATGTAATACACGAACATTAATACACTTTATAATGCATGATTCTGAATAACTTCAATTACATTGACACGGTAATGATTATAAAACGGAAATACAAATGGTAAACATCATTCATTCATTCTGCAATTAATGGGCTAAGACTACTCGTACTAAAATATCCGTAACTGTCAATTTTAATGTACTCATTCATCCGGCTGAGTGAACTGAAGCAACGTCGAGTGAACGAACTTGCCCAAGGTTCGACACGGCAAGACGGGATTCGAACCCGGATTTTCTCAATTGACAATCCGATGCTCCAGTTACTACGCCATCGCGCTCCTCACAAGGTCACAACGCGTTATCCTTCAGGGCTCAGCACACTGTTAGTTTTCCCATTGGCGACCATGTTAACGTTTTGTGTGATTATAAGAAAACGTGACCTATAAAGTTTCTTAAACTTCTCACCTGCTGTTATTATCATCTCATTGACATGCTGTTCGAGTTGAGTCAAAATCTAATATTTTTAGCTCTCGTAAAATGCTTGTATGTGTGACACCCGTCAATATTTACGAATGGATGCAGGCAGTAGTCCGGCTAAACGGTCAACCAGCCAAATTGCTGCCAAATACCCTTCCGCTTAGTAAAATCAGCTACCAATGCACCATTTTATTGTCAACAGCTTCGACAATCACACCGGGAAATATGACTACTCAAATGCACATATCTTAGAGCAGGTGAATTTTGTAAAAAAATCATTTCTCAAAAATAAATTGCACTTTTTCGTAACCAAGCCAGTCCAACAGTGTCCTGACCCCTTCACTCACCTCGCAGCTCTCCGTGCTGGTGTACCAGTCTCTGCCGCATGACACCTTTCCGCCGCATCCGGCGCCCGGGTCATCCGCCCAGCCAGGTGTGTCAATGGCCGCCAGGAGGAGCAACAAGCATAACGCCGAGAAGATCAGTGCAAGTTTTAGCCACTGTGGCGCGTCAGTGAAGTCGGCCATGTTTATACTGACGCTCCGGCCTCACTTGAGTTATCTGTGCTTACGTAATAAGTTCTTCCTGATCGTATGCGTTGGTATCGGTGGTCAGATTAAGATTGTGTTCACGGTGTATTCAACAGACCGCGCAACGCAATCGAGGATAATCAAACATCTTCCGATTATCTGTAAATGTTGTGTATTCATCTAGTTTAACATTCGTCATCGTTTCATAAAATAACAAGTCAAACATTGACGCTAAATCGTTTGTCAGTGTGTTCCTTATTGTTCTTCATAACTGCATTAAAATGGGCCGTCGTGTCATCAACTTAATCAATACGTATTGACCAGATTCACAATATAAATACTTGCCTTTATTGATTCGCCCATAGCACTCGTTCAATTGATTTCAAATTGTGTCTTTTGTCTTTCCTTTCTTTAAACAGATCCATTCTGCTGGCATTTTTTCATGCCGTTGTGCAATTCGTTATCACGTGCAGATTCTACGAGCAATCCCGCCAAACATCCCAGTCTTGTGTACGGCAATGTTGTATCACTGAAACATGTCAGTCTTGTGTACGGCAGTGTTGTATCACTGAAACATCCCAGTCTTGTGTACGGCAGTGTTGTATCACTGAAACATGCCAGTCTTGTGTACGGCAGTGTTGTATCACTGAAACATCCCAGTCTTATGTACGACAGTGTTGTATCACTGAAACACACAGATGAATCGTTGTATCCGTACAATTCACGGCAGCGCCGACGAGAATAATTGGTGGTATACTCACGTATCTCCACATCAAAGATGAAACCTTTCTCCCTGGTTAAATAATACGGTGTAACCTGTACTGTGAGCGGCGAGTGACCGAAACCATTAGGATTTGCCACCAAATGACTTGCCAGCCATTGGTTGCTCTGCAGCAATAACTGAATGAAAGCGACTACAGTGTTTTCCTGTAGTGCCGTCTCAGTAGCATACGAGTCGAATACTTTGCATTCTCCAAGAACCTTCCTGTTTAGTATATAACTGCTGTGTGTGTGTGTGTGTGTGTGTGTGTGTGTGTGTGTGTGTGTGTGTGTGTGTGTGTGTGTGTGTGTGTGTGTGTGTGTGTGTGTGTGTGTGTGTGTGTGTGTGTGTGTGTGTGTGTGTGTGTGTGTGTGTGTGTGTGTGTGTTGTGTGTTGTGTGTATTTGTGTACGAATAATCTTCGCGCAGAACATACATCGTGGCTGAATGCTTCCCAATAAAGTGCTGAACAGTCCTAAGGACTGGATGCTGCGCTATGCAGAAACTTACCTTACCCAACATCACCCCGGTCTGCAGGGAGAAATAAGAGAGAAACACATGTACGAATGAATGTGTGTATTTTCGAATGCATATCTGCAACATTATGCATTTTCTACGATAACAACGGTCTCTACCATATCAACACTTGCATGTTCTGCAGTTCTTCTTTGCAAGATGATGCCGAGCTCGTGATTGCACCCAAACCGGACAACAATTGCAACAGTGTTATAATAATAGTAGTAGTAGTAGTAATAATAGTAATTATTATTATAATTATTATTATTATAACACTGACCCAGAAAGAACATGCAAACACCAATTTGTAAGTAATCTAATAGTCCACAGATAACTTCAGCTGGTGGTTTCTACGTCAGCGACGGTTGATTTGGAATAAAAACGTCTTACGCCATGTTGGCTGAGAAGCTCAGTGCGAGTATTCAGGAAAAGCGTATACACATTAACAATATATTAATAGCTACGGAATACCTGAGCGGCAATCATGTAGCACCTATGGCGGAGCCGCGACAGTGGCTGGCCGTTCTTTGTGCGTTGTTTGTGTTGGCTGTGTACCCACGAATTAACATCTATACGAGATTCTGTTGTCGACGTAGTTGTGAATGCGAATTGCCCGGGCTGAGACGTGGTGGCACGGCAGTTGCGTTCACGTAATCTCGGCGGTTGTATAAATTTAATCAACATCTGATATAAAGTTTCAACAGCGAAATTCAACATCAATGTTCATACAGTAAATATCGGAGATTGATGCAAACGAAGAAGGCCTTTAATCCGGACTAAACTACATAGCGTGCAAACGTGAGGTCAGTCACATTGTATGTCCGACCTGTAATTGGAAGTGAAACACCAATTCCAATTCGGTAATTGGGATTGGTATTACATTTTAAAATTTAATTGGAATATGTGGAAATGTTATTGGAATTGGGGAAAAAATGTGTCATTAACCTGTATCAATATATCATGTAACGGCATTAGCTTTTTAAAATCTTGAATTTTTACTTCAAATTGTACTCCACTTTTGAGTGTCGGATTGTGTTTAAAATTCCTTCTGTTAAATAAAGCTGCTCTAAAGTATGTGTTACTGTTTGGTGTTGAGTACGGTTGCTCTGTTTACATATTAATTACTGTTATTACTTTGACTTTGAATTTATATTTTGGAATTGTTACCTAGTATGTTTACCTGGCAGAAATGTGTGAGGTGCATTTGGAATTGGGTTTATGTAATTGATATGTGATAGGAATTGATCTGGTTTCACAGACGTTCGAATGTTATCGCAAGATTAAATCGCCTCCTATCGGTTACGTTGTTGCACGGAGCTAACACGGTATAAATAATGTTTAAAAAAAAATCCATATAATACGATTGCATCGGTGTTTCAGTGAACATCCTCGTTCGTTTACGTTTACAATATTTACTCTTTCACGTTCATAAGTTGGGGCTGTGGGGTAAAGTAAATGCCGCTAGGGGCAAGAGTAAAAAAAAGCCGCCCACCCAAAAAGTGCAGTAATGGAATAGGTATCGCTACTTACCATTGCTCCAACATTACAGTAGCAAACATATATGAACGTATTGATAGGCGTAGCTTAACGATTCAGCACAGCTATACCACACTGAGATACACTTCAACACAGTATTCACAACATCTCTATTGAAACCAATAAAACCCTCACAACAAAGACCCCAATAGTGATCAGCTAACAAATTACATGTACTGAATATATAGAGTCAAAGACTCAAAGTTAACAACTGTCAACACAACATGTTCACTGCGAACTGGTCCCGCCACTGCCACTGCAACGAGAATTATATGCTAATGAGACCGGGAGTGATCTGTTGGTCCGATAGCAGAATTAAGCTCCGTCAAATTCTCCTACAGCCTTACCTTTCTTACTTTGAGTGACGTGAACTCGGCAATCCTACGCCGTCGAAGTCCACGACATTGGTCAACTCTCGCTCGACCGACAGTCATGCAAGATTGCTCATTCGCGCTTTACCCATGCTTGAGCGAAGGTATGTCTTAATGAGTTTAAACTTTGAAAACCTTCTCTCACACGAGGCCTCGCTCACGCATATAGTGAGCAACTTCCTAAGAGACACGAGCAGGTTCGAGAACGATGTCTCGTGTCCCCATTTCACTACCCACACTAGTGCATTCCATTTTCTAGCCGTCTCTAAATAACTAGTGCATTACACAATTACATTATAGGTTTATATGTATGTTTTATTTGCATTGCTGCACTGTAGATATTGCCGAAGAATGATAATTTTATTGATTCCTGTTTTATTGTGCATTTCTCCGAATTGAAGACAAGTTCTGACGATTTGACAACTTCCATGGGAACTATGAGGCGTTTATCGTGCTCTTCTTTGGTTGTTCCAAAGACACATTTGTCGTCTGCTATTCCCACGCAACCTTCCAGTGGCTCAAGTATCTCATCAATGCGCTGTTGGAAGATGTCTTGATTGATTCACGGCCAAACGGTTGACGCTGGTAGCATTAACGGTTTATTGGTGTGCGGAACTTGGCGAGGAGCTCTTCCAACTGAACACTCCAGTATCCTGCCATGGCGTCCAATTTGCTGAAGTACTTAGTACCAGCAAATGCCGGGTTTATTTCTTCAAGAGTTTGTATACTGTGAGGACATCGCTTGATAGACTCATTGAGGGTTTTGGGGTCAAGACATATGCGAAGACTGCCATCACGTTCGTACTGTACACTGTGCTTGAACACCAGTCGGTATGTTCTTTGACTTTGCGTGTTTTGCCCATCTTCTCCATCTTGTCCAGTTCCGCCTCTATCTTTGCTTTCAGGTTGACATTGCATTTTCTTGGACGAACAACATAAGATTCTGCACCAGACTTCAGTAGTATTTTCGCAGGTTCCTTGAATTTGTCCACTATGTCAAACTGTGCTGGGTATTGCATTTTGAGGTCTTCGACCGTACTCAGTGACTTTGGTTTTGTCTTTCTTTCAAGAGTGTTTACCTTGCAGTTGATAGTAACCAAACTGACAGCATCGCATGTAGGAAGTGCAAGTACTACCGGACCAGGAACGTCAACAGAAGACTGCCTTCACCCAGTTTGACGACCCACACTTGCACTAAATCATCATACTACCGAAACACTTGATTCTTTCACCCGTGTATGCAGTGAGTTTTGTTTGTCCTAATCTCCCGTGTGTCTATGTTCCCATACATTTGCCGGAATGTCCGGATTGGAAACGCATTGCATTGTGCTCCCGTATCTATCTTCAACCTCAATGAGTTTGTTGACTTTCTTCTTGGATACTTAACATCTATAGTCGTGAATGCTTCGCTACGAGTTATCATTGCGTCAAGGCATTTACCTGACTTCTTGACATTGTGAAACTCCACATCAGACGCACTGGAGGTGTCATCATCATAGGTTGCAACCATATTGTATGCTTTCCGATTCTTCTGGTTCTTCCACTTCCTCGTTCGGTCATGATCTCTCGACTGCCGGCACATCTTTTGTCAATGGCCTTTATTTCCACCCACCTTGCATGTGTCCTTGTACACTGGGCATTGTCGGAATTTGTGGTAAAGACCGCAATTCCCACATTGTTTGTTTGTCTTGATCTGGTCTATTGTTTGTGTTGGTTCATACATGTTCTTTAGGTGTTGTGTGCCCAATGATGCAGCCTCGTGTTTATGCCCTTCGTTTAACACTTCTTGTACAATCAGATCTTTACCTGTTCCTAACAGATCCATACGGAAGGCTTCCGGCCTCGTTCCTGCTATGACAAGCTCAATTATTCTCTCCTGCATCTCAGCATCCGTAAACTCGCACAACTGTGCTTGTGTGCGAACTCTTGTGACGAACTCATCTAGTGACTCTGCTTGTGCCTGTCAGTACTGCATAAAACTCAATCGCTGTATTCGGAAGTTGATTGCAACTTTAAGTTGTCTCTCGAAGGTATTCTCGGGAACTTTTTGCTCTGCATCTGTCAATCCAGTTGCATTTAGCCGACGCAGTCCTTCGTCACCTATCCCAATTTTAATCTTCCTCGCTATTTCTCCGGATCTTCAACTTCTTTGTATTCGCATACTAAAAACAGCCTTTGCTTAAACAGCGTGACTGTTTCTGCTACATCTGGTGCAGCTCAATTCATAACAGGGTATTCTGAGTTCGCCATGTTAATGTTCAAAAAGTATATATGCTGTAGGAAGCACTATACCAGTTACGGGATTGAGCAATAGTTCGTATATCGGCTAGTCTTGCCTCGTGATTGAGCAGGCGCTAATAGGGCACTTTGGCATAAGCGATTCACATGTCATATGCACACTTTGATACTGCTAAGCATGTCTTCGTTCGTCTGATATCCGGGTTTATCCTCACCGCTATCACCATGTTGTCGTGTACTGGCCGTGGGCTGTGCGTACAGCGACATTATAGAATGAAGATTCTCGTAGAGAAAGTACGAACACGTTTATTGTGACACATTGAGATGTAAAAGGAAAAGAGGAAACGGGGCATGGTAAACGGTTCCGCGATCAAGGATCTAACATTCCTCCCCCTTTAAGAAGAACATAATTAGTATAATTATTAAAATGTAAACTTTTAACGCAAACAAGAGTCCCTTATACGTATCAATGTCATATCTAAGATAGCTATATAGCTATGCCATTGTTTATAGTACTAATCTAGTGCTCTCGCTACTAGCCACATCTACCGAAACCTAGTCTATTCTGGCTATCTTGATCTATGCATTGTCCGTTATGACAAGTTCACAAGTTTACAAGTTCAATCTGTCCGGTGGCTTCACCACTCTGTGTGATCTTCTCAGCGGTACTACCACGTCTGGTACTACACAGGACTGCGACCGTTCAACTGTTGGTCTTGAGATCACCTCTCCTGTGGCGGTACCCATAGTCACGTCCGAGTTGCCAGATGATAGTGGTGTCGATGTTGTTCGCTCGAACCAAGGTAGTACTTCACGTTCTGCAAGCCTCGGTGGAAGTTGAGGTTCTTCAACCCTCAATGGTACCAGACGCTCTTCCGTCGCCTCGATCGGCCTTCTCTCGCGCAAATGATCCTGGTGACGCTTCCACACTCTGTCATCCTGCAGACGTACCTCGAAGGTCAGCGGACCCAGCCGGTTCTCTATCACCGCAGCGACCCATTTCGGTTGTCCCTGAAAGTTCAACGCCCAGACACAGTCTCCTGTCATGAAACTTCGCTCCACTGCTCTCTGGTAGTGGCGTCATTTGTCTTCTTCCTGTTTGCGCAAGACTCGGTTCTGAATGGATGGTCGTAGAAGATCCAGTCGTATGCTCGGTGGTGTCTTCAACACAAACTCTGTTGGAGCTCTGCCGGTTGTAGCTTGTGGAGTTACCCTGTAGCGTGCTAGGAAGGTGTAGAGACGATCTTCTAGGTTGCCATTTGTCTTCTTCAACCCTGCTTTTACAGTCTGAACGGCGCGTTCAGCTAAGCCATTACTGGATGGGTGATAAGGTGAAGACTTGATGTGTTTGATTCCGTTAGCTCGACAAAACTGTTCAAACTCCTCACTGGTGAAACAGTTTCCGTTATCTGATACCACTGTGCTTGGTAGACCCAAAATCGCAAACGTCTGTCTTAGCTTCGTGAGAGTTGCACTGGTTGTCGCAGCTGATACAACGTGTGCATCGATGTACTTGCTGTGAGCATCGACTATGATGAGTATCATACGTCCCTCGAACGGTCCCGCATAATCAATGTGTATTCGATGCCACGTTCGTCCCGGCCATTCCCATGGATGCAGTGGTGCCACTGGTGGTTGTTTGCTGTGTATTTGGCATGTCGTGCAGTCCTTAACACACATCTCGATTTCAGCGTCCAAACCTGGCCACCAGAGGTAGCTTCGGGCTAACGCCTTCATCTTCACTATGCCCGGATGCGTCTCGTGTAGTTCTTTCAACAACGTGTCACGACCCTTTGGTGGTACGATGACTCTTGCTCCCCACATCAGCACCCCGTGTTGGACACTCAGTTCGTCTTTCCTTCGAGAGTAACTCTCCCACTCGCGTGGTACATCGTTAGGCCATCCTCCTTCCACGAACCGTAGAACTTGTGACAGCATCGGATCGTTTGCTGTCCATTTAGCGATGTGTTCTGCCGTGATGGGTGTATCGTTCATGGTTGCAAGTGCTAGAACCACTTCCTCCGGGACTGGTACTCGTTCAGGAGTGTCTGGTAGCGGCAAGCGACTCAATCCGTCTGCATGACAGATACTCGTACCCGGTCTGTACTCCAGATGGTACTGATAGTTGCTTAGTGTTAGTGCCCATCTCTGAATGCGTGCACTAGCCATTGCGGAGATGGCACGATCTTCCTTCAACAGCCCGACCAACGGCTTGTGGTCGGTCTGCAACGTGAAGTCCCTCCCGTAAAGGTACTTATGGAACTTGGATATCCCGAAGACCAACGACAACGCTTCCTTTTCCAGCTGTGCGTACTTCTTTTCCGCTGTGGAGAGAGAGCGTGATGCGTATGCGATAGGCTTGTCGCTGCCATCGGGCAATCTGTGTGACAGTACGCTTCCAATCCCGTAAGGAGATGCGTCACTGCTCAAGATGATCGGGAGTTCAGGGTTGTAGTGTACAAGCACATCTGAAGAAACAAGCAGTGCCTTAGACTCATCGAAAGCCTTTTGTTGCGCCGGACCCCACTTCCACTTTGTGTGTTGGCGTGTCATTTCATGCAGCGGAGCAAGCAGCGTACTGAGATTGCGCAAGAAGTTGTGATAGTAGTGAATGAGTCCTAGATAACTCCTCAACTCCTGTACATTCTGTGGTGCAGGCGCGTTCTGTACTGCTCGCGTCTTCCGTAGGATGAATACCTTCAGCATCAATCGCATGACCTAGATAGGTGCACGATTTCTGACGAAACGCACATTTCTCCTTCTTCAGGCGTACCCTGCGTCTTGTAGTCGCGTTAGCACAGTAGCCAGATTACGATCATGCTCTTCTGGCGTTCTTCCTGTGACCAGGATGTCGTCGAGGTAGACTACAGTCATGGGTATGTTCTGTAGTAACTGCTCCATGATTCTCTGGAAGATACCTGGAGAAGAACTCACACCGAAAGGCAGACGTTCGAATGCGAACAGCCCTTTCGACGTGTTGATTGTAGTCAACGGACGTGATTCTTCATCCAGTACGACCTGTTGATACGCATGGCTCATGTCCAGCGTTGTGTACAGTGTACCACCTGCTAATTTTGTAAACAGATCAGATACGTTAGGGATCGGGTACTTGTCTACCTTGACGGCTCTGTTGATGGTTACCTTATAGTCGCCACAGATTCTGACTGCGCCGGTAGACTTCAAGACCGGTACAATGGGCGCGGCCCACTCAGAATACTCCACAGGACGGATGATTCCGGCCTTCTGCATACGGTCTAACTCGTCCTCTACTTTGGCTCGTAAAGCAAGAGGTACAGGTCGAGGTTTACAATACCTCGGTTTAACCGTGTCATCAACGTAGAACTTCGCAGTCAGCCCATTTAGAGTGCCTAGTCCCTCACTGAACATTGATTCGTAAGGCTTTAGGAAGTCCTCTCTGTCTACCTGGTTCACGGTAGCCCAGTTCACTTTCAACACTGTTAGCCAGTCCCTTCCCAGCAGGTTAGGTCCCGACCCAGGCACTACGATTGCCTGCAGCCTGTGCTGTTGATTGTTGTGACAAACGTTCACCTGCGCTTGCCCTAAAGGCTCAATTGTGGTACCTGCGTACGTTCGCAACCTCGGAACGTTACGCGTGTCGAGAGTGAGCACAGATGTCTTGCAGATTTTAGCCCACTCATCCCCCGATATAAGCGAAACTGCTGCTCCGGTATCTATCTCCATAGCCACTTCACTTCCCTCTATCTGGACATTGCAAATGTACGGTGGTATGGTGTGGGTGGCACTTGTGTGATACAGGCCAAGTGTGTATGTGTCTTCACATAACTTGTCATTGCGTTGCGAGTGTGTGTCATTTTCTACTAAGTGTGTCTGTTGAGTGTTTGCATTGCACACATTAGCAAAGTGATTTAGCTTTTGACACTTGTAGCATCTCCTGCCCCAAGCTTTGCACATTCGCCGATCGTCGTGTGGCGGTCCACCACAGCCTGAGCATGCTGGTGCTGCCCCCTTGTGACGTCTGTACCGCTGCTGACTACTCACGACTGGTCGATCGTCTCGACGTGGCGTCCCTTGGCGATCAGGCGGAAAACGCTTTCTTGGTGGATTGCTATCTCTGTGTGTCGCCACCTGGCGACCAAAGCTGAAACCTCCACGTGAAGAGTTGCGCCGCCCCTCGTCATTCGATACGGCGTGGACAGGCCTCGGTACGGTCGAAAAAGAGTTTCTCATGATTTTCGACTGCTGTAGCGTAGCTTCCAGTGTGCGCCCGAACGTCAGTAACTTCTCTAGCGTGATTGTAGGTTCACTTAACCCCTTGTCACGCACTTTTGACATGGCACATTTTTGGATGATTTGCGACTTCACTTCTCTGTCTTTCTCATGGAACTTACAGTTTTTGGCTAGTTGCTGCAATCGTGCATTGAATTGGTCCAGCGTCTCTGACGACGTCTGTTCAGCCTGTCGGAACTGGAATATTTCATATTCTTCATTGCACTGCGGCCTGAAGTAAGCAGTGAGCTTCCGCTTGGTTTCTGCGAAATCATCATTTTCTGTCACCCCCACTGTTTCACTCAATTCAAACACTGCCTCACCAGCATAATGAAGCAACATCGCTCTCATTCTTGTATCGTTCTGAATGTCTTTAGCCACCACAAAGTTCTCAAAGCGCCTCACCCAACGTTCCCAACGATGGCCTGCGCTGTCAGTCGGCTCCAGCGAAAAATGTGCGACGTCAGCGACAGTTTCCATTTTCACACAGAAATTAGACGTAGTCTAGTTCAAAGTTTACCTCGTCGCCAATTAATGTCGTGTACTGGCCGTGGGCTGTGCGTACAGCGACATTATAGAATGAAGATTCTCGTAGAGAAAGTACGAACACGTTTATTGTGACACATTGAGATGTAAAAGGAAAAGAGGAAACAGGGCATGGTAAACGGTTCCGCGATCAAGGATCTAACACATGTTCAGATACTTTATTAAGACATAGTACGTAGTTTAACGTATTTATTGATCAAGTTGCTTACTTAACTACTGATCCAAAACCCGGTTCCATAGCCGACCAGGCCCCACCAACGTTTACCAGCTAGCCCCTTACGGCCTAGTGCAGTATCGCTACAGTAAGAAACCCGAATTTGTCGTTCACTTCCATCGTGTGATTTGTCCTATTTCTTATCTCCCCGTGGAGTCGATCGATAATCTGCAGCTGCTCTCGCCTCACCCCCGCTTGTAGTGTCAAGCCGGCATCCTCAGCGTTTTCTCCCGCCATTCGTCTTCTCCACCCCACCCTTCTTTCTGTTGTTACCCACATTTCCTCGCAGATCGCCGTGGCCTTCGCCTTTGCCCCTTCAACGACTTTTTCGCGTCACACTTCGCAGAAGAGAATAAGAGCCTCGATATTGGTTGCGCAACTGTCCAACCCGAGCCCTGGCTTTTGTAAGAATATCTGAACATCATTGATCTCTCTTAGGACTGGACGCCAGAAAGCCAGGTAGGCAATGAAGGTAAAAAATTAATCACATGATGGATGTGAATGACAAATTCGGGTTTCTTACTGTAGTAATACTGGACTTTCTTACCAACATGTAGCGCATGATGGGCTCAACCAATGATGAAGATATCGACTCACACATGGCAGGAGGGTGGCGGCATTAGAGCGCGTGTCAGCCGCATCGTGAACTTTGTTTAAGAAAAACAATCTCCCAAAAAATGCCGCTGGGAGCTTGTGCCTCCATTACCCCCCCCCCCCCCGTTACGCCTGTGTGTTTGGGTGCGATGGGTGACACCTTCCTTACGGAAAATAGTTCCGTTTGAATAGCCAAGTTTGAATTGTTTTTTATCGTCAGGGGAGGTGCAGCTGAAGGCTTTCAGTGAGCCTCGAAGTGATGCAGTCGGAGGTCTCAAGAGGCGTGCAGTTGGACGTTTTTGGCGAGTCTGTCACAGGTCGAACAACGCATTTCCCAGTAGACAAATATTACATTCGTAACGGGCCTTCTTTACGTGTTAATCTTGTCCACGCTGATATGTCTAGTACCTAGTGTAACCTTTTAGAAGGTTGCCACTGCTTGCCTGCCCGCCCGCCCGCTCGCCCGCCCGTCCGCCCGCCTTTGAACTCCGACGTGTCCTCTCTTTCGCTGAATATATTCCAGAACAATCCTTCCTGTCGTTAGCCTCGTAACAAACATCACGAAGGCGACCGCTAGAACAAGGTATAAGAAATAAATCCATCCACGTCAACGTCGTACGTTCAACCGGTTGGGACGTAGCAATAAACACGTCACGTGATGAGAGTCCCGCATACGGAGCGCGCTTCGTGCTACCCCTCCACGTACAGTTGGCGCTCCACCGTTCGATAGGTGGCGCTAATTTTACAATTGACGTCAGAGATTCGCGTGTACCTTCTTCCATCTCATGAATATATATATCTCTGAGAATATGCATCGCTGTTCACCAATGTGTGTTTACGTCACATGAAGGAAACACGCAGCACACATGCCTGAATCATGGTTTGAATTGTAGACTAGTTACTAGTATGTGTTAATTTGTGCCTGTATTTAATGTAATTGTCCTTTTGTATTAGTAAAAAAATAGTATTAGTAATTTTTTTTAACTGAAACACTAAAATGGAGTGGTAAAACAATAATATGATTATGTGTAATTACACAAAAGATACGAAATATCAGTTACATCAACGGAAGCAAATAATATATATATATATGTATATAGCGTGTGTGAATATGATTGTTTAATTAAATCATGGTATAATGTGTGTGTGCTTAAGTTAATGCTGTGCGTGTGCGTGTGCGTGTGCGTGTGCGTGTGCGTATACAGGTGGGGGCAGAAACTGTGTGTCCGGTTGTGCTTTTATGTTTTAGGAAAAACCCTGATCAACATTAATTACGTACGAAAATAGAGCAGCAAATCCTGCAAACTAAAATTTCATAAAAGATGCCTGCATAAAAAGTGCCTAGTATCTGTGTGTCGTGTGAATCAGTGCGAGATCAGGCAGTGTATTGAAATAGACTAAAAGCATTAGAACACTAGACTCTAGAGTTCAGTGACTCGATTTTTTACCTGGCACGAATTTTCCAGTCATGAGGATATGCTGATGTTGCATAAATTGGTCATAGTTAATAGAACAATTTTAAGCCAAATAAAATCTTTACAAAAGTATCAATATTCTAAATCACTAGTTGTTTGTTACTTAATCAATACAATGCAAACAAAATTACAACAAATGTTGCTAAGCATAAGTGCTTAAAATTAGTTGTTTGTGTAAAGTTTCTAATAAGCCTAATTACAGGGTATTTAAAATCGGTAGGACGTGATACACATATCTATAATAAAAACATAATAAATAATAAAATTGCACAGTAGTAAAATTGCGGCATGACAGTGACATATATCATACTCATATTGTTCACTGGACTCTGGACGTCAACTCAAACTCAAAGCGACAAACGTCACAAAGGCCATCACAAATGACAAAGTTCGCGCGTCACGAAATTTGAGTATTGACTCCATTCTTTTTCGTCCATTTTCTCACCTTGTAAGACATATGTCATAATTAAATTAACGGTTCACGCAGATAAATGCCATCACTTAGTACGTACACGTTTTCATATAGAAGTTCTTCCCCTTCCATCATTCTCAAGATGCATATTCATGAGATGGATGAAGCTACACGCAAATCTCTGACATCAGTAGTAAAGTTAGCGCCACCTATCGAACGATGGAGTGCCAACTGAACTTTTTAGTGTCGGTGGTACTCAGAACTTTTTAGTGTCGGTGGTACTCAGAACTTTTTAGTGTCGGTGGTACTCAGAACTTTTTAGTGTCGGTGGTACTCAGAACTACGTCACATGATGGTTCTGAGTACCACCGACACTAAAAAGTTCTGAATACCACCGACACTAAAAAGTTCTGAGTACCACCGACACTGAAAAGTTCTGAGTACCACCGACACTAAAAAAGTTCTGAGTACCACCGACACTAAAAAGTTCTGAGTACCACCGACACTAAAAAGTTCTGAGTACCACCGACACTAAAAAGTTCTGAGTACCACCGACACTAAAAAGTTCTGAGTACCACCGACACTAAAAAGTTCTGAGTTCCACCGACACTAAAAGTTCTGAGTACCACCGACACTAAAAAGTTCTGAGTACCACCGACACTAAAAACGGAGGGGTTGACGCTGGGATCTCACTCGATAACACGTCTATTTGTTTTGCGTTGCTTCGTTTTGAAGCAAATCTCACGCGATAACCCGTCTATTTTCCTGAAAAAGGATGGATTTGATGGGATAACACGTCTATTTTCCTGAAAAAGGAGGGATTTGACGCGATAACACGTCTATTTTCCTGAAAACGGAGTAGGAGGGGTGCGATAACACGTCTATTTTCCTGAAAACGGAGGAGGAGGGGTGCGATAACACGTCTATTTTCCTGAAACGGAGGAGGAGGGGTGCGATAACACGTCTATTTTCCTGAAAACGGAGGAGGAGGGGTGCGATAACACGTCTATTTTCCTGAAACGGAGGAGGAGGGGTGCGATAACACGTCTATTTTCCTGAAAACGGAGGGATTTGACGCGATAACACGTCGAACCGTACTCTCGTGTGATGTGTCATCCGAAGTCTCGTGACATATCTCGGTCATAGTCTCGTGTGATGTGTCATCCGTAATCTCGTGGCATATCTCTTGCCTCGTCGGTACTCTCGTGTGATGTGTCATCCGAAGTCTCGTGAAGCTTCTGACGCTTCGTCGGAGGTGATGACGTCAGGTTGATGATTGGGTCGGTTGTCGGAGCTGATGACAGAGACGAAATTGTTTTGATCGTCAAACTGGTCATCGGGCTGGTCGTCAAACTGGTCATCGGACTGGTCGTTGAACTGGTCGTCGGACTGGTCGTTGAACTGGTCGTCGAACTGGTCGTTGAACTGGTCGCTGGCTGTTGGTCCGGGTTGATTGTCTGGGTCGAGAGGTCGAGTGGTCCCATAGCCGGAGAAGGCTGCGCCTTCGGTAGCAAAATCCCTTGTCGGACGTTATCACTAGTCATGTTGTTCATCTTCCAAAATGTAAGATATAACGATCACAAAAAAACAGACGCAGGACTTTTATAACAGTTCAACAGAACATAAAGGTCGCGTGGGCGTGCCGAAAGATCACAGATTGTAGAGTAGAAAATTTAAAAGCACAGACTGCAGAGTTTTAACGATGTCACTGCGTCATGACGTCACATAAAGTGGTGTTTGTGGTTCATGAAGTATCCGTCACGGGGCTCTATTGCACGCAAGCGTGCAATAGACACGAATTTGGGCAGTACTCCTTGGTCACTGTTCGGAAAAAAAACGAGGCTATAGGCTCTGGTATAACATAGTCCTATATGTAATCTACATTTCGTATACATTACTTCAGATAAAACGGTCTCCGTTGAATTTATAAGCCTTTTGTTATACATAACGCCTTACTATAACACCACATATTGGACACGTCATCGTCAAACAAATAACGGGTCGGTCCGGATCAAGCGATCTCGTGAGTAGCCTATTCAAATGGTGTTCGGTATGTTATTTTATTCAAAAAAGTGGTCGCATACCTTTGCGATAAAAATGGCCTATGCTTTAACCCGGGATAAAAATTCGAAAAGTGGTCGGATACCTTTGCGATAAAAATGGCCTATGCTTTAAACCGGAATAAAAATTTGAAAAGTGGTCGGATACCTTTGCGATAAAATTCCCTATGCTTTAACCCGGGATAAAAATTCGAAAAGTGGTCGGATACCTTTACGATAAAAATGGCCTATGCTTTAACATGGGATTGCCCCGGTCTGCACATTGCGTAATCTCGAAAACCATTTCTGGGGGGACCCCTATCTCTTCCACGTTAAAAATCCCTATCTTTAACCCGGTCGTTCAGTCGAATCTCGAAAACCATTTTCGAAGCAAATCGGAAGGAATTTGTAAACGAGATTTGTCGTTTACCAGTTTTGGGGGAATCCTATCTCTTAACATAGGAAAATCTCCTATCTTTAACCCAGGAGCAGTCTGCGAGAAGTCGTTTACAAGATTTGGGGGAATTCCTATCTCTCCCACGTTAAAAATCCCTATCTTTAACCTGGGCGCGGTCTATGAGACAAAAATGCGCAGTCTGGGGGAAATCCCTATCTCTTAACATAGGATTTCCCCCAGGGGGCGCCAGCGTAGATCGTAGGGGCCTCCCTTACTACTGCCGATGTCCACGGATTTCTTTCTATGTTCATTCCCGTCATCGGATCATTGGTCTATGATCTACCAATTCGCGATGCATTCAAACACGATTGTAGTATGTGTATATATACTTACTTTTTCAGTAGACACATTTTGTGGTCAATCATTCCCTACTCTGTAGAAATGTTCGATTATCTGCTGGCTGCATGAAATGCCGTAATTGGGGACAGCTGAAAATAAGTGTTCAGTGGGAACGAATTTAAGATCAAAATAATATAATGGCAGTAACGCAACGCTGCCTTTGATTTCTTGCTCCACCGCCCGGGTGGGTATAACTGTAGCGTAAGGTCGGGCATTATGAGCATAGTTTTGTTTTCGGCCAATATTTTGGTAAATATATATCCGAATTGCTCCATTTAAGGTGCGTGGTGTCGACCTTTACAAACTCTTTCTGGAAACTGCATTGGTTTCGCTGTATGTTTTAATAAAATAATACAGCATGGAAATAAGTAATTTGAAAAAAGTGTTCATATCACCCGAAGCTTCGGGCAATATGAGCATGCTTCTAAACAGTGTGTATCACTCATGTTTAATAATTATAAGATATACGATGGCTGTTATTATGATCATTTATTATTATTTGATAATACACGGAAACTTTCTTCACACGAACACGTTTGGTCTTCGGTGGCTTCTTTTCAGTTTTGGAAGCGCTCCGAGGTCTAGGCCCAGTTGCCATCAGACTCTGCTTGTACGGCGAACTCGTGATAATTTCGGCGTGAGCTACTTTTCGTCTCTTGCTGGCGCCTTCAGCCATCTTAGGCCTGGGAACGGTTGGTGAACAATTAATCAGTCGTTGAAACAATAGGCCTTCACCATCTGGATCGCAGTTCTCCTCACGTTTATCAGCGGAAACGTGTACATCCGCCTCAACGCTGCAAACAGTTCCAAATTCAATTAGTAGGCTTTAAAGTGTGATTTATGTTAGGCGCTAATGGTACTTAGGCTACTTCAACTGACGAGTCGCGCACTGCTGTGAAGCTCGGAGCAACTGACGAGTCGCGCACTGCTGTGAAGCTCGGAGCAACTGACGAGTCGCGCACTGCTGGGAAGCTCGGAGCAACTGACGATTCGCGCACTGCTGTGAAGCTCGGAGCAACTGACGAGTCGCGCACTGCTGTGAAGCTCGGATCAACTGACGAGTCGCGCACTGCTGTGAAGCTCGGAGCAAATGACGAGTCGCGCACTGCTGTGAAGGTCGGAGCAACAGACGAGTCGCGCACTGTTGTGAAGCTCGGGGCAACTGACGAGTCGCGCACTGCTGTGAAGCTCAGAGCAACTGACGATTCGCGCACTGCTGTGAAGCTCGGAGCAACTGACGAGTCGCGCACTGCTGTGAAGCTCGGATCAACTGACGAGTCGCGCACTGCTGTGAAGCTCGGAGCAAATGACGAGTCGCGCACTGCTGTGAAGGTCGGAGCAACAGACGAGTCGCGCACTGTTGTGAAGCTCGGGGCAACTGACGAGTCGCGCACTGCTGTGAAGCTCAGAGCAACTGACGATTCGCGCACTGCTGTGAAGCTCGGAGCAACTGACGAGTCGCGCACTGCTGTGAAGCTCGGAGCAAATGACGAGTCGCGCACTGCTGTGAAGCTCGGAGCAACTGACGAGTCGCGCACTGCTGTGAAGCTCGGAGCAACTGACGAGTCGCGCACTGCTGTGAAGCTCGGAGCAACTGACGAGTCGCGCACTGCTGTGAAGCTCGGAGCAACTGACGAGTCGCGCACTGCTGTGAAGCTCGGAGCAACTGACGAGTCGCGCACTGCTGTGAAGCTCGGAGCAACTGACGAGTCGCGCACTGCTGTGAAGCTCGGAGCAACTGACCAGTCGCGCACTGCTGTGAAGCTCGGAGCAACTGACGAGTCGCGCACTGCTGTGAAGCTCGGAGCAACTGACGAGTCGCGCACTGCTGTGAAGCTCGGAGCAACTGACGAGTCGCGCACTGCTGTGAAGTTCTGATCAACTGACGAGTCGCTCACTGCTGTGAAGCTCGGAGCAAATGATGAGTCGCGCACTGCTGTGAAGCTCGGAGCAACTGACGAGTCGCGCACTGCTGTGAAGCTCGGAGCAACTGACAAGTCATGCACTGCTGTGAAGCTCGGAGCAACTGACGAATCGCGCACTGCTGTGAAGCTCGGAGCAACTGAAGAGTCGCTCACTGTTGTGAAGCTCGGGGAACTGACGAGTCGCGCACTGATGTGAAGCTCGGAGCAACTGACGAGTCGCGCACTGCTGTGAAACTCGGAGCAACTGACGAGTCGCGCACTGCTGTGAAGCTCAGAGCAACTGACGAGTCGCGCACTGCTGTGAAGCTCGGAGCAACTGACGAGTCGCGCACTGCTGTGAAGCTCGGAGCAACTGACGAGTCGCGCACTGCTGTGAAGCTCGGAGCAACTGACGAGTCGCGCACTGCTGTGAAGCTCGGAGCAACTGACGAGTCGCGCACTGCTGTGAAGCTCGGAGCAACTGACGAGTCGCGCACTGCTGTGAAGCTCGGAGCAACTGACGAGTCGCGCACAGCTGTGAAGCTCGGAGCAACTGACGTGTCGCGCATGGGGTGGGGTTCGGCTGAGGAAGGGGTAGACCAGCAGCGGGATTTGGCGTGTCCGTCAAATCGGCTGCGGTAAAATCAGCATCCGAAAAGATGTGCGGGTTGAATGAGTTTATTCCACACTTCCGAAAGCCACTGATCGCGTTACTCACCGTAGCAGCTTTGATGTAAGCCGACCCAAAGAGAGCTGCTATTTGAAACTCTGTGACCGACCTCTGTTGTAATTGACATTAACACTTTTGAACACGCTCACATCGAGTGGCTGAAGCCGGTGCGTGCAGTGGGACGGCAGTGATATGATTATGATGTTGTTTGTCTTGGCCTTGTCGATCAGTCGAACATTCTTCGTGTGGCTGCTGTGGCCATCTAGGATGAGCAACACCTTTGATGCTCGGTGGCTTGGCTGCACAACTTCAATGAAGTGGTCGATCCAGCATTCGAACAACTCAACGTTGATCCAACCACGTTTGTTTGCATACCCAACAGTGCCAGGAGGCGACCCGTCAAGCAGTTCCGGCTTCATGCGAACCCTAGGGAAGATCATCATCGGTGGGACGTATGCGCCGGTCGCCGAAACACAAGCATCAACTGTAACATTCTTTCCCCTCTCCGCACTGGTGATAGCCCCGATCCCTTTCTTTCCTTTCTTCGCCAGCACTTTCCCTGGCTTGTGGCAAATAGTGTAACCAGATTCGTCCACGTTGAATATGTTGCCTTCGTGGATGACCCTCTTCCCATCCTCATCAAAGATGGTGGCTTGTAGAAGCTGCATGTACCGATCAACCTTCGTTCTGTTAAAGCCGATGGCTCTCTGAATCGACGTTGGCTCGGGGATTCGCGGACTGATGTCTGGATGCTGTTTTAAGTAGCCTTTCAGCCAGTCCTTTCCAGCCCTTTGAGTTGTTTGGTTGAATTTTTTTTTTTTTTTCGTTGCTTTGCAGAATTTGAATACAAAGTGCTTCACATCATCTCGCGTCAAGCCGAAGAGTTTGGCCTCCATTTCAAATATGGTGGCTTTCAGCTATGTTTCTTGATCTATGGAGAGTACCGGTTTGCGGCCGAGACACTTGTGGACGCCCTCACCCGCACGTGCCTTCTCTAGATGCCGTCTCGGGGTTTGTCGCGGTACATTGTGCGCTTGGCTAGCTGATTTCTGTGATCGGTGATACATTAGTACGTCACGTGCGGCCGACTGCATATCTGATAATGTCCATTTCACGCGTTCAACCTTCTTCTTCACATTAGGCATCTGAGAAAAAAAAGTGTGAGAGTTTATTATTGCAAGTTTTGAAGGGATTTATATATATAGCAGCAGAAACAAATTGCTTCTGGGCAGTTTAGAAATACAGCCTATAATAAAACAGATAGCAACACCTCAAACACTGGAAAACTTTGTTAAAAAAGGTTTGCTGCTGCTATATGAACCCCTTTAAATATAGCATATACTACGAATTACCATTGGATAACAATTACTATTGTTTTGAACATAATTGTAGCCTCAAATGATTGCAACGCAGACTGGCAGTAGGTAAACAAAGCCAATAACATCTAGGCTAATATGAGCACCCTATCGGCTAATATGAGCACCGTGCTCATACCTCCAGAAAGCCTGCTCATATTAGCCACAGCGCTATGCACGCCGCAAGGTGATAAGTTGACGGACTATAATCCGCGAGAGGCTGCATTATCGCTCATTACAATACGCAACAAGCCTCAAGGTTTAATTTACACATCACTTGCGCATCGTAATGATACACATTTTGAATCAGAATAAATTCGCCGTGCTGATGGATATGGTAAGAAAAGTGCACAGTTTCTTTACACGACCTCACCTCGGAAAATATTCGGCAGCGCAAACGACAGAAATGGTGGTGGCGGTTTGCAGACGACGTGCTTCAAGAAAATCACGGGTGGCGGCACCTGGCATGTTTGGTTTAAGCTGCAGGGGGGTGCTCATATTACCCGCTATGCTCACGATACCCGACTTTACCCTAAGCTATTCCTTCTCTGTTTGGTTTTTGGTTTGGTGCTACACCTCCACGCACAATATAAAAGCCTTACGTCAGTCTTGCCAAAACTACCTTCAACCTAAACATAACCCTCTTCTCACATTACATCCACACTGTTTGCCATAGCCTCGACTATCCAGGCGCTGTGAGGTGGCAACATTCGCTTGGCCTCTCACTAGGGCCTGGATTATTAAGCTCCAGCCAATGTTATCGGTAGGGGGCTTTACCCCAGATTCGGATAGAGACGATGATTGGATGTCAGGCCAACTATGAAATAACAAATTAAATAACGATACACTTTTATCAGATAATACTATACAACAACAACTATTCAACATTCAACTTATATTGAAACATGTCACACACAAAATAAACCGACATTAAATTTGTTTGTAGTTTAGTGCCTTTTAATCACATGTATATTCACTAGGAGCATATATGGCAGCTCTCATACCAGCCGTGGCTGTCGAAGATTCCGTATTTACTTTCTTTGCTTATGCTCGAGCAGAAACAAAAGACAAGTGTGAATAAGCATGATATTAAAACCAAACAAGGACAAATTTAACTGAACAAAATACAATAGATGTCTCGTGCAACAGTCTGACTGCTAACCAATATATGTAATCGCCAACATTTTTATTACGATTTTCTTGAAAATTTCACAGCATATTTAACCTCCATTGACACAAGTGCTGTGGAAAACTCGTGAAATTCTCATACATTTTTCAGAAAAATCCACCCAAACCTGACACCCTTCAATTTCGCCCTAATCTGGTGACGGGTTTTGAAATATTGGTGCGTGTTGCAAAATAGCCACTGTGCAAATACGCGAGCGACTACCATATATTTATTGCTACCTCGTCAAAGATCTAATGCAGTAGTACATTCAGCATTAACTGGACTAACATTTTGTTTGTGTTCATTTAGTTTCAGATTCATTTTATTTTGTATAATACTATTTCGTAATTTCATTTCTTTATCGAAAACATACATAATATATAAACATTCTGGGGGATAGATCGACGTGCTAACTGGCAGTGAGCAGTCAACACGCCATTGTGAGCCAGAATATCTTCCTGGCGAAGTCACGCAACCAGGCGAGAGTCGGTTAAGCGAGACTAATAATTATTAATACACGGCAAATCCTGACAATATGTCAAATATAACTTCACAAATTGATGACGCTTTAATTCATGAGTATACCAGTGTCGCCCTCTAGCGGATAACATTTTGAAGGGCTATTCAGAACCAGACTATCGTTCTGGCGAAGTCACGCAGCCAGACGAGTGTCGGTTAAGTGAGACCATCCATATGTTTGCAAAGTCCCCTCGCAAAAATCTCTAGCCGCACATCTGACCAACCATGTCGCGCCATATAAGGGGTGTAGTGCTGCCACTTGTCGGGACCTAGTAGAGATACTCGTCAAGACAACCCGTCAGGCGGCGCGACACCCGCTAACACAACTTCACGCAAAGGCGCACATCCTTGAATTTCGTCTTACCTTTCGGAAGCGGAAATAAGTGAATGGGAAGCGGAATTAACTTTTAATGTGCACACGCAGGGCGCACCGGAAAAGCGGCAGAAAGTGTCAGTGTGTTTATCCTTCGTGTGTGCGTCCCCACTTTTAATGTGAATCTACGAGCATTTTAAAAATAAAATATAAGGAATTTTATTTTTAACGGTTATAATGACAATCATTTCCTGTTCACTATTTCTTTATACAAGCAGTCAATAAATAGTTTCGCCACATGTTTAAACTATATAATGGCAGTGAATTATAATAAAATCATATTTGTTTTGGAAGTGTGAGTATTGGAGTGAATTCTAGTGGACTAAACTTGACTGAGACTTTGAGTTTACAATCAGCAAAACAAAGCCAGAGAATTTGACCACTGTTCCTTTGTAAATTGAGGTTAGTTGTATAGGCCGATCTATGTAGATACTGTCCTATTGCTATAGTATGTAGATGTAATTTTAGGGTAGACGTCGCGGTCTTTCTTAACGACTTTGTAAGTGTTGTTTACGTGTTCGGTAAACGAAGACGATTTCGAACTTCAAAACAAGTTTCAACTTGGTTTGCTGTCAAAACACATGCAATATATCTGTGTAGACACCACGGTCTTTCTTAACGACTTTGTAAGTGTTGTTTACGTTTTCGGTAAACCTAGACGATTTCGAACTCCA
The DNA here is from genome assembly GCA_963995525.1 of Escarpia spicata. Classification (NCBI taxonomy): domain Eukaryota; kingdom Metazoa; phylum Annelida; class Polychaeta; order Sabellida; family Siboglinidae; genus Escarpia; species Escarpia spicata. The sequence continues at coordinate 52,291,894 of OZ023215.1, forward strand.
AAACAAGTTTCAACTTGGTTTGCTGTCAAAACACACCCAATAATCTTGTTGTTTGTGTCCCTGCGATTTTAGATTCACACTCGAGGGCAGTATCGTCTTTGTGTACAGCACGGATCAGGCCAATTAAGGAAAGCACAATCAAAACACTGAAAGTTGTGTTGTTGTTGTTCGTTTGTTTGTTTTCATGTGATTTTAGACTCACACCTGAGGGACTGGATCAAGCACATCTGTAAGTGGATCTGTCATTGCAACTGATTGGTTCTGCTGGAGAAAGTTTAAGTGATAATCTTGCTACAAGGCCATCCATTGGTTCTTCCATGAAATTGATGTGGACTAACTTTCTGGTTCTCATTGTCTACAGTATATAAATCTGTGTTTATAAGGGGTCTGTTACAAATCTCTTTATTCTTCGGAATGAGACACTTGTGTTCGGCTTGCTCGCTGTGAATATTTAGATTACCTTGACAACTCGTCTCAATCGTCTGACTTATTGTGAGTATTTTATTTGGTTACGATAGTTACTATTACTTAGTGAGTCTGACTTATTCAAAGTTATTGTGAATATTTTATTTAGTTACTAGTGTAGTGGTTAGTACATCCGCCTGGCATGCCAAACTCTGAATTCGAAACCCAGACCGGGCAGGCATGATATTTGGTGTAAAAACCTGACTCGGAGATCACGTTAATGTCGATCCCGTTTCAATTTGAGACGTAAAAGAACAACTAAGGACGACAAGCACCCTGGCAATGACCACCTTCAGTGCCAGCATAGAAAGGTTGGTTTGGCGATAATGTTCTGAAAAAGGCTGACTATTTTAATAAGACCTCATAATACCGTACTATTATATAGTAACCACAATAATACAGACTAGTTAGTTAATAGAAAGTTGCCGCGCGCTGGAAACAACTAGAACTATAGTGTAGGTAGTTAATTATATTGTGCATCTACTATACTTGCAGATTCTCAACATGGCCTACGTTGTGGCAGTCTATTCAGACTCGATCTTCAAGTACCTGCCACAGAGACTGTTGACTTCGATCTGCACTGCAGATATAGTGGTCGTGTCAACGACATTCGCCCTGCTCTTCCAACCGGAAGGAAGTTGTATCTACCGGAAGGAAGTTGCCTCTACCGGAAGGATGTTACTAGTATTGCGCGCGCAGAGGTAAGACGAAATTCAAGGATGTAGTGATTTGGCAGCAAAGGCGCACATCCTTGAATTTCGTCTTACCTTTCGGAAGCGGAAATAAGTGAATGGGAAGCGGAATTAACTTTTAATATGCGCACGCAAGCAAGGATGTAGTGATTTGACAACTCTTCTTCTTCTTCCAATACACGCCTGGCCTCAATATGCTGAGGATACAGGCGGTGCCGTGGCATGGCAGGCGAACAGGAATTTTGTGTTTGTTTTTAGAGTGCAATATACAAGAACACAAATTATCGTGTAAATAAACAGAAATACGTGCAGAAGAACTTGTTAACGTCTAAAACATGGGGTAGTGCAAAGCTTGGATGTTGCTTTTAAGCGCATCCAGGCTGTTTTGATTTACAATATATTGAGGGAGGGAATTCCTAAGTTGAATGGTACTGGGGAAAAAAGAATACAAGCGGTAGTTGCATCTGGAGTGAGGGATAAGGTAAGATAAAGAATGTTGTTTTCTAGTGACTATATTTACAGGAATAAGGTATTGGTTTGCTGGTATACCCACTAGGCCATTTGCTATCTTGTACATCATACATAGTTTTGCATCGGTTCTTCTGTCTGATAGGGATCTCCATCCTAATGTCTGGAGCATGTCTGTTACACTGGAGGTATTGTGGTGGCAATATAAGACATATCGGGCTGCACGGCGTTGAATCATTTCTAGTTTATTTGTGTAAGGGTATAGGGATCCCAGACAGTACAGCTGTTCTCTAGGATGGGTCTGACAAAGGTGAAGTAGGCCTGAGTTTTTAATTGAATTGACGGAGATTTCTGTGGAGGAAGCCTAGTGATCTATTTGCTTTTAGACAAATGTTATTTATGTGGGCATTCCACCGGAGATCTGAGGTTATGGTTACACCAAGATATTTTACCTGTGAAACAGTTTCTAGTGTTTGACCATGAAGCATGTATTGATTGTTAATGACAGTTTTGTTTCTTGTTACAGGTATGACATGGCATTTATGAAGATTGAATTCCATGTTCCAGGTTATGGCCCATTTTCCAAGTTTGTGAAGATCTTCCTGGAGCACAGCTGTATTTGTCTTAGGCTTAAGGGATATATACATTATGGTGTCATCAGCAAAAGGTCTAACTGTAGATGTAATATTGTCTGGGATGTAATTTACGTAAAAGAGGAATAGATAAGGGCCAAGTACAGAGCCTTGTGGTACTCCTGATGTTACAGGTACCCCAGAGGAGGCCTCGCCCTCTATTATTTTGAGTTTTGTCTGTTAAAAATGATCGAATCCAGGAATTTGTTTTTCCTTGGATGCCATAGTGATGGAGTTTGTAAATCAGTTTTTTATGGCTGACCTTATCAAATGCTTTAGAGAAATCCATCACTATGACATCCGTTTGCGTGCCAGACTGCATATGGGTAACTAAGTCATGTATTAACTGAATAAGCTGTGTCTTGTAAGATACTTGGGAGCGAAAGCCATGTTGAAGATGATAAAGAATGTTGTGTGAATGTGTATGTTTCATTATACTACTAACCAAGATATGTTCCATTAGTTTTGATGCTATGCATGTCAGGGAAATGGGCCTATAATTTGAAGCTATGTATTTTTGACCATTCTTGAAAATAGGTGAGACATTTGCTTTTAGCCAGTCTGTGGGGACTTCTCCTGTAGCATATGACTTCTGAAAGATTAAAGTTAGCGATGGCGCAGTTTCAACAACCAATTCTTTTAGAATCCTTGGGTTGATGTTGTCTGGTCCTTTGCTTTATAAGGTTTAAGATTTTGTAGGAGTTTTAGTACACCAGCTTCTGTAATTTCTATTTCTGGCATTTCTGGTAGTGTTGGATTTGGTAGTTTGGTTACTTGGGGAGATGGGTCATCTGTAAAGACTGATTGAAACTGCTGATTTAGTATCTCCACTTTGGCTTTAGGGTTTGAGTGTAGGATTCCATTTTGTTTGAGAGGCGATACCCCTGTGTGGTTTGTATGGCAGTGTTTCATGTAAGTCCGGAATCTCTTAGCATAATCTTGTTTTTGTTGACTATCTTCAGTAGAGGTGACAATTTCATTTACATAGTTCCAGTAGGCAGCTCTCAGTTGTTGCTGTATAGTTTGTTTTAGATGTTTGTATTTTGGAGTGTGCTTGTGACATTTGTACATTCTGTCCCTTTTTTGCATAAGTTTCTTTAGTGTTGGTGTAATCCAGGGGTATCCGTCCCCACATCTAGCCATCCTGGATGGTATATACAACCCAGTACCTTTGACAATGCTATCCCAAAACATACACCACAACTTGTCTGCACTGTTTTGTTCATAGCAATTTTGAAGATTTTTGCTTACATCTTTCATATGTTTTCTAAATTTGTCCCAGTCTGCCTTGTTGAAAAGGGGAATATTTCTAGGTTTCTGTTTGTGTTTCTTTGGATTTATGTCTAGCTCTATTTAGCAATAGTCATGGTCTGAGATTCCTGGTAATATCTCTGTTCGGTTGACGTTGGTAGGGTTATTTGTGATCATTAAGTCTAGAGTGTTTTCTCCCCTTGTTGGCTTGTCTATAATCTGGATAAGGCCAAGGTCATCTAGAATGTTTCGAAATTTATCATGAAGTAATACGTTTTGGCAGTTTGGTTTTAGCATTCCATTCTGCCAGTCCCATCCAGGAAAATTAAAATCTCCTGCAATGAATAAGTGTTGCTTTTGATTTACTCTGCCTAGAGATATTTCAAATTGTTCTATGCTGTGTTCATCATTTACATCAGGCCTGTAGTAGGCACATATATGAAGTAATTACAACCAGCTATGCTAATCTTAGCCCAAATGATTTCGCAGTCTGTCTCTAATTCAAATTCCTCTTCACTAAGCAGGTCAGAATGTATTGCAATGAATACCCCTCCTCCTCTCTGTTCTGTCCTTTCTATATACATTGAATTTATCTGGGAAATATTCAGAATCTAAAATGCTATTGCTAAGTCAGGATTCAGTGCCAATAATTATGTCTGGTTTGGAGCTATCAATGAGTGAAAGAAATTCTGCCTTCTTGTTTTTTAGTGATTGACAATTTAGATTGATGATTCTCAATGGTTTTTTAGTGTTAGGAGTATGACGGTAATTGTGCTGTTTCCGTTGATTCGAAGGTGATGATGTATGTAGTGGAGGTCCTAACCCTGCTGGTGTTGTAGGGAGTTGAATGGAGTCATCATTTGATTGAGAGATGTGTTGATATATGTTTTCAGAAAGTTCAATATCGTCATAATTGAAAAGGGTACTACTGAAATTAGGCATTCCACATTTTAGGCAATTCCATGATGTGTTGGTGTTTTGCATCGTTTCATATATTGTGTCTCTGACATTTTCACATTGCGTGTGGAACCAAGTATTACAGGAGTCGCAACAGATTGCTTTCTGTTTCCATGTTACTGTTTTTTTGCAAACACCACAAAGGTACTTGGGTGCTCTGGGGCCGGGATTTAATTCAATGTCGTTTACCAGTACAAGAAGATATAGCATAAAGTATGATGGGAATTTTGTGGGGTTTGCTCTGGACATCCTTGGTTTATGCAGCAAGTTGATGGACAATGCCTTGATGAGAGAAATCGATCCTGATGTGTTTACAGAAATTTCATGTGAAGTTGCATAACAGTCATTCGTACCATTTTTAATCTCTACAAATACAACCATGAGAAAAACAACACTCAGGTAAAACATCCTGTAAATGTAAAACCTATTATTTCTGTTAGTCAGTGCTACAGTATGGATGGTAGGGAGGTCAGACCAATTTACCTCCCCTTCTGACAACATGGGAGACAGGGGTCCCAGTTTAGTGGCCGTAGTTTATTATCATGCATTCTACCTGTTGGTTTGTGAATTTTTTTATGTTGTAATAATGTCAATGTGTGTATCTGCGCTGAAAAAATATTTTTTGGCGGTGTTTATTAGCGGTAATGATTTTTTTACTCTCAGTGTCGTATTTTGGTTTTCTTGATTTACGCGTGCGGCCATCTTGGATCACGTTGACAGGCCCCACCTATCAAACTGATTTGCGAGATTATGTTAATGAGTACATCCATATTGAAATGTGATGAAGAAAGAGGAAATTCAGAGGAAAATGAATCTGAAAATATAATTGTAATCCGTCGATAAAAAATTATAGTAATTATGGATTTAAAATGGCCTATGTTTGACGATGTTTTGTGAGTATTTAGTTAGTTGGTTTCAGCGGAAAGCATATGCCGAAAGGTAAAGAATTGTGTCAACGATAACGTGATTACAGTGATGGCTTACCAATTGATAGCACAAACATGCACAACGTCCGTTTATGGAACCCCCGTCTAAAATGATATCGCCATTTTGCCTTCTTCCCTGTATGCGCGCAGTGCGTCATGGTATACAATGCACTCGTGACTCGGATAGCGATGTGATCGACAGCGGGTGACTTTGATTAATACTGCCAAGTACATATGCCTACACCTGAGTAATTCATTGCTGCCATGTTTAATGTAACTGATTGATGTTTATATTAATATATTATTAGTTTATTTATTGGTATTACTTTAGTTTAATTATACAACTGTTTAACCACAGTATATTACAAGTTAATTGGTTTGGCAATCATAGTAGTTATGGGATTTGCCCAGTGTAACAAGTGTTGTGTATTGGGGGACTATTATTGGCATTTTGTGCCACAGTGTATTACGAGTTAATTGGCTTGTCAATCATCGCAGTCATTGGCTTTGCCCAGTAAAACAAGTGTTGTGTAATGGGATACTAGTATTGTCAGTTTGTGGTTCTAATTCACAATCAACAAATCCTTTCGTGTGGTTGTAAGTTCATACAGTTGTTTTAATGTTACGAAGATAGAACCACACTGATCATCTTTGCTCAGTTGCTGTGTCGTGTTCATGATTTAATGCTATTGTAATACATGATGTGTGTGTGTGTATTTACTTTTTTATGTGTGTATTTATTGTTACATGTAATTTTGTATTGGCCTTCTTTATAGATGGCAAAAGACTCAAGATGATAAAAATTAATTTTCTTGTGATTTATGTACACAATCAGATCCGTCAGAAAACGTTTGGAAAAATTCATGAAATTTTTAACTTTGCTGCAAAACTGTAGTTTTCTTAATGTTGTACTTAGCTACATGAAATGAATAGCATTGTACTTCTTATAGTGACCACTATGTGGGAAAATATTTAAAAAAAATTGTCCTTGTGATTTATATGCAAAATCAAATCTAACGGAAAATTGTCGGAAAAAAACATGAAATTCGAAATTTTACAAAACTGCAGTTTCTTTAATATTTCATTGATGTACATGAAACAAGCACCATTGCACTTCTATTAGTGACTAATATCAGGGGAAAATAATTTAAAAACAATTCTTGTGATTTATAAGCAAAATTAGATCTGTCAGAAAACCGTCAGAAAATTTCATGAAATTCAAAACTTTACCAAGCTGTAGTTTTTTTAATATTTCACTTAGACACATGAAACAACTACCATTGTACTTCTTATAGTGACTACTATCAGGGAAAAATGAGAAAACATTTTTTTTTACGAAAATTTTTTTTGTTCCGACCACCCTATGGATGGTACTGCTATGTGCTAAAGGATACAAGCAAAATAGTAGATAGTGTAGAAGAAAGACTTGAAATGGAAATGTAGAGTCTTCGTCCCAGGGCCTACACTGTCACTTGGCACACAAAGTCAAGAGCAGCACCATTTACGAGGCCATGTTAGGCAGACCCAAGCCAGGAATTTTTTTTTAAACATACTAAGACAGGAGTATAACTAATTCCTATGTTTATGTACCAGTCTCAGTGTATTTTAACCGATTAGCATGTAGATTAACCGATCATGTGTGCCTTGGTTACCAGTTGTTTATTGGGCGATAATACAGTGTCTTGATAAATAATGTTCGTTTTAGAAAGAAATGGGTGTTTTTTTTTAGTATTTGTGTTGGCCACAGGACGCCAACTAATAGCACTTATCGAACACCTTACCGTAATATAAATCAAATTAAAAACAAGTAAAATAATAACATTAATAGAGAATGATTAAACAAATTTCCTGTTCGCGCCACCAGCCTCGCTTCAGAAGTTCAGTTGGTGACTTCACGAGTCGTCGTCGGTTTGATGCGGGATGGTTGAACATGCCAATAACGACTGGGTCATGCCAGCGAAGCTGGGTTTCCACGTCGCTGACATCGCAATCTTCCTCACTTCACTGTCAGTCTCCATTGGTATCGGTGTTTACTACGCTTTAACAGGCGGGAGGCAGCGAACGACGAATGAATATCTCATGGCCGATCACCGGCTGGGGACTTTACCGGCGGCGCTGTCAATGCTCGTATCGTTTGTCAGCGCGATCCTCGTTCTCGGAACGTCGGCAGAAATGTACACTCGCGGCACACAATTGCTGTTAAAGACCGTCGGCTACTGCGTGGCCTGCGTAGTTTCCAGTTTGTTGTTTGTGCCGCTGTTTTATTCACTCCAGGTGAACAGCTCATTTGAGGTCAGTCCCAGAAACCCAGTTACTGTAAATAAGTGAATGAAAGCTCGCCGTCAGTCTACTCCCATACACTGGCAATTCAACTGTTTACCTAACTGGCCTAAATTATATGCTGCGTCCGCCTACTGGAGTCTATTCTACTACTCGAGTCTAGGTACTCCCGTGGGACATGGTTAGGCCGGGTTAGTAGGAGCTGATTTAGGCCGTTGTGTAAGTAAACAATCAGACAAATCAAAATTAACCCTGTCAGCATGACCTACGAGGCTACGTCTGTGACTGACAGACAGACATCTAGGCCCCTGGCTTGAGTTGAGGTACCTCCAGTTCTGTCGGCAATCTATGACCCAGTAGTTGTATGGCCAGGACTCATAGGCCCAGAATGCCGTAGGCGTAGGATAGCTGTGTATGGGGTGTAGGGTGTATCAACAGCTACCGTAAAATAAATGCTGACTGCCGAGCCTAAGGCTAAGCCATTATTATTTGTGGTATTGCAAGGATAACTACGTAATATGACGATGTACTAACTAAACATGGAATTGTGGTTGGCAAAAATTTGTGTGTGTGTTTCACTTTTTAAATCTAGTCAACATATTTTCAGTATTTGGAGCGGCGCTTCCAATCCCGATTAATTCGTCTGATGGGGACTATACCAATGATTGTGGGAAATGTACGTACATATAATTTTTCAATAGTTTTCCGTGTTTTGGTTTCAATTTGTGAAAACAAATGTGTTCAGTTACTGTTGTCAAAAAGTGTTTGGGTGCCCTAAGAAATATCTGTTGGCATTTTTCTTTCATTGTCAGTAGTTTTCCACTGTTGCTTTAAAGTCTTATTGATATTAACTGTAAATAGTTGTTTACATAAATGGAACATTTGGCTGTGTTTTACTGTTAATAATCACATATAGTGAACATTACGTTATAACAACTTTTTATGATTTCATGATAACTATGTTACATAATGTTGTTGTGCAATGTTCCAGAAAATTATTTGGATATGTGGTACATACTAGGTTAGTAGGTAAACAGAATTATTACGAAATAAAGATCTTAGATGAGTTGCAAGAACAGCTGTCAGTCGGTGTTATTGAGCTGAAAAGTTTATTATTTGTTATAGTTACCTACCGGTATACTTTATTAGCTCAGGAAAATCACATAAATTATGTTAAAAATAATCTTTTATTAGTTAAGTTAATTTTTAATATGTATAAATATTGCAGGTGTTCTACATGGGTCTTGTGATTTATACACCATCTACGGCATTGGAAGCAGGTATGTAGTTCATGGATATGGCAGTGTTTGTTTAAGGTCAGAGTCCTACCAACTGCTATCTGCTCTACTGTTGTCAGCTGGAGACAGTTCGTTTGCGGCCGCCGTGGTGACTTTGTGGAACACTGCCTAATGACATTAAAACGTCTGATTGTCTCCCTACTTTCAAGGCACGCTTAAAGACTCATTTTTTTTGACTCGTTCTTGTCCAATGTGGCATAGTTTAGTCTCTGCATTGATTTGTTTTATATCTCTTATGTATTAATTAACCTATTTATATTTATTTTATACCTACATGTACATTAGTTCAGTTAAATGAATTGACAACATCTTATTTCTACATAGAACTGTAGCTATGATCATTATTTTATTTGTATTTTACTAATATTTATTTTATAAGAATTTCTTTTAGAAAATGCATGTTTATTTAGCCATCATTATTACCTCTATCTGGGTTCTACATGTTGTAAAGCGCCATGAACAATTTATAATTGGATCTGGCGCTATATTAAATAAAATATATTCTAGTTCTAGTTCTAGTTGTTTCCAGCACTCGGCAACGTTCTATTAACTGACTAGTCTGTATATATTGTGGTTACAGTGATCTTATGAGGTCTCATTCAACTAGTCAGCCTTTTTCAGAACATTATCGCCAAGCCGACCTTTCTATGCTGGCACTGAGGGTGGTCACTGCCAGGGTGCTTGTCGTCCTCAGTGGTTCTTTTACGTCCCAAATTGAGACGGGACCGACATTTACGTGATCTCCGAGTCACGAGGGATACACAGTCCCCAATGTTGAGAGCCAGGTTTTTACACCAAATATACCATACCTGCCCGGTTCGGGTTTCGAACTCGGGGCGCCGGCATGTCAGGCGGATGTGCTAACCACTACACTATCGCGCGCCCCCTTTTATTATGGCTTCAAGTCAATTATTCACTTTTTATTTGATTTTTAAATATGTGAGGAATGTTGAATGGTTGAGTGAAATCTTCTTGGGTCTTAAAATAAAAATGTCTCTCAAACAAAGATGCTGTGTCATTTACTCAATGGAACCAAGTGTGTGACATTTGTAGCTAGTGTCATAACAAATGTTTCTTTGTCTTTCTAGCTACAGGGTTTCCACTATGGGGGTCTGTGTTTGCCTGTGGACTCGTGGGAACATTTTACACAGCTTTGGTGAGTACTAATATTAACTCTGACAACTGGGTATGTTACTACTGGGTACTCTGCCTTAAATTACATCCCAGTATAGGGTGATTCCCTGTCAGATCAATCACTAAAAAACCTCACCATCTCTGATTTTGCTGAAAATTGGTGTGCCAATATGTCACACAAACAGCCATGCCAATTTTTTTAGAAAATTGAGTTGTATATTTTCTTAGTTACAGACCCTCAAAGTCTTCGACCCATAACTTCAGTAATAATAGTGCTAGACTATTAAATGATACATTTCTGGAAAGGTCTCATTTAACTGCATCTAGTGGTCATGGAATTAGATAACTGAATAATAATAAAAATTCCAAATACCTGCAATTTTTGTGACCTGTCACAAAAAACCTCCAAACTGATTGGACCAAAAATACATTAATTATATAGAACAGCATGTAACCCAAATATCCTGAAAAAATCAGAGTGGGCACTCTTTGGGTTACTAAGATACAATCAAAATAGCATGTACAGACACCCTGTATATTAAAATTGCACTAATTCTAATGCTTGTTATACAGTCATTAGGTACACCAAATGTGTTTGCATACTAAACATGTCACTGTCAGTCAGGTATGTTTTAGTGAAATTAGATAATTGTCATGTAAAACCTGTCTAGACAATTAACTCTCTTTATACAGTGCATTATAAATAGAACCAATATTACAATACCAACACGTCTCAAGCTGGTCATGCATTGATGCAGCTTATTACAGGCACACTGTTTATGTATTGGTATAAATTGTAACAAATTGTTAAAAAACACAAGTTAATTACAGTGTTTTGCCCAGGTTCTCAAAAGGGCAGGGTGCCATTTCAGAAAAAGTGTTTAAAAGCCATTTTAGTAAAGGGCACATAGAGCGCAGTAAGCAATGATTAAAAAGGCACTTGTGACATGCGACTAAATTAAATAGTTAACAAGACATAGTAGCTGTAGCTTGTGGTTTAATATCATGCTACTTACATAACTTTATATAGCAGAGCGTCGTATAAAAAAGCCAGGGCGTTCTTTTTGGGGTATTGAAAAACGGCAGGGCATAACGCCCTGCAAATTCAACCTAGGCAGAACACTGGACTAATTAATTTTCAATCATTTCTCTACTTGGTCAATGTCATGACTGTTATTATCAGACTAACTGAAATGTTCATAGTCCCAAGTTCAATGCAGGTACACGAATTCCTCATTCACAGTGAAACAGCTGGTTGTCCCATCAATCCTTTTACACAGCCTGCATCGCAAATATTTAGTAATGGTAAGTGGCTAATTTGTTAGATACTTCACATTTAATCAAACTAGGTAGATTCAGTATTGCCCTGTAGGGGTTTGTAGCATATTTAGATTCTCTAGAGGGGTGGATAGACTGAATCACTCATTATTTTGCCATGCTACAATGTGAGGATGAAACAGGTTATAAAATTATACCAAAATACTTGATGGCCCAATAGTCCCCCCCCCAAAATACACTATTGAATATCGATATCATAAAAATATATATAAGCAAGTATCCAGTCTTTGGGACTGGTTAACAAAGAATATTCGTTCATATAATTACACTAATACTATATGATATATACCAAGTATTTTCTGAACTACGAACCACTTTTAAGAAACTTAAGAGAGAAAGGTATTGTGACTACATATCGGAAATTGAAAAGTCCATCAAACAAAACATCAAACATCTATTCAGTTTTGCCAAAAGCAAACAAGCTAATGTAAAACTTCCTAACTCAGATATAAAGGCACTGAGGCACACAGTCCAGCTGACATAGCAGAACTATTTTCTGACCACTTCGAATCTGTTTTTATATTAGTAGATAACCTTGTTTATCCACGTATTCCCTCCTATCAATCCAACTCAATGACTAATATCAATGTGTCTTATGATGATGTCATCGGAGTACTAAGAACCACCGATGTAAACAAAGCATGCGGTCCTGACAATATATTAAGTGTAATCCTTAGGGAATGTGCTGCCGAATTAGCAGGTCCACTGACTATGCTTTTTAATATGTCCTTAAACTGTGGAACTTTTCCAACTTGTTTTAAAAGAGCAAATGTTGTTCCTGTGTACAAGAAGGGAGATAAATTAAATGTGTGCAACTACAGACCTATCTCTCTCTTACCGCTATTTAGCAAAGTTTTTGAGAAAGATCATATTGCTATTCCGGGCAATGCATAGGGTGGTTGCAGTCTTACCTTGTCAACCGAAAACAACGCGTGGTTCTCGAAGGCAAAACATCTGACAGGAAGCCAGTGTTGTCTGGTGTACCACAATGTTCACAAATTGGACCACTTCTGTTTATCTTGTATGTTAACGATCTCACTAATCATGTTGATTCATGTGAAATGTCATTGCATACTGGTGATTCCAAATTATTTAAAGAAATTACGTTGGTGACCGATTGTCAGTTGGTGCAGAAAGATCTGGACAGTGTATGTCTTTGGTGTGAGACATGGCACCTTAAACTTAACATTGAGAAATGCTGCATAATGTCATTCACTAACAAAAAGAAACGTATATCCTATGACTACACAATTTTAAGCCAGTCTCTGCCCAAGGTCACCGCTGTCAAAGATCTCGGTATCACATTGACCGACAGTTTGACTTTTAAAGATCACATTAATCGTTGTGTTTGTAAAGCTTTTAAGATGAGTGGTTTTATTAAGTGCGTTTGCACAACATTTACCGATGTACAGGCTTTGCGATCCTTGTATATATCTCTAGTCAGAAGTCAGTTGGAGTATTGCAATGTTATCGGGAAACCCTGGCAACGTACGTTTATTGACAAAATCGAACGAGTTCAAAAGAAATTCATTAAATATCTGTTACAAATCCAAAATACAGTACTCCTCTGACAGTTATCCTGAGCTTTGCCATCATTTTAGACTACCATCCCTTCTTCATCGTATTCATCGTAAGCAAGTTGCAGATTTTATGTTTTTACACAAGTGTGTGCACTCCCAACTAGACTTGTCGTATCTGGTAGGGGCTATCCAATTTCACTGTCCTTCATGATCTCTACGAAACTACATCCCTTTTAGAGTTTCCAATAGCAGAATCAACATTAGAAAACACTGTGTTTTGAATAGATGTATGACTACTTTCAACACATTGTATTTAAATGATCCAACTTGTGATATATATTCAGGAGCTGAACCATTTAGATCCTCAATTCACAGACATTTCTATGTATAACAGATGTTTGCCTGGTATAGTTGATGCTGATATTGTGTGGTTTTTGGGTCCTGTTACTGGGTCCACTGGACCTGTTGGAATCTTAATCAATACAATACAATAAATACAATATGATATAGATATGATATATACCACTCACCACTGCCTGTAGCCAGCCAGTACTAAACAAAGGATTATTCTATAAAGTGGTATAATTTTGGATTACCTTGTTCATAAGAAGAGTACCGTCTTACATTTTTGATGCTCTGAGTTGATGGACTCATCTGGTTGAAGTCAGTGGTTCGACAGTAGTCAAAATCTGATCTTGACCAACGATCAGCTCATCAAGGCATCTTGGGAAGGTGAAGGTCCGGCTTGATGAAGAAAGCTGACTTGTGCTTCATTGGTTTCAGACATCACCTTCAACACGTAGGCTAGCCACCTGTTGTCATCAGACATGTAAGTAATGTATGATCCGTCAATGTCAGCCACTCCTAACAGTTCTCGTTCATTTGTAATCTTCACGATCTCCTGTTCTGTGTCTGATGAGAACTCGTGCACTTCCATCAAAGAACATGATCCTTGAACGGCAACGAAGGAGTGCAGTCGTTGTGTTCCTGTTACTGCAACAACATTAGCAAATCTGTTCCGTAACTTAACTTCTTCATCTGTGATTTCTGTGATCTGTGTCAACAAACATGACTTTGATGAACGGCAAGTTGGCCCACACAAAAAAGTCCATTGGTGTCTGGATCTGGTCACATGGCTTCTGAAGGCTGGCTCTAGCAGCCAGTCGTTTCACAGTGCCACCGACACCATCACATGGGCCCTTGCCATGAGGCGTGGCGAAGAAGTCCCACTCTGCAGTAACACCATCAAAGTCTTCTGCGTGGAAAATGGTGTTGGAGCAGCTCCATCCAAGAAATAGATGACATGGTGAAGAAGTATGTTGTCACGCAGAAATCCTATCAGGTGACATTGGTAGCAATGCACGGCCACTGTGTCGTATGTCATTGAGTTAGAGATGACAACAAAGGTTTTGTGTTTGACTACTCCTTCTCGACAGTAGACAACAAACGGATACTGTTGCTTGGTCATTCGTCCAGTGGTAGCCCTGTGCAGCATTTTGCATAACAAATGAGTAATTTTCTGCAACATCACCAGCGACTATCACCTCTCCTTCAACCAACTGACTTTTCTTGTCTTTCAAGAAAGCTGACTGCTGTTTCGCAATAAAATCGTGATGTTTTAAGACCTCAGGATTGTCCATCAAACAATCCACAACGATTGTCCATCAAACAATCCACAAATACATCTGTTTGTTTTACAACCGTCTCCAGTTTTATGCGGTCAACCGAGACCCCATGCTTTATATGTAATTTCATCGATGGCTAGCGTGGTGTAAATGTTGTGTTTGGGACACAGCTTAAAACATTAAACTACATTGTAACAAAATGTGCAGCTTTGACTTAATAACCATTGTTGCATATTTATTGGTCAGAATATATGTATAACAGAATTATGCATACCTGATACTTGTATATGTAGTAACAGTAAATTCATAGGCTGGATAATTGCAACTTGATAGCATAGAAAAAATATTATAATACAAAAATTAAGTGCGAGTATGCACGCACATATTGGTTCACAGAATGATACACATATAGCAATTGTTTTAATATGTGTGCTATTTTGATCATATCTTAAAAACCCTAAGAGTGCCCACTCTGATTTTCTCAGGATATTTGAGCTACATACTTTTCTATATAATGAATCTATTTTTCTATCAAATTGGCATGTATTTAGGAAAATAATTCTTTAAATATTTTTTATCTGATTCTGTGTCCACTAGATGCAGTTAAATGAGACCTTTCCAGAAATGTAACATTTATTAGGCTAGCACTATTATTACTGAAGTTATGGGTCGGAGAGTGATACAAAACGGGGATCAAATTCCGTTTTTTTTTTTACAGATTGTCGGTTTTTTAGGGCCTATAACTCGAAAACTATACAACCCAATTTTAAAAAATTTGGCATTGTACAATTTAAGCTAATTCGGAGGTGGGTCGGCCAAAAAATGTCAAACTTATTGATTTGACATGGAATCGCCCTAATATACATATTTATTTGATGGCCACCAGACAACATTTGGCACTATACGTTTATTAGATTGAGAGATTTGCGCCAGCGGAACGTAACTTTTTTAGGAGAGCGATCATTCTCATTCGTGCTAATCAATCACCCACACAGCGATTTTTTGCTCACTGAGCATCATGTGGCTCCCTCTAATGGCTATGTTTGCCTCATTTCTGATGACATTTGGCAGTTTCCCCTAAAACACTCTGTTATTTGGCACTATACTATTTTGATACACGAGTATGTGCAATTATAAGAGTGCAATTATAAGAGTGTGTGCAAGTATAAGAGTGTGCAAGTATAAGAGTGTGTGCAATTATAAGAGTGTGCAAGTATAAGAGTGCAATTATAAGAGTGTGCAAGTATAAGAGTGTGCAATTATAAGAGTGTGCAAGTATAAGAGTGTGTGCAAGTACAAGAGTGTGCAAGTATAAGAGTGCAATTATAAGAGTGTGCAAGTATAAGAGTGTGTGCAAGTATAAGAGTGCAATTATAAGAGTATTTGCAATTAAAAGAGGACAATTATAAGAGTATGTGCAAGTATAAGAGTGTGCAAGTATAAGAGTAATTATAAGAGTGCAATTATAACAGTGTGCAGTTATAAGAGTAAGTGCAAGTATAAGAGTGTGCAAATATAAGAGTGTGTGCAAGTATAAGAGTAGGTGCAATTATAAGAGTGTGTGCAAGTATAAGAGTGCAATTATAAGAGTGTGTGCAAGTATACGAGTAGGTGCAATTATAAGAGTATGTGCAAGTATAAGAGTGCAATTATAAGAGTGTGCAATTATAAGAGTATGTGCAAGTATAAGAGTGCAAGTATAAGAGTGTGCAAGTATAAGAATATGTGCAAGTATAAGAATATGTGCAAGAGTGGGTGCAATTATAAGAGTGGGTGCAAGTATAAGAGTATGTGCAATTATAAGAGTAGGTGCAAGTATAAGAGTAGGTGCAATTATAAGTGATGAAGCCTAGGAGATTACGCTGATCTCCAGTAGGTGTAGGGTTGATGGAGGTCATGTTGAGGTGAACTACAGGGTGTTCCCTTTGTAAAAAAAATAATTTAAACATCATTAGTTTTAAATATAGAAACTGGTTTACAGTCGTGTATACATTCAGTTGAATTGGTACTTATAAATAAACATGTAAACATATCTGCATTTTTAGTGGTCAATGAAATACACATTTCTTTGATGAAATGGTTATTTAAAATATTTATCTGAAGAAATTAAACTAGAGATAGCATAGACTAACAATATACATTACAAACCTTCAAGTACTTGATGAGGTTCGATGTAGCAGTTTTAGAACATGAATAATCACGATTGCAATTTATGCACTTGGCCTTAAAATTGCCAACTTTACTATCTGGTGGAATGAAATGTTTCCAAATAGCAGATGCCATCTTGGCAAAGTTAAGTTATAGACAGTAAAACACTGTAGTGACAGGTGACGATTGTTCAGCAGCAATAAATGTAGAATATTCTGAGGTACCCATGAAACCTGGCATCTTATATACTGGCCAGCCAAGATTAACTCCAAGTACATCAACATCTAAGAATGGGTGTTAAAATCAGTGTCTTCTGATGTTGTCAATTCATTGCCAAGGATGTAAACAAAGATCATAGGAAGCCCTCTCTAGGTATTCACACCTCAAGTCAATTAGAAAAACTAAGAAAACACTCGCCCCCTACATCACAAGGGGAAGACATTCAAGGAAGGTGCATCAAAGACACACCGCTGCTGAGTTATCAAAATGGCTTCCATGCTATTTTACACCTTAGCTGATTAGTTAAATAAGTAAAGCACTCACCACCTACATCACAAGGGGAAGACATTCCAGGAAGGTGCATCAAAGCTACACCTCTGCTGAGTTGTCAAAATGGCTTCCACGCTATTTTACACCTTAGCTGATTAGTTAAATAAGTAAAGCACTCACCACCTACATCACAAGGGAAGACATTCCAGGAAGGTGCATCAAAGCTACACCTCTGCTGAGTTGTCAAAATGGCTTCCATGCTATTTTACACCTTAGCTGATTAGTTAAATAAGTAAAGCACTCGCCCCCTACATCACAAGGGAAGACATTCCAGGAAGGTGCATCAAAGCTACACCTCTGCTGAGTTGTCAAAATGGCTTCCATGCTATTTTACACCTTAGCTGATTAGTTAAATAAGTAAAGCACTCGCCCCCTACACCACAAGGGAAGACATTCCAGGAAGGTGCATCAAAGCTACACCTCTGCTGAGTTGTCAAAATGGCTTCCACGCTATTTTACACCTTAGCTGATTAGTTAAATAAGTAAAGCACTCGCCCCCTACATCACAAGGGAAGACATTCCAGGAAGGTGCATCAAAGCTACACCTCTGCTGAGTTGTCAAAATGGCTTCCACGCTATTTTACACCTTAGCTGATTAGTTAAATAAGTAAAGCACTCGCCCCCTACATCACAAGGGAAGACATTCCAGGAAGGTGCATCAAAGCTACACCTCTGCTGAGTTGTCAAAATGGCTTCCATGCTATTTTACACCTTAGCTGATTAGTTAAATAAGTAAAGCACTCGCCCCCTACATCACAAGGGAAGACATTCCAGGAAGGTGCATCAAAGCTACACCTCTGCTGAGTTGTCAAAATGGCTTCCACGCTATTTTACACCTTAGCTGATTAGTTAAATAAGTAAAGCACTCGCCCCCTACATCACAAGGGAAGACATTCCAGGAAGGTGCATCAAAGCTACACCTCTGCTGAGTTGTCAAAATGGCTTCCACACTATTTTACACCTTAGCTGATTAGTTAAATAAGTAAAGCACTCGCCCCCTACATCACAAGGGAAGACATTCCAGGAAGGTGCATCAAAGCTACACCTCTGCTGAGTTGTCAAAATGGCTTCCATGCTATTTTACACCTTAGCTGATTAGTTAAATAAGTAAAGCACTCGCCCCCTACATCACAAGGGAAGACATTCCAGGAAGGTGCATCAAAGCTACACCTCTGCTCAGTTGTCAAAATGGCTTCCATGCTATTTTACACCTTAGCTGATTAGTTAAATAAGTAAAGCACTCGCCCCCTACATCACAAGGGAAGACATTCCAGGAAGGTGCATCAAAGCTACACCTCTGCTGAGTTGTCAAAATGGCTTCCATGCTATTTTACACCTTAGCTGATTAGTTAAATAAGTAAAGCACTCGCCCCCTACATCACAAGGGAAGACATTCCAGGAAGGTGCATCAAAGCTACACCTCTGCTCAGTTGTCAAAATGGCTTCCATGCTATTTTACACCTTAGCTGATTAGTTAAATAAGTAAAGCACTCGCCCCCTACATCACAAGGGAAGACATTCCAGGAAGGTGCATCAAAGCTACACCTCTGCTCAGTTGTCAAAATGGCTTCCATGCTATTTTACACCTTAGCTGATTAGTTAAATAAGTAAAGCACTCACCACCTACATCACAAGGGAAGACATTCCAGGAAGGTGCATCAAAGCTACACCTCTGCTCAGTTGTCAAAATGGCTTTCACACTATTTTCACACCCCAGACCCTACAATCCTTGAAAATATAATGTACAAAACTTTCCTTCTCTACACTTTAGTACTTGAAAAGTACTTGCTATTTACCAAGTACTGTAGTTCAAGTACAAGTACTTTGCATTTTCACACACCAAGTACATCAAGTACTGACAAATGTGTACTTAAGTACAAGTACTGGTACTTGACCCCAACCCTGATGAACGGCTATAATGGTACTTTATAATGCCAAGCTATTAGTCGTAGGCGGTGCTGGCGAATCGATGACTATAGCAAAATACATTCGGTATTTTATTAGTTTTGGAATATCTGTTGAGGAAAATAAGCAGGACATTGACAGATGGGATTATAAGGTATACATTTGATTTCTGTCCAAATCACAAAATTGATGGAACAGCTATTTTTGGCTCTCGTGCAGAATAGGCCTGTGCAGTTTAATATCCGGTTCACTGAGGTGGGTCATATATATATATATTTATATGAATATTAGTGCAGACTTTCACTTCTGTAAAGGTAGTGCACATCTGTTAGGCAATGCGCCAATAATGGGAACTATACGGTTTTAAAGAATATTTATGTGTATGTAAGTACAGACATGTATGCGTGCATACATTACAGCATTCACGGATTCAAGTTTGTTGTTTTTCCTTGTAGGGCGGGATGAAGGCGGTGATATGGACCGATGTGTTTCAGGCATTTGTGATTATCTGTGGCCTGTTGGCCATTGTGGTCCAGGTGGGTGTAGAATGTTTACGTACCCACAGCACACATACTGTATGACAACTATTATATAACATTATAATACAAAAGCATGATTGTTCTTCTCTTGTTTCCCTGACTGTCAGGGATGAGGCTGACCACAATTCCGTTCCTCGATTTCTGTTATCTTTTTTCTTTTCCCCACTGATCTCGCACTGCTGTCTCCACCAACTGTCTCCATTACCCTCTATCTTTTGCTCTTATTCTCCACTCCTCTCCCAATCCTGACAAATCTCTTTACACAATCCTCCCATCACAGTCTACGTCATCCTTGCCCCCCTTTCCCCTCTACTCTCCAGGCATCTGCTTTCCCCTCTACTCTCCAGGTATCTGCTTTCCCCTCTACTCTCCAGGCATCTGCTTTCTTTGCCAACCATTCTCCTCCCATTCACTCCACACGTCCAGCCAACTTCAGTTGACTCCTCGTCAGCTCCTTCGCCACCAATTAATCAGGCAACTGAAACAATGTAATAATGACAAACTTCTATAGCGCCTAAATCCCCAGGAATCTGAGCTCAGAGACGCAACATACAAAAATCATTGGGCAAAATCGTTAACAGGGACAAGCAAGAGTCGTCATTAGAGCAAGGGACCGCCTAAGTTTAGGGTGGGAATGCAATTTCAAATAAATAAGTCTAGTTTTTTACAGAAGGTATTTATAGTCTCAGATGATTTTAAAGTGATAGGGAGTTGATTCCAGATTGTGGGTGCAGCTACAGAAAAAGCACATTTGCCGATATTAAGCTTGGTTTTCAGAACAAAAAGTCGTTGTGAAACAGATGATCTGAGATTCCTGGGGATATCGGAAAAATGAAGGAGACTAAACAAATAGGATGGGTGGTGTGTAGAAAGGATACAATATGTGATAGTGGCTAATTTGAATTGTATTTGATATGTAACTGGAAGCCAATGCAACTATCTAAGTAGGGGCGAGAGATGGAAAAAAACAAGGTGCTTTTAGTACTACACATGCTAAACAATTCTATACACATTGGAGTTTAACTAAATCCTTTTTAGCAATATTCTTATTTGAAAATAACTAAAAAAAAATTCCACAGATGCAAAGGATTGGTTCCCGAATATTTATATATGACTTGTTATGGTGTAAATTTGAGCAGTAACACAGAACGTTCCCACCTGATAGGTGGAATGCGGAACAATTGCAGAAAACATGCGTAATGTTATACAATCGACTAATGTCAGGCAGGAACCCTAAGACTGGTATAATTCCTTTAACAATGGAGAACTTCAAATAAGGCATTATTTTTCTTCTGAGAGTTTAGAACCTGAGATGCAAACCATCTAGGAGGAAAAAAATTAACACACACATGCACATGCGCGCCCATACGCATGCACAAACACACACAAGCTAGCTCGATTACAGTAAGACATTACCAGTGCCCACACATCAGCGTGTATGTTGACATTTGAAGAATTTATATCAGACGACTCTGGCATATATTACATGTCAGATGCATCTGTTGACGTGCAAATATTTTTGACTCATGAAATGTACATGGTGTGACTGGATACTTTGCAGTGAAACAATTAAACTATTGTCCTGGTGAATGTTTCAGGGTGTTCTAAACATCGGAGGCCTGAGCAAAGTCTGGGAAATGAGCGAGAAGGGAGGAAGGCTGGAAACGTTCAAGTAATATATTGTAACTCCTTCATCGTCAATCAGTCAATTTTGTATGGCATTTCAAGACAGCTTCATGCAAAAATGGAAATTTCAAAGCTAAATGTAAGATTCTATAAAAGGTTGGTGAAATATGGGCCATACTTAACGTTTAGACCCTACATGAAATGCACTCCAATTCCCTGTGTGACCTGCACAAGCACATTCTACACATGAGGCAGAAATAGCTGACTAGGTCACGTTCCATAAATGTTGTGATTTTGGCATAAATACACACATTATAAACCCATCTTCTGGTGTCCGGTTTATTTTCCTCGGCACGCAATCCAAAACTAAAAAAGACATACATTTGCAAAGCCTTATATTAGAAAAGAAATTACATACCTCTAAGTGAGTGTTAGTCATGGATCAAGCATGTCAATATCAAGTAATCAAATCCATTATGCAATATCTTTGATGGCCATTTTCTCAAAACCATTTGTTCTCAAATTTCTTTATTTGGAATTGGGATATCTCTGTGAGTAATTATGCTATACAAATAAGGTGTTCAGTGTTGCATTCTGCAAATTCTTTTCAGTGAAACGATCAGACATATTTTTTAATTGTCTGGTTTGAAAGATATAAGCATATTTATTGCAAAAATCCAAGATTTTTTTGTAGTTTACAAAAAATTATTATTTCAAAAAAACATTAAAAAAATGCCCTGATCATCATTTCACAATAAAATGTATACAGAACATGGATCTGATTTGCAAGAATTACAATTATAATTCAGGATATAATTCATTTTGTTTGTTACCATGGAAATAGGGAGTCTGGTCAAAAAAGTTAAATATATTTTTACTCAGTATTATCTATTTCATACATTGGGCAGAAAAAAATGCACAATTTGCACAAATAAAAAAATAATCCTATCTACCTGCAGTGCCTGGCCTTAAACAAATTACTGAAAACTTTCGAGTGAATTTTTTGAGTTAAATACTTACTACAATTATCAAACAACAAAGACTGAAAAATGTGAATGGCCAGATGCAGTGCATTATGTTGAAACATCATGGACCCATTGTTGTGAACAAAAAGTGAAGTGTTTTGTGTATCTACATCACCAGTAGTCATAATGACACTAAGTAAGACTGTAGTAGACATTTTGGGATGCAAGTCATGTAACCATGGTTCAAATATGCATTCCTGAAAGTTGTTCCTTTTCCAGCTTCGATCCAAACCCCACACAGCGATTGAGTTTCTGGTCACTGACAATAGGGGGCGCTGTCAATACATTGAGTGTATTCGGCATCGGACAGGCAAGTATACAGAGGTACTGCTGCCTGCCTAGCTTGACCAAAGCAAAAAGGTGAGTGAATAATGTCCTGTGATTCCACACATAATGACCGGACTGACTTCAGTGCTGGGCTCGGATTCGAGCGTGGGCAGTTCTGTGACGAACAATTGGAGCGATTCTGGCACATCTGGGTGGCGGTGATAATGTCACTGCCAGCAGTGGCCAGGTCATGGACGATTGAATCGGACCACCGGGTCTTGGCCGCCGTCCTCTCGGGCGGTGCCAGCCTGTTGTTTTTGGATTACAATCAAACTCAGCAGGCCGGGACGGTGCATAGTAGTCCATCTTAACATAACCTTTTAGATCTAAACCGTCTGTATCCAGCCGATGTTTTATGGTCTCCAGTCACCCATAACTGCCTGCAGATAAGCTTGACTTTAATGACTCATATACATGGTGTCATCTATTGGATAATTGTGTGCTGTATGTTATTTTAAAGCATAATACGTTTGCAAAACACTAGGGTCATTTGCCGCATGGTTTCATATTGAGAGTCTTTGAGTGAGTGCTGCTTGAAAATATTTCGCCTAATTTGTACGAATGCAGCGGGAATCGGAATGCATTATTTTCAATAAAATGTCACATGGTCTAAAAAGTTTAAAGATTTGATGCATTTTATTTATGCTTTGTATAGAAGTCAAGGTAGTGTTTGATTGAACAGGTCTGCCAGGGAGTGAAGTCTCAAGTGTTCTGAGCAGCCGTAAAAACTGGATACCACACTATATAAGAACTTACCTTTCCTTTTGTTGGTTGCTAGGTCTGTCTACCTGAACATACCTGGACTGCTGGTGATCAACGCATTGGTAGGACTAGTTGGTCTGGTTGTCTACGCCCATTATGCTTCAGTAAACTGTGACCCTCTCAAAGCGGGCTTCATCTCCAACTCAAACCAGGTGAGGTGGTGCAGGTAGGGTGGTATGCAGAAGAAAGGGGTAGGGACAGGAAGGTGGACGGGGGTGGGGTTTGATGATGTCATGTAGTAAAGGTGGTGCAGGTAGGGTGGTAGGCAGAAGAAAGGGGTAGGGGACAGGAAGGTGGACGGGGGTGGGGTTATATGATGTGTCGTGTAGTAAAGGTGGTGCAGTTAGGGTGGTAGGCAGAAGAAAGGGGTAGGGGACGGGAAGGTGGACGGGGGTGGAGTTAGATGATGTGTCGTGTAGTAAAGGTGGTGCAGGTAGGGTGGTAGGCAGAAGAAAGGGGTAGGGGACGGGAAGGTGGATGGGAGTGGGGTTAGATGATGTCATGTAGTAGAGGTGGTGCAGGTAGGATGGTAGGCAGAAGAAAGGGGTAGGGGACGGGAAGGTGGACAGGGGTGGGGTTAGATGATGTGTCGTGTAGTAGTAAAGGTGGTGCAGGTAGGGTGGTAGGCAGAAGAAAGGGGTAGGGGACGGGAAGGTGGACGGGGGTGGGGTTAGATGATGTGTCGTGTAGTAAAGGTGGTGCAGGTAGGGTGGTAGGCAGAAGAAAGGGGTAGGGGACGGGAAGGTGGACGGGAGTGGGGTTAGATGATGTGTCATGTAGTAAAGGTGGTGCAGGTAGGGTGGTAGGCAGAAGAAAGGGGTAGGGGACGGGAAGGTGGACGGGGGTGGGGTTAGATGATGTGTCGTGTAGTAAAGGTTGTGCAGGTAGGGTGGTAGGCAGAAGAAAGGGGTAGGGGACGGGAAGGTGGATGGGGTTGGGGTTAGATGATGTCGTGTAGTAGAGGTGGTGCAGGTACGGTTATATGCAGAAGAAAAGGGTAGGGGACAGGAAGGTGGACGGGGGTAGGAGTCTGGTATTTACAGGTAGACGGCAAGCCTGGATTTGAAGCAGTCCAGATACTTGGCCGTCACTACCTCCTCGAACAGGCCGTTCTGAAATATTTGTCTGTTTTGTTTCAAAATTTGAAAATTTCACACTACTTTTTGAATGCAGAAAATTGAAATGTAATTTGTTCCTATAAAACTCAGATGGCGACTGTAGAAAACACCATTAATACTGTACTGCATGATTATTAATGCACTTAGATTACTATTGAGACAAGAAAACATGAATTAGTGCTTGTTTGAATCTGCAACCTAAATATTGCTGTTTGCATTCCATTTTTTTGGTAGTGTGACTGTGTTACTTGTGGCAGTGTAATCAAGTGACACGTTGATTCATACGCTTCATATCAACATTAAAAGTTTACTGATTTTTGATGAGATAGCTTGTGAATCAAATCTACCCTGATTCAGGGTAACCAATTACTATCATCATTACGTGAAGACACCTGCGTATCCAGGCTTTCTAGTATACGGTAACCTGGATAATTGGTGCTGTCCCTGGACAGACAAACAAACAGACATATTCATTTAGACCATGTTTTTGTTGCCATTACAGATCAAAACAGTTGGCATTATATAAGAATAAACACTGAGAGTCTCTCATTAACCAGTTTGGAGATCGGTTCATTTTGGCTCCACGTGAAGTATCCTGGGTAAGATTGTGTTCGTCAGCATAGCATAAAATTCAATTTAATAAACAGTGACAAGAACAACTGTGATGACTGCGGTCAAAGTGAGTCTGATGCAGCCCAGACAACAAGTAAATACAGTCCAGTCAAAATGCATTCTTCTGTAGACATTTACATTTTAAATGCAAACTCCTGGTACACGCATGCACAGTAATGTAAATTGACAATCTCCAATGAAGTCTGTGGGAGTCACGTTTTGTCAAGAAAACTAGTAATAATTATAAAACAACGCACAATATGGTGACTACACGGCTATGTTTAAACACCGTGTTTACATAAAAGTATAATAATAATTAAAATAATGATAATAATTACAATAAATTATGTTGCCTGTTTCAGTTGCTTCCCTACTACATGGTGGATGTACTCAACATGCCTGGGTTTCCGGGCTTCTTTCTCGCTGTATTGTTTAGTGGCGCCCTCAGGTGAGAATAACTTATTTTTTTAAAGTTTTATTTATAGCAAAATGTTCAATTTTGTTATATAATTTTATGACAACATTATTAAAAACGTAATAAACATGAGGAAATTATGAGTTTTCCATTTCGTACATTTTCAGTTCTATCTCCTCGTCGTTGAATTCGGTTGCTACGGTAACGTGGGAAGATATCGCAAAGACATTTTTCTCCCATCTGTCGGAAGCCAGAAAAGCTAACATCACTCGGATGCTGGGTATGTCCACCAGGTGTCCGTTCATGTGTTTCTCGTCAGTGCCCACCTGCAGTTTCTCAGTTTATTTTAAAGCTGCTTTGTCAACTAGTTTAGTCCATTGTGAATCTGGTTCTTTCATGTCCAAATATATTAAGTGTGAATAGTTTTAATAATATCAAACTTATATTATTTTTATTATTTACATATTACAAACAGTTGGTTTAATAAAAAAGAGTTAAAATGATCAAAAGAATTAATTTTAGTTATGTTTTATCAAAGCTAATTGCCTAGTTGACATATAGTCTTCAACACACCGAATGTGTTGATGACAATCACAGTGTTTGAGGAGCCATGAAAGTCAACAGCTCAGACACGTGCAAGATCATATCACACATTCATCTGAAGAATCCAATTTAAAAAAATCACTCTGATTCATGGGCAAGAAATAGTAGATAGTTAAAAGTTTGTCTGATGTTTTCTCCA
This sequence comes from Escarpia spicata, assembly GCA_963995525.1. NCBI lineage: Eukaryota > Metazoa > Annelida > Polychaeta > Sabellida > Siboglinidae > Escarpia > Escarpia spicata. The sequence continues at coordinate 52,318,248 of OZ023215.1, forward strand.
AAGCTACATACAAAAGTTGCACAAGTGAGTTAGCATGCTGTGTAGTTTTGCTTTGTACAAAATTAATGTGAAATGAGACCCAACTATTACGACCGTGCTTCAGTGGTCTGCTATGGTGTCATTGGCTTGCTGGTGTCCCTACTTGCTGATCGACTCGGCGGACATGTTCTTCAGGTGAAACCATTTCTCATCTTGTAACCAGCTTTATTCTAATTTTATTCTAATTGCACTCTACTTGTTATCATGAGTTCTTAGTGAACTGTTTCTATCTACATATGACATTGGGTTTTATGGTAGTGTAACTGCATTTTAGAATATACCTGTCTTGCCATTACCATCGAGTATGATTTCAGCACCACTTGATATTTATTTCACAGACCAAAGTCAAAGTTGTTTCACACGTACACGACAACATTTTGTATTCTGAATCCGTCACAAAATAGTATGTGTGATTATGAAATCAAAACAGCATGCCTGTATTGGACAGAGTATATTGCGTGTGTGTGTGTGTGTGTGTGTGTGTGTGTGTGTGTGTGTGTGTGTGTGTGTGTGTGTGTGTGTGTGTGCGTGCATGCATGTGTGCGTTCGTTTGTGTCATAAATACCCTTTAGACCTTAACCAGCCGTAAACATTCAATCCACCCACTTCCCTATCATACGTATCCTTCTGACAACTTTAGTACGAGTCACTGGATTCCTTAGTGTAGGGCTGTTTTTGTGTATCTGCTTTGTGATAGGGGGATTTGTCATATGTGTTTGTATCTGCTTTGTGATAGGGGGATTTGTCATATGTGTTTGTATCTGCTTTGTGATAGGGGTATTTGTCATATGTGTTTGTATCTGCTTTGTGATAGGGGGATTTGTCATATGTGTTTGTATCTGCTTTGTGATAGGGGGATTTGTCATATGTGTTTGTATCTGCTTTGTGATAGGGGTATTTGTCATATGTGTTTGTATCTGCTTTGTGATAGGGGGATTTGTCATATGTGTTTGTATCTGCTTTGTGATAGGGGTATTTGTCATATGTGTTTGTGTCTGCTTTGTGATAGGGGTATTTGTTATATGTGTTTGTATCTGCTTTGTGATAGGGGGATTTGTCACATGTGTTTGTATCTGCTTTGTGATAGGGGGATTTGTCACATGTGTTTGTATCTGCTTTGTGATAGGGGTATTTGTCATATGTGTTTGTATCTGCTTTGTGATAGGGGTATTTGTCATATGTGTTTGTATCTGCTTTGTGATAGGGGTATTTGTCATATGTGTTTGTATCTGCTTTGTGATAGGGGTATTTGTCATATGTGTTTGTATCTGCTTTGTGATAGGGGTATTTGTCATATGTGTTTGTATCTGCTTTGTGATAGGGGTATTTGTCATATGTGTTTGTATCTGCTTTGTGATAGGGGTATTTGTCATATGTGTTTGTATCTGCTTTGTGATAGGGGTATTTGTCATATGTGTTTGTATCTGCTTTGTGATAGGGGGATTTGTCACATGTGTTTGTATCTGCTTTGTGATAGGGGGATTTGTCACATGTGTTTGTATCTGCTTTGTGATAGGGGTATTTGTCATGTGTTTGTATTATTTTTTTAATGAACGCTGTTTGATATACCAACTGACAAAGAGTTCATAGACTTATATACCATTCCAGACAAACCCACCCATGCAGAGAATATCGCATTTTGCACGTTTAATTTAAAGTTGGTTAATATGTGCAGAATTCAATTATCTTTAAAATAAGCACAACTTGCAATGTTAGGAAAAAAAAAATAAAAAAAAAATGACACATCAAGAACTAAGTGCACCTACATCTTGGTGAGTTTGTGTGGCTGCTGCAGGGACTTGGAATGCATTTCATTCAAATGATGTGGGGTCCAAAAGTTAACACTTGTTCAAAGGTCACTGTTGAAGACCTGTATTGTGATTGTAGGCTTCCATCAGCGTCACTGGAGCACTGGCTGGACCCGTCCTTGGAATGTTTCTTCTGGGTGCCTTCTTTCCGTCCGCTAATGCCAAGGTCAGTTGACAAGGTGAAGGTCACTCGCCTATGGGTGAAGGTCATTAATGGCCTGTGTGCCAGGTCAGCAGAATCTTGCCATATGTGTATTTAATTATTTTTATTTTACTACACATGTATATTTATATTAATATGTTTACTTGCCATTATTTATGTTATAAATGCAATATTTATATCAATTTTGTAATTTATATAATTTGTTCTTCTAATATGTGACCTACTCATGTTGTTCATTTTTTACTTCTCAGTTTTGTGCATAGCATATTTATATTAATGTTTTTACTAATTCTAAAACATAACTTCTACATTTATTTATATAGTTGATTTAATTGTACTTTTAATCCAAATGCAAACTGTTTACGAGGAAAACGTTAATAAGCTCACATACGCCCACAGACGCTATCTCGTATCATCATCATCATCATTGTGCAGCTGTAGTGTCCTTATGGTTGGGCGAAGGCCTCAGCATGTCTTTTCCAAATCTGCCTGTCTTGCGCTATCCTCTGCCAGATGGTGCCCTTCCAGTACTCGTCTAGTTTGTCTCTCCACCGTCTTGCCGGTCTTCCTCTAGATTGTTTCCCTTCATAAGATGTCCAGGTTGTGATATGCGATGTCCATCGGTTATCTCGTAGTCTGCTGATGTACCCTGCCCTATCTCGTTTATAGTTAGATTATCCAGTAATTATAGAATACATATAATTGTTATTGCTCCATTTCTGAGTTGTTATGCTGTACAAGACATTCTACATTATTCTTCAGGGAACAGTTGTTGGATTCATTGCATCTATGTTGCTCTCGCTGTGGGTCATCATGGGAGCATTAATTGTTCGACCGTACAGTGCCACACTGCCTACAAGTGTGTTGAACTGCTGGAGAAATGACTCAGACTTGCACAACACAAGCATAGCGGTCTACATCCCTGCACCTTCAGTCACGCCATCTGGTGGGCATACATTGTAAGTGTACTTGGATGTTATCTTCAGAAAATAAAATGCCCTCCACCTTGTCTCCTCCTGTAAATGGTCAGATACAATATTGCTGAACCGCTCACTGTGTTTTCTTCCCAAAGTTTTCTATCCATAGTTTCTTTTCTGCATCTTTCATCCTCCCCCAATCTTCACGTATCTTCAGAAGTACCAAGTTAAAGAACTGGCCTATCCATCACGTCACCTGTTGCCTAGCAAAATGTCTGTCAAAATATGTTTCGACATTCCCGCATATACTTTGTTATGGACCCAAAGGTTTTTCCTTATGACAAAGACATAAGGAAGATTTTAGAGCAGCAGATGTCACGCCTCCCTAGTAATGTGGGAATGTTTGATCTTGCAGATGTCATGCCTCCCTAGTAATGTGGGAATGTTTGATCTTGCAGATGTCACGCCTCCCTAGTAATGTGGGAATGTTTGATCTTGCAGATGTCATGCCTCCCTAGTAATGTGGGAATGTTTGATCTAGCAGATGTTACGCCACCCTAGTAATGTGGGAATGTTTGATCTAGCAGATGTCACGCCACCCTAGTAATGTAATGTGGGAATGTTTGTTCTAGCAGATGTCACATCGCCCTAGTAATGTAATGTGGGAATCTTTGATCTAGTAGATGTCACGTCGCCCTAGTAATGTAATGTGGGAATGTTTGATCTAGCAGATGTCACGCCGCCCTAGAAACGTAATGTGGGAATGTTTGTTCTAGCAGATGTCACAACCACCCTAGTATCGTAATGTGGGAATGTTTGTTCTAGCAGATGTCATGCTGCCCTAGTGACTTAATGTGGGAATGTTTGTTCTAGCAGATGTCACGCCGCCCTAATAACATAAGGTGGGAATGTTTGATCTAGCAGATGTCACGCTGCCCTAATAACATAATGTGGGAATGTTTGATCTAGCAGATGTCACATCGCCCTAGTAATGTAATGTGGGAATGTTTGATCTAGCAGTTAAATTGATTAGATGTCATTTGAACAGATGAAACATGTGACCACACTTTCAAAGCCGCATTGATGGAGGTGTTACTCTACATTTCACACCTGTATTGTAACAATTTGTCAATGGCCTTATGATGTTTGATTGTTTGCTCTACAAATGGGACAACTGTTTGGTGGTTTCTGGTAATCCGAGATAAGTTGTTATTATGACAACCAATTCCTCATATTGATACTTTAATTGACAGCATAAACCAAGAATTAATACATTTGTACGATTGGCTTTGTGCCAATAAATTGTCATTAAATAAAAAAAAGACGAATAATTAACAAAAAAACGACATAGAAGTCACACCGATCCTATTTTTAAATCTGAAAATATACTTAAAATCATTGATATTCACAGGTTGCATGTCTCACTATTTATGTATGACTATCACCATAATGTACTGCCTAAATCCTTCAAACATTATATACCCAAAACAGTCTAGCAACTAACACCAGAATTTCTAGACAATGTAACCTCTTCTAGACAGAGAAGCCCGGAACACATTTTTCATGTAAATTACCTAAACATCATTTTATAAAACTATGGAATCATCTTGATTATAAGATACAAAATGCTAATCCAGAAAAAAATTCAAATTATTATTATTAAATCAATATCTAGACAACTATCTTAGCCACGTACATTGCCTAAATCCCAAATGTGCAGAGTCCAATTAAATATTTGTTTACTTTTTATATCTACGTTTGGATCCGCTAAAATTTCTTTTCATTGTTTTCTGACAGTAATTTCCTACAATAATTCGTTTCCTTCACCATCGCATCCCCAGTCCGCTGTCATACAGAAGACTTCACACAGTCGTGATAATCACCATATACGTATGTGTAGATATATTTTGAAATACATGTTTATGGGGTCACAGGAAGACGGCATATTACATGCCATGTGACCACCATGCAACACAACTTTATTTTTTTTAACGGTTTTGTGTACGTGTACTGTTATGTTGTTGTGCAAAATAAATTGATTTGATTAGTTACAACTCAGCGGGTAAGAATACGCTAGACAGAATAACGATTAGGTATACACATGTCACAAGTCAGATTTCACAATAGAAACAAGACGGATGGTTCGGCACACATACACTCGATTGCACCGGTTACACAAATGGTTGATTTAGCCCATACGAGTCATGCTTCATCGATTCCTAAAACGGATGGTTCGGCCCATGGTCTGAACAAGTTTTGGGCCGAAACATCCGTCTCCTCATGAGACTTGGTAGCTTTGGAAAGTCACATGCATAATTTTAATTGTGACCTTGGCAAACCATGATGTAGTGATTCCATCAATTAGGAGGGAGGATTAAAGGAAGGAAGTGATTGGAGGAAGGTAAACCATGATGTTGTGATTCCATCAATTAGGAGGGAGGATTAAAAGCAGGAAGCGATTGGAGGAAGGTAAACCATGATGTAGTGATTCCATCAATTAGGAGGGAGGATTAAAAGAAGGAAGTGATTGGAGGAAGGTAAACCATGATGTAGTGATTCCATCAATTAGGAGGGAGGATTAAAAGAAGGAAGTGATTGGAGGAAGGTAAACCATGATGTAGTGATTCCATCACTTAGGAGGGAGGATTAAAGGAAGGAAGTGATTGGAGGAAGATAACTCCATCCGAAAATTATAATTTGTTTTAAGGAAGGTGTCAATGATGTAACAATAAATCGAAATATCGCTGTAGCACAATATATGTACGATAAATAGTAAAATTAGTTAATAGCTACCAATAATACACTAAGGGATGGTCGCATCAGTTTGCAAAATCCTAAAATATGTCAAGTACTACATGATGGGGGGTGTGGTCATCACCATTTATCACATGGCAAATAAACTGCTACCGCGGGGCCACGTTGCGAATGACACATGGAAATACAAAATGACGCTAGATCTAAAAAATGTATACTTTCATTCCTACGCATGTATTGTTTCTGTTTATGAAATGTACCTTACAGCTCAAACAGCTACCTGTCTCAGACTCGATGCAGCAATAAAGATTAAATTTATGGGTCAAAGCCTGCATTTTTTATTTCCCATCGTTTCACTCGATTCATCATATCCAATGATATTTCAATGGATTTTGGACTGACATAATTGTTATGTCCGAAAATTCATTGTAATAATTTTTTTTTATAAATCATCAGCAATCCTATAGAAAAAATCAGCACCAATTCATTTATTTGCTATACGCAAGATTTTGTTATAAGCGCATTGATTATATCCGAGGTTTGCTGTATTTTGAGAAGAAAAATTTAAGAGAGTTGACGAATTGTAATTATATGACACCTCCAAGTAGCTGCATATACGTTAACCAATTGGAATTATCGTACAATCTGTTTAAAGACAACTATCACACCCACCTAATTTTAGATCTGTCTTTCAGGGAAGGTGTTGACAGACTCTACGGGTTGTCCTTCCTCTGGTATGGGGCTCTAGGCAGTGCAGTCACCGTCGTTATTGGTCTACTGGTCAGCTCATTTACTGGTAGGTGGCGTTTTCATGCTATTTTTAGTAGCACTCTAAATGTGCAGTTAACTTGTATTTACATTTGTTATTAACACATTAGATCTGAGCCGTTTCCCCATTTATTTGACCCGAAATCTGAAAATGTGAAGTACATTCATTCAAACATAATTTCTAGTGTGTTTCCACAACTCTCCAATAGATGGCTCTACCACACAATATGGCATTGCACATCTAATTAGGGCTAGGTTTGGCTGACTTGAAGTGTCTATAAAGGCGGATTTGGCCGACTAGAGCTCTAAAGGGTTTTAATTATGTTAATACGCAGAAGAACCATACTGGACATTGTCAGGACTGCGTACCGGTAATATCTCCATTATGGCCAGATTACTGCTGTGGACAATGCAAACAAGTCTCTCTGGACTTTCAAAAGTGCCCATTGTAGGCATGTTATTGTTATGGATGGCTGTCCTCTCAGAGAGGTTTAACTGTGCATTGAAAGGGCGAGTTATTATCTTATACTGCATGAATTGTGTTACTTTTCTTGCCAAAACAAGTTCTATTGATCTGTGATAAAGAAACACACAGTTCTATTTGTAATGAAAGTTTGCTAGACCAGGCTAGGGTAGCAGACCTGCCTACCATTCCGGATTGTCCGGAATCATTCCGGAAAGTCACCTCAAATTACGGTATTACGGTGAGGGATGAAAATATTACGGACTGTGACCATGTTCGGCAATCACTCAAATTTAGGTTCCACTATATTGAACAGGCAGCATATGTATGCAGCATGTTGTGACATGGTTTTTAATTCGCTGAGTGTGGTCGTAATGTAACCAATAGGAAACAGCATTATGAAAAATTCGCATTCGCATTTCCCCCCTCCCCCCCCCCCCCCCCGTCTATCATTGATCATAGTACAGTTGAGTAGGCTAGAGTGTAGGTGGTGTTGATGACAGAGTAACTAATGGTTTTGACCCAGTCTAATCTCTTTGACAGCCATTTTCTCAAAAAACATTTTTCTTCAAATTTCTGCATTTGGAAACAGGAGATCTCTTGGAATAATTATGCTATATAAATAATGTTTTTAGTGTTGCATTCAGCATAGTCTATTGTGTGCAATGATCAGACACTTTTTTAAATCATGAATAGTTTGAATGATATAGCCATATTTCTTGCCAAAAAAACAAGATTTTGTTCGTATTTTACCAAAAAATTATTTTAAAAATAAAAACACATTAAAAAAAAAATGGTGTGATCATTTCACAATAGAATCTGTAGAGAACATGGATTTGCAAGAATTATAACTATATATGGATTCAATAAAAAATGGCAGTGTTTCAAAATTTGCCAATATTTGCTCAAAATGGTGGCCATTTTGTTTGTTACCATGGAAACTGGGGGTGTGGCTGAAAAAAATTCAATATATATTTACTCAGTAAGACCCATTTCATGCATTGGGCCAAAAAAATTGAGCTTGTTTGCACAAATTAAAAAATACTCCTATCTACATGCCGTGTCTGGCCTTAAAACATTGAACTTAAATCAATAAGAAATAGTATACATGTAACTCAATAAAAAGAAGTGGTAAAAATACATAATATCAGTAAGTTAGATATAATTGTAGACATAACAATACCTCGAACAATCAATAATTAATTAAACTACAGATAGTTATCACCTACAGTACATTGAACTATTGATTGTAACGATAGCTGGTAAGCGTCACGCAAAAACAGAGTTCATAAATATGCTTTTTCTATTTCATTTTGTAATTATGCTATGACACTATTGGAGTAGATTTGTAACAGTAATACAGCTATCACAATATTGTTGTAATAGTAAAACTCCAATAGTCACCCCTAGATGGACCATATTCGTTCTATTATTAAATAAGTGTACAATACGTTTGACAAATATTTGTGACATGAAAATATGTCAAATTTTGCTTTCCAATAAGCATACAGCTGTGTACACCCATTTTCTTTTGACTCCTGGGTTTCTGGGTACAGCCATCTCAGCAGACGTGACTGGCAAGCGATTTATGCAACATCCACATAAGAACAAAATGATGCCAGGACACTGTAAAGTCTGACCATTTAGGAGGACATTTCAATGTTTTGTCATCACTGAGCTTTGAATGTAATCTGACATTGGTGAAAACTAAATTACAATTATGGATTCAACAATCAAAGATGGCATTGGAAATTTCTGTCACGTTGTCAGATGCTGCTAAAAAGGAGAAAGGTCATACAAAGGTATCATTGAACACGTAATATATCAAATACAGTAATGATGTTGAAGGAGAAAGGTCATACAAAAGTATTGTTGAACACTTAATATAACAAATACAGTAATAGTTTTAAATGAGAAACTTCAGAAAGGTCATACAAAAGTGTCGTTGAACACATAATATAACAAATACAGTAATAGTGTTCAATGAGAAAGGTCGTACAAAAGTGTCGTTGAACACATAATATAACAAATACAGTAATAGTGTTCAATGAGAAGGGTCGTACAAAAGTGTCGTTGAACACGTAATATAACAAATACAGTAATAATGTTGAAGTAGAAAGGTCATACAAAAGTATTGTTGAACACTTAATATAACAAATACAGTAATGATGTTGAAGGAGAAAGGTCATACAAAAGTATCGTTGAACACTTAATATAACAAATACAGTAATGATGTTGAAGGAGAAAGGTCATACAAAAGTATTGTTGAACACTTGCTGTGTCTACTTACTACAGACTATTCCATCTTTTACAGGATCAGACTCAGAAAAAGTTGATCCGGCTCTTATTATCCCGTTTGCTGATCGACTATGTTGCTGCCTACCCAAAAGGTGGCAGCACAAGTTGCTACTGAAACAAGATCAAATGATAGCGAGAGAGGAACAGGAAGAGATGAAGAACAAACTAGATGTATGTATCACCCAAAAAACATGGTACAAGCTACCCACCATGTGGTTGCTTCATTAATGTTTACTAGCCTGAAGTAAACAACATTGCTTCAAAGACTGGGTTTTCTCAATGTTAAAAGGGGGCAGTCTGTTCCTAGTTTTTCATTAATTAATTAATTTAATGTTCTTAAGACTATACTAACTATGTTGTAGGTATATTGCCCACCAAATTGTGTTTAGTAAGCCCATAACAATGTTCGCAATCTGGAAGGTACGACCCCGGAGATTGTTTATATAGTACACAAAACATCCAGTTTCAAAACAAGCTTTATTGGCAATATGGCCAAATTGGGCTGAGTTAACTGCAATATCCTTTAAAGTTCGACGATGTCCCATTTTCCCACATTCAACACAGCAGATTTCCTGTTATAAATTGCTGTGCCCGCTAATTCCGGTTTGAGGAACAGATAGGATCCCTTTAAATGTATTTCTACCCGGATGCAGTGCGCCCATATTGGCAGCAAGTATTCTGCTGTTTTAAATTTCAATTTATGATATGTATTTATGACGCGTAAGTAACCAAATTGGTGCAGTTGTCCTATACAAGGAACACATTACGTGCTCTACCAACAGTGATGTTGTTACGGATTTAAGTGATTTGTATGAACATTTATTTATTTGTATATTCTACGTGTTTTTATGTCTTATTTTATTGCCAGATGACACCAGAAAACTCACCCTTCATTCTACAAAGAAAAGCAAGTACCAACGAGGAGAGTTTGACAAGTCTATTATGCCAAGATGTCAAGACGTGATGGTCACTGGTGAACCCTGCAAACTGCAGTAGCACAGAACTAAACATTGTGTTTGCTATGCAATGTAGCAAAACATATTTGTGACGTTATAAACTGGAGTAGCTACATGACAGGAAATGACGTTCACGGACGCACACAGCTACATCTGGCTACGAACAATTGAATATACATATCATTAGATGCACAATTATTTACATATGTAACAGATGCGCGTTGTTGGTGAGTTAAGCCATCCGCTAATATCCAGCAAAAGTACAAATAGTTTTTTGCAAAAGAATTATGCATGTTTCTTTGTAGAAATAAAAGTGAGTAGCTAGAGCATTATACATTCTTGCTGTTTGTGATTTGTTTGGATTTAGTAGATCAATGTTTAAAATCTTTTTGTGCTGAACACAAGAAACAGTTAATTTTGGCACTTTTGAGGTCCATTGGAAGAGTTAGATTTTTAAAGAAAATCTTGAGACAGTCGGCAGGACATGTTCATGCTTAACTCTTTTAGATACAAATACACTGCAGACTCGTTATGTCCGTAATGACACAGGTGTTTATGAAAAAGTGGGTGATATGCCAGATAATAAAGGAAATATTTAAAGGTCGGTGAAATGTTTATCAGAAATTATTATTAGTAAATGCGACGGCCTCCTTCTAAAGGCCGGGATGTACTGCCACTTTTCGCCCGAACAGACCAGACCAACATAGATGAACTCCGACTGCAGTGTATCCACTAAGCCGACCGACGCCGACTGCGTTAAACTGGAAGCCGGTGTGACGTTATAATCACATAAATGTGAAATCTTTCGAATACGTCAGACCGACATCCACTACCCCCGACGTAGTCAAACGTTTTCACGTTTACGTGATTATGATGTCACGCCAGCTTTGAATATAGCCCAGTGGCATACGCAGCAGTCGGAGGGAGTTTGATCTGGTCTGGATTGGTCCGGGCGGGGCGGGGCGGGGCGGGGCGGGGCGGGCGAAAAGAGCCACCGTATCCCGACCTTTAGATGAGCTGTAGATTGGTGTCGAGAGGCCCAGAGTGGCCGGCTCTTGGTCGGCGTGATATCCTCGGAGTCCCGCAGTTTGGAAGAATGTGATCATCGCACGGTTTGCTGGCGCCTCCTTGTCGGACTAGTAGCACTGTGACGCAGTGGCTAGAGCATCGGACTCTCGACCGAGAGAACCCACGTTCGAATCCTCTTGTTGCCGTGTCAAACCTTCGACAGGCTCGTTCACTCTACGTTCCTCCACTTCAATCAGCTGTATGAATGAGTACCTGGCTACAGATAGTGGTGGACATTTGTGTATGCATACAGTGGAACCTCACTATTAAGGTCACCCTCGGGACAGGGCAAAAGTGAATAGCGAGGTTACTGTATTAGTGGGACTAGTTTCTTATACTTTCTTCTTCCCCTTGCGGGGTGGGGTCCACGTCACTTGGTAGCTTCTTCTTCCCCTTGTGAGGTTGGGTCCGCGTCACTTGGTAGCTTCTTCTTCCCCTTGTGAGGTTGGGTCCGCGTCACTTGGTAGCTTCTTCTTCCCCTTGTGAGGTTGGGTCCGCGTCACTTGGTAGCTTCTTCTTCCCCTTGTGAGGTTGGGTCCGCGTCACTTGGTAGCTTCTTCTTCCCCTTGTGAGGTTGGGTCCGCGTCACTTGGTAGCTTCTTCTTCCCCTTGTGAGGTTGGGTCCGCGTCACTTGGTAGCTTCTTCTTCCCCTTGTGAGGTTGGGTCCGCGTCACTTGGTAGCTTCTTCTTCCCCTTGTGAGGTTGGGTCCGCGTCACTTGGTTGCTTCTACTTTTCTTGTCAGTTCTTTCCACCTCTCTCTCTCTCGTCCACAATTGCCATCCATTCATGGCTGCACACGCCAGCCCGCCCCAGGTCTCGTTTTATGGTGTCGTTCCATCTAAGCCTTGGTCTTCCTCTCCTTCGTCTGCCACCCTCTTCTACTTTCCACGCTCTTTTCGCCAGTTTGTCTTCACCCGTTCTATGTACATGTCCCGCCCATCTCATTCTGTTACCGGCTACTTTCCTCTTTAGGTGTTTTTTCATTCCAATCTCCTCTCAATTCCTTCATCTTCCTTCTATCCTCTCGTGTTACTCTACATATTCTTCTGACCCAGTTGTTTTCTGCCACCTGTAGTTTCTCCTCCTGTCTCTCTGTCAGTGGCAGTGTTCCCAACCCATATATACAGGCTGGTACAATGCAGGCTTCTAACACTTTTCCTTTCAGTTGTTTCTTCTTAATTTCTTATACTTTAGTGTTACAAAAATATTTTGGGACTGTCCGAGGGTGTCCTTAATTTCGAGATGGCTGTATTACTGATGTGACGGCATAGCGAGGTTCTGTTGTAGTCTTCGCGCATTAATTGCATTGTGGCAGAACACTTTCAAGAGAAGTCGAGATGGTGTTCAATTGAACAGCACTGCCAGGGAGTAAAGTGTAAAGCGCTTTGAGCAGTCCTGAGGACTGTCTATAAGAACATACATTTGTCCATGTATAGGATGTGAAGAGGACATTGCATCACAATCACACCTGTGCTTATTTGTTGGCAACGACATCGTTTGTACATTGTCACGTTACTTATCCCGAAATGTGATCGGAACCGCATTCTTGTGTTTCCGACTTCGTAAGGCTCCAGGTGCTCGCGTTTTATGGGTCCGGCTGTTATAATATGCAGTTCAGTAATATATAATGATACAACGGGGACTAAATATATCAACATTTATATATGTTATACCATCAAACATTTCACTAGCGTTGGGAGGTGATGAATATTGGGGTCTGAGGTTCTCCGAAAACCTGCAATTGTATCCCCTTGAGGCTCTGAAAAAAATCGCCAAAAACACCTTTAGGGTCTTTAAACACCTTCATTTGCACCCCCTTGAGGCTCGCCGAAAGCCTTGAGCCTCTCGAAAAACCTCCATTTGCACCCATTGAAGCTTTAAATATTGGGGTCTAATCCTATCTCCAGTGCCCTCCCAAAATATTCGGAGCTGAGTTACGCCCCGGTTCCGACGCCTATGTAATTATTGAAAACCGACCATGTTCCGTAAGCATATTCCGTAGGTCATATACCCTATTCACTTTTTCAACGCCTAATTTTAATTACTTATATTTACCTTTTTTTTCAATTCAGACATTTTAAGTATTTATAATTCCATTTATTTAGATCGTATATCTCATTCAATGTTTTATTGCTCTACTTATTTTAACTGTTTTAGCAATTTTTTTTTTATTATTGTACTTCCCAGCCTCCCGGGGAAATGAACTTATTATTATTCGTCACTTATCATTATAGGCATAGCGCGGCCAAATTCCAAAGCTCTAGGGGGCACGCGCCTCCCCCAGGACTACTTGGTCACGCCCATGCAGCGGGTAATGCTTCGTTGCACCTCAGCAACGACGCCCAACCGGTATTACGAACAAAGCCTGTAATTGGCTCGAGTCAACCAGTCGTGAAGATAAATAGATTCAGCCGTTTGGAACGAGACTGGGTCGTGACTTGTAAATTATGTATTACTGCCGTGGGGTCTATGCTCGAGGTTGCCGGATTTGTCCAGAACTGGTCACAACACGCTAACATCTGAGCTATGTAACATTCGTGCGTAATGTAAATTAGTATCACGACTTCGAATAGTCGAACGTGTTCGAACATTCACATATTGGCAGAGGAGTGTTCGCGGTACTGATGGTATGTGATCTTTATTCTAAAATGTTACTTTTTTGTTTTGAATTATTCCAACAATGACAAACAGCTACATCCAGATGTTATTACTAAGGTCGCTGGATGTGTTTCATAATTTGCTAGACGAATATCAACATAAGTGTTGTTAATGCTAATGTTGCGTTCACACAGAGCGTAAGCGGTTTAACTAAGCGACTTAACTTGTACGTGTACGACAAGTATGTTTCTTGGTACAATTGTAGAAAGGACGCATGGCGTTTGTAATGTCCTATTGTGATATTGTTATCTTAATTTGTATTTGTTATCCCGTTCTAACCCGGGAAGGGTCCCGCGACTGGGAGTCGAGTGATAACAAGATTTAACAAGATTGCCATCCAGAAAATTACTCTGGATGGCAGTTGGACAAGGAAGCCTTTTGGCTTATCGAGAGTCCAATACTTTTTATCTACATGTATCCCGCCTTTTTAAGGTGTGTGTCGATTTTATTTTTAAACATATTCACGCTACTAGCACCAACACAATCAGGAGATAATCTGTTCCATTCATTTACAGTCCTTTGTGAGAATGAGAACTTTCTTATATCTAATCTACACTGCTCCTTTACTAATGTAGCTTCATGTCCTCTGGTCCTTCTATCTTTCTTAACTGAGAAAAAAATGTTTCTATCAATATTTTCATAACCATTCAATATTTTAAACACTTCTATGTGATCTCCTCTCAATCTCCTGGTCTCTAGTGTTGTTAAACCACATTCTTTTAGGCGTATTTCGTAACTAAGATCCCTCAGATTTGGTATCATTTTAGTCGCTCTCCTCTGTACTCTTTCTAGCATATCTATGTCCTTCTTGCGATATGGCCTCCATGCTTGTATACAATATTCTAAATGAGGCCTCACTATTGTTTTGTACAGCGGTACTATTAATTCTTTTTTCTTATACGCTATATTTCGCCTAATTAATCCAAGGATTTGATTTCCCTTTGACGCTGCAATTCCGCACTGCTCTGAAACCTTCATATCAGCACTAATGGTTAACCCTAAGTCCTTTTCTTTTACAGTAGTACTTAGAACAGTACCCCCCATTTTATATTTTACCTCTTCATTCCCATGACCTGTGTGGAGGCATTTACATTTCCCAAAATTGAACAGCATTTGCCACTTTTCAGACCATTCGATCAACCTATCAAGATCATCTTGTAAATGCTGTCTGTCTCCATCACTTTTAATCCTTCTAAACACTTTTGTATCATCCGCAAATTTCAACACCTTGCTTGTTATATCATCGTCCAAATCGTTGATATATATTAAGAATAATATAGGTCCTAGTACTGATCCCTGTGGTACCCCACTCAATACCGATTTCCAGTTTGAAGCCTCCCCATCAACTACTACACGTTGTCTTCTGTCATTCAGCCATTTTTCTATCCAGTTTATTATACCATTTCCTATGCCATGGGCCTTTAGCTTAAGGAGTAATCTTTGATGTGGTACTTTGTCGAAAGCTTTTTGAAAATCTAAATAGATGATATCTACTGGTGATCCCTTATCTACCCACCTAGTGATGTCTTCCAAAAAACATAACATATTTGTTAAGCATGACCTCGCTTTTAAAAACCCATGTTGAGATGGGTTTATCAAGTTATGTTTAACAAGAAAATCCACCATGTGATCTTTAATTAGTCTTTCTAATAATTTGCAAATCACTGATGTTAAACTCACTGGTCTATAGTTCTCTGACTTGTTTCTCGAACCTTTTTTAAATAACGGTATAATGTTTGCCTCTTTCCATTCTAAAGGAACCACTCCCTCTTCTAATGACAAATTGAAAACTGTTGCAAGCGGTGCGCTAATTTGTTCTACAATTTCCAATAGTAGTTTGGGCGGAATCCCGTCCACTCCAGGTGATTTATTATCCTTCATAGCCCTTATTTTCTTAGCTACCATTTCCGAGGTTACAACTAACTGTCCTAAATAGTCTGAATCTGCCCCCTTGAACTTAGCCTCTGGTACTGGCAGTGAACTAATATCTTCCCTGGTAAACACTGAACTAAAATACTCATTCAGGTCTTCTGCCATTAAGAATCCCTCTGATATTGTATTTCCAGCAGTATCTTCTAGAGGACCGACCTTATCCTGAAATTTCTGTTTGCTTCGAATATACGCATAAAAACTCTTACTGTCATGTTTTATATTACTAGCTAATTTTTTTTCATAGCTTCTCTTTGAATTTCTAATTTCAGCTGTAGCTTGATTAAGTGCTTCTTTATAAATGTTGTAGTCTTCATCATTTCCAGTACATCTATATGACTTCCACATCATTTGTTTATACTTAATTTTTCTAATGGCTTCTTTCGATAAGTGTTTCTTTTTAGACCGTTTCCCTTGTTTTTTGAAAGGTACAAATTTATCGACTATGCACTTAATTTCACTATTTAAGATATTCCAGCATTCGGTTGCTGTCTTATTCTTCAGTGTGTTATTCCAGTCTATCTTTGCTAAATATTTCCTCATGTCCTTATACCTTCCTTTGTGGAAATTTCTCCTATACTGCTTTTTACTATTCCTTTCTGATTTTACTTTGATGGTAAAATGTATCTGGTTGTGATCACTACTCCCCAGTGGCTCAGATATCTTGACATTGTCAACTAATTCTTTCTGTGAGGACAAAACTAAGTCTAACACATTCTCTCCCCTGGTTGGTTCTAGCACATGTTGAGAAAGGAAACTATCTTGTACTAAAACTAAAAACTTGTGGTCCTCACTCCCCATACTCTGTAGAGATTTCCATTGTATATGCCCATGGTTAAAGTCCCCCATAATAATACAGTTCCGTTTGCTTACTTCCCTTATAGCGTTTTGTATTTTGTCATTCTCTTCTATGCTTATGTTTGGACTTCGATAAACTAACCCAGCTGTTAACGTTGAGTTTCCTGTAACTATGTTACACCAAACAGCTTCTTCGCAATCTGCTTCTCTTTCTAATTTAATTTCATAAGCCTGGATAGATTCTTTAATATATAAAATAACTCCGCCTCCCTTTCTTCCTATTCTATCTTTCCTAAACATTACATATCCTGTTATAATAATAATAATATAATAATTGCTTTATTCACAGACTCCATGCAACATACAAGTACATTATCATGGTTCTATAGTTGTGTTATAACAATAGTTACAATGTACAGAATGAAAAATCACCCGTCAACAAAATGTATGTACAGGGAATTGAACCAATATTTCCATATTCTTGACATGTATTTCACGTCACTATTAATAATGTTACAAATCAATATGTTTTTTGAGAACTGCAGTCGGCATATAAACCTATATGTCAGATTTATAATAACAGCAGCACAGTTAGGTAAATTATTGTTAACAAACATTTCACTAGCACTACAGTATCTGTCATAACCTAACACCATTCGAAATATATTGTTGTAAGAGACATACAATTTCTTGATTGCATAGTTATGAAAATTCCACCATAGATGGGCAGTATACATAGGTGAGCAAAAAGTAGTAAACAATGTCTTCTTTACATCATTTGAACACATGTGAAATTTTCTTATGATCATGTTGCCTTGTGCATACAACTGGCGACATTGTCTAGATATATCATTGTCATCTAGCATACTATTTGAAATTATATGACCCAAATATTTTACAGATTCTACCTCACATAGTTTGTCGTTACCAAGCATAAAACTTGGAAATTTAACATTCTTACAACTCTTGTTTCTAATTATCATGACCATACTCTTTTTGGCATTGTACCTTATGTCATGAGATACTCCATATTGATCACAGACGGTGAGAAGGGTCTGTAATCCCCTGCTGGACGTTAGTCCCAATTCGGCATCTGATATATCAGTGGTGGCCCACGATTCGGTTATACCTATTATGTGAGGGTCAGTATCTTCTACCATAATGTTTAGTTCACTTCTTTTGTTTACTATGCTCCTTGCATTTAAACAAATGCATTTATATCCTGATTCAGAACAGTTTTCCAGGCTGTTCTTTGCCGATTTATTTCTGCTGTCTTTATCTATGCCTCCAGTTTCAGGCTTCTCTGTGAATCCCCCCTGCGAATCTAGTTTAAATAGATGCAGCCTGTCCCACTGTCAACAGATTGCAGCAAGTTCTCTGAGAAAACTGCTGCCCCCTTTCCACTTAGATGTAGGCCATCTCTCATGTACATATCTTCCCTCCCAACAAAGTACCCCCATAAGGATGGAGGTGAGAGATCACGAATAAAAACCAGTTTGGTACACTGTAATATTTATCTTCTGTGCAATCTGTCGTAGCCTTGCGTTGTATAAGACAATGCTTTACATTCTTTACAGCGTTGCGAACATTTCTACATCATAAAGGGGAAATGAAATGCAGCTGTTTCATGCTACATATTTAAATATATACTATATAAGTATACATTAATGTTAACAGAAACGTACTCATTTATAAGACAAACTAAAAAAACGATTTTGTTCGATGCCTAAATCGTCGCTATAGAGCACTGCGTATCGCCATCTTTGTTCCAAGCGAGTGGTTTGATTCACTCCTATCTAATCAATGTTAAATTTCGGGGTTTTTCGGTTTACTTCATTAGTAGACATTTCTGTGCTAAAACAAAGATACGGTGCCCTATTATACACGATAGGCGTTCTATAGGTCAACAAATAACTTGTATACGCGTTCGAAATAAAAAGGTGAAATTAAATGGCAACGATTTATAATCAATGAAATCTTTGTTAAAGTCGCACTTCCCGAACGAAGATTTTAGCTGCCAGAAGGGTTCAGAATATTAGATGCGCGCGCATACCGGCACTATTTTTATTTTGTTGACAAAGACGTCGAAGGATTTTGGTAGAGACGAGTTATTAAAAGTGATTTTTAAAACTTCCGTATCACTTGGGGAGAAAATCGATACGACAGATGAAGACTCTAGTTCGACTTGTCTCTCGGAAATTACGGTTGATACGGTTGACACACACAAAGGGCCTGTGCCATACGGGTTTCACCCAGTGACAGTGTGCGATCCACGACCACGGTCCGATAATGTCCGGCCCCGGGTCAGGTTCAGTTGTGGGAGTCGGACAGTGACAGTTAGTCTATCGACGGACGAAGACGTTACGCAACTTAAAAATGTCGCATGGTGTTTGTGTGGACACTGCGTCCCAATGACAATGTCGACGCACATCGAGTTGCTGTGCTGTAGGGATATAGCTGCCGTACAGCACCGTATGACAGACCTTGCAGATGCCTGCATTAGATTTAGTGTCGTTACCGATTATGAGTGACGACTTCGAAACGGTTTGCACCAACAGGGCGGTGTTGGAACTTGGAAGTCGGTCTGTTGTCATTGTATGATTTGCGTGCAGACTCGTTGATTCGACCAATAGCTAGTAGGTAAGTACTACGTAGTTCAACAGGTATCAAATAATTATTCTAGCAATAACTATTTCAAACATAAATAGAGTAATTATACTTGTTCCCACCTCAAATGTTCAGGTTCACTCAATCTTCATAAAATACTATGTCTATGATTTTCATCAATTTTTGATCATTTTCTTAATAAACTTACTTTTATTCTTGACAGGATGTGTGCATCCTTTTTATACAGTTGTTTAATTCCCTATTTAAAAGTGTTCAAGCAACTTGCATAATTTATATAAAAATGTAGACAAATTGCACACTACCATACATTAATAGATGCATAATCAGGACATTGTGCAATGTATTATTGAAAAAAAAATATTTAAGTGGAGTTTTTAATATAATAAAAATGTTATATATATTATGTGTGTGTGTTATCAAGACCACATCATGAAATGTAGTCTTACAATCATAATTATTACAGCCCTTCACAAACAAATGAACCAATTCACTGAATTCATGATGTGATATTAATAAAACACACAGTTTTGCCAGTATAACAATAATTAGAAGATACCGGTTGTTTATTATCAACTAATGCAAATAAATGAACTTTCAGAACATATCGATTGATTCGATTAGCCGCCTATCGTCACTTCACGTTGTGGTCAAGGGAGAGACTTGGAAAAGGCAACAGACGTGTTATACCAGCCTGCACTGTATCCAGAAGTGAATGGGGTTTATGACAATTTAAGCTATGGACATTGCACTATACAGGTGAGTGTACAGTGAAAATAAAAACCATTGATAAGTAAGATTAGATTGACCAAAAGGAAGAATGAATTATTCGGTGCCTTCTTATCCCATTTTTGGCAACAGCAATGTGATCTGTAGTGTCTTTCATTTCCCTATTCATAATTCGATTTGTAATACTGAAGCCAACATGAAATATATCAACAGTTTATTCATATGGAGAAACAATTCACAAATAAATAAGACTACATGGCAGACTGTGCCAATGCATTAGTCAAATTCACACACCGGTTTTCAATGTTTCTTTCAGTTGATTCACTTCACACTGTGACACATTTTAATCTAACTGTATTACAATTTGGGTCTGTGTCAGTCCTGTGCACATATAGTACATCAATAAGTAACACGTTTATTGATGATATGGGTCATCATTATGATCAAATATTGTGATACAAAAATTATTATATACAAAATATTCCATTACAGTACCAGTTTTACATAATTGTGGGTTTCAACACTAGGGCCATGTGTCAAGAAAACAAGTATTATTATTCAAGATACAGATTCAAAACTTGTAGTACTAGTTTCAAAATCTATCAAGTGCCTCCAAATGGATTTATCTAGATTTATGGCACTATATAAGTGTTCTTATTATTATTAAGTACTTTTTGAGATGTTGTTTTGTGATAATGTCAAACGTAATACTAACAATGAAGTATGAATATATAAAAAACATATAGCTGAATCCTTTGCTGCTTCATTAGTTTGTAGTACACTTTAATAATACTGGCTAAAACATACAGATTAAACCAAAAATATATATTTTGTTGTAAGATGGCACTTTACTTTTAATAAATTTGATGGTAACAGTCCAGTTTTAATGGTAATGGCCCTTATCATTTTTGTGACACACGTCCTAGAAGCCACATTAAAGGTGTACAGTGAGTCATATGAACAAATACATGTACAGTTCAGTGTGATGTTTGAGTCTGTTGCAAAAAAACTCACTGTAAGTAACATGTTTGGACTTGGTTAAACTATTCCAGTAAATTACATATACCCAAAGTTCCCTACATCGAATAGTGTCTAATAAAATACATTGCATACCACAACTAAGATACAAGCTTTTAAGTGGATGTTCCTTACTTTAGGAGGTCCTATACAGTAGTGAGAATGCACTTTGCCTAAAACGTTTCTCTATTTCTGCCAGTGATGTTCAAACAATGTTATTTAAGCATAGAAATCCATTGTCATTTGAAATTGGATGTCATATCAATTGGGTGGCACTAAACCGAATTGATACGGATACAATTAGTTTTCCGTAAAGCCGGTTCTTTGCTTTGCCACAGCCTCCTCTTTTGCTGGTTTTTCGATGCCTGCATGCTCTGCTAGAGTTACCTCCTTACTTGATGTCGCAACTTGGAGCACACTTCACAGCTTTGTGCCACTCGTGCATCTAGCTGCAATGCCCTCTAGTATTTCTCCTCGGAAGCTGTAGTCCTTTGACGCCATCACTTTCTTCACTACATACCCAGCAGACTTTGAATACTGCAGCTTGAATACTGTAGCTTGTTGTCTGCTGTTTTCACCATTTCCCACTGATTGAACAAATGATAAATTTAAAATCTCTCTCTCTCTCTCTCTCTTGAAATCAAACGGCTAATGTCATTTATTAATCGGTTCCGAATTCTGCCATCCTTTTCAATTTAAACTTCCAAGGAATTCCAATTCCATAATACATTCAAATATTTATTATTGAATCATATATATATATATATATACTGATGCATATATAAATTATATATATATAATTTATATATGCATCAGTTTATATTTCAATAAGCAATTCCAAAGCATACCATTCCAATTCCATTGATATATAATTAAACAATTCAAGTAACAATAAACAAATGTCCTCAATTTTAATTATGTTATCTGTTGTTTGCATGCATACTCTTGTGCAGTGAGATTGTATTTTCGAAACTGTATTCCTAACATTGTTTTGCTATCGAGTACAGGTAGGGATTTTCAGCCATTTCAGTTTATTTCCTAATGCAATGCTGTATTTCTAAAGTGTGCAGCTTTGTCAAGCAACTGATACATTATTTTGTAACATTAAATGTTAACACTATTGATATCACAAGCTTTACCTTGTATTTGTGTTGTGGTCAATGGTGGCCAAGTGGAGTCGGGCTATGATGCCTTGACGGCTGAACTTGGGTGCATACTTGAGGAAGAGTGCATGTTCACCAGTGTGAACACACTTCATAACGCTCTCTATATCATACAGTAGGCAACAGTCCAGTATAGCTTTCTGGACAGTGAAGGCTTCTGTACCTTCAGTGTTGTTTTCACTTCTTGTTGTGTATACGTTGCATGACTGCACTTCCGGTACAACTCTGCGCCTGCTGTCCATGAATGGAATTCCTGATGTGATGGAGGAGCGAGATCCACATCTCCTTCATCAAGCGGGGATCACCACCACAAGCTGATGCGCAATACCACAGGTGGTTGGCAATTGCACCTATCGAAGGGACAACTTCAACTTTCTTGGCAGGCAACAACCTTTATTTCTTTCTCTTTCTAATGCTGGGATGTCTGTCAGTGGCAAGTGTGGTGATCTTCACCCCATGGTCAGTCAGGTTGTACAAGCAGCGTTTCAAGCCCTCCACTTCCATCCAGTAACTGTTCTTGACCTCTGTGACCCGAACAGTTTCTTGAGCAATGATGAGTTGGCTGTCAGTGTCCATGATGAAGTAAATGCCAAATGTAGCGTTGTGTCCTGGATTGTCATATCTTGCATCATCTGATGCGACCACGCTCTGTCCGGCCAGAGCTGACATGATGGCCTCTGAATGGCATGTCCACATGTCCCCTATCTCTGGCAGTATGTATGCCCGCTGTATGTTGTAGCACTGGCGGTGTGACAAGGCACATAGGTTCATTAGGTTGACCAAATTGTACACAGTGAATGAATGTCCAGTCAGGAAGAGGACACTTGGTATCAACAAGTTACTCTCATAAATGTTACCAATCTTGGGTTGTGAGTGCCACATGAACGAGTGGCTATCAACACATTCTGTGGTCACAACCACTGCAAATCCAGTCACTGTGATGCTAGGCTTTGATATAAGTGGTTTATTGCAGTTTGGTGTTTTAGCAGGTGCAGAAAAATGAAATGATGTTTTTCTCACAGATGACAAACTTTCTCTCTTTCACATTAGTGTAAGAACCGCTTGAGTCATTATCAGTGATACCGCTGTCACATGCTACAACATATTCTGCATCACTCGCTTCAATGTTTCTCTTCTCGCTGTTGCAGACAGAATCGTCTGAAGATGGCGATAGTGAGACTGGGACATCCGAAGGGCGTCTATATTGACAGAACTGCCATGGTCAGGGTCAGTCGGAGAAGGCGTGCTAGACTGCGATGGCAACTTTGCATACCCACGGTCATGGTGAATGTTCAATGGAACAACAGTATTGTCAGTATTAACTACTGCATCGACAAAGTGTCGCACTGGCGACACGACCACTGGCTTCCTTTATGTTTTGACGCTACAGTTCGATGGCGTGACAGCACTACAAGTGACATTTGTATTACCACGAGGGACGATGTCATCTCGCGTGCTAAATCCTTCGCTGGATCCTTCGAAGCTTGCACTCGGTATTAGGCCCTATGGTTGTTTGGATACTTCCGTTATATATTATGAACAAAATGACACAATCTTGCAAATATTAATTAAAATTGGAGCACAAGTGCAATTTACAAGTGACTTTTTCAACGTTTTTTTTAGTGGATATATGTATGTTATCTTTAATTTTCATGATTAAAATGCGTGTGCACTCAAATGTGTTTAACATTTGAACTTTATAAATACAAAATATATATTTATTAATCTTTGTGGCTTTTTCCTGTGACGTTATTTCCTTTTTTCATTGTAAGGCTTACATTCAAAATTCAATAAATTATATACAATGTCCTTGTTATTAAATGCATACTTTGGTGTTTGCAGTCATGCAATCTATATCAGGAAAAAAGTTGGTATGATAGCATGCTTGCTAAATTGTCGCCTCAAAACTGGAGCATCAATTCAGGGTCCATTGTTACAAGCCAATATTTGAGACACATAAATTAGTATTAGGCCTACATGGTGATTGACTTTAGTTGACTGATGTGAACCTACTTACTATGCCAATAACTAATTATATCAGATATGACTATAGTGTTTTGTTGTATGCTATTGACTGTATAACAAGTATTTTTAAGGATTTAAATACTTGTAATATCACTTAATTAAATGCGGTAACATTTTATAGTATTTGAGCAGTCCAACTTCAATAATATTTGTCTTTAACTATTTCTTTTAAATTAATACATTCCAATGACAATGCCTACAATACATGATTGACAGGGCTTGGTCCGGACTGTGACTAATTTAACAAGATTTAACAAGATTGCCATCCAGAAAATTACTCTGGATGGCAGTTGGACAAGGAAGCCTTTTGGCTTATCGAGAGTCCAATACTTTTTATCTACATGTATCCCGCCTTTTTAAGGTGTGTGTCGATTTTATTTTTAAACATATTCACGCTACTAGCACCAACACAATCAGGAGATAATCTGTTCCATTCATTTACAGTCCTTTGTGAGAATGAGAACTTTCTTATATCTAATCTACACTGCTCCTTTACTAATGTAGCTTCATGTCCTCTGGTCCTTCTATCTTTCTTAACTGAGAAAAAAATGTTTCTATCAATATTTTCATAACCATTCAATATTTTAAACACTTCTATGTGATCTCCTCTCAATCTCCTGGTCTCTAGTGTTGTTAAACCACATTCTTTTAGGCGTATTTCGTAACTAAGATCCCTCAGATTTGGTATCATTTTAGTCGCTCTCCTCTGTACTCTTTCTAGCATATCTATGTCCTTCTTGCGATATGGCCTCCATGCTTGTATACAATATTCTAAATGAGGCCTCACTATTGTTTTGTACAGCGGTACTATTAATTCTTTTTTCTTATACGCTATATTTCGCCTAATTAATCCAAGGATTTGATTTCCCTTTGACGCTAATGTTGATTAATAGATGACGACACTATTTCGCAAAACGTTATACTGGCTACGGTAGCTGACATTTATTTTTGTAATTATTTTGAAGGTTATTCCCCCTACCAGCAACTAAGTCGATAACATAGACTCGTAGATGTAGACGTTGCGGTATTCAGACGTAGCAACACGCCGGCACGACTTGCCGGCGTAAACTAAATCGGCGGATTACAAGCACTCGTTATTCCCAATTATATCATAGTATTCACACGTATTTGTACTTTAGCACATTCACATTTCTTATTACATTTAAATTTTGAATACGTCATATTTGTATATATGCAGACTTTGAACTAGAACTGCGGGACTATATAGTGGTCGTAATGATACCTGACGGAACTCGTGAGTGCCGAGTCACCTTGGCAACAACAAGCTGGTTTCGGCTTGTTATTTCCTACGCGCCGCTTCACCCTCCAAATAAGGCAATAATGTCGAGCTTCCAGGTCGATTTCGTTTAATTTTACTTCATTGGTGCATAGTTATATGTAAACAAATCGACTGAAGATGGACCTGTGACTTTAACCAAGAATTATGTTTCGACGTTCAATGTCTTTATGCTCGTCACTTTCGTATTTAGGCTTGCAATCGGCGTTTGAAAGTGACCACCGCAGACTTTTGCCAATCTTGCCGCCGGCGAACACGTCAAATTCATCATCTATAACTTGTTTTTTTCTGTTGGAATCCTTCTGTGGAAGTATGTGAAAAGTTGCTTACCAACACTTATAGTATATCTAGTAGACACGCAGTGCATTAAATTGTTCTGTTTTTATGTGTTTGTATGCGTTTCGTCGGTTTTTCTGAGAGCTACGCTGCGTCGCCTATCGAATTGCTGTATACAGCTTTGGGAGACATCTCGCCAATCAAACCGGATGTACAACCACACGCTCCTGGAGCATGATGGCGGCGCCCTGTGCCGATAGTAGCTACGTTTTAAAAATTATTTAAAATATACCGTGACGCTGTACTTGTCAAATCATGGTGACTTATACTGTAAATGGTATGTTTTTATGTTTGGGCTGTGGTTGTTCAATCATTTCATTTCCCCTTTAAGGTTTTCTGTATGTATACGGCTTTAGTGAAATAGGAATCTTATAGATTAGCAGATAGCAGATATCACAATTAATATGCACGAGCTTGCTGGAATTGGTTTTGAACAAACACTCATTAAGGCTGGCTGTACACCAGGCGACGACGTCGCACACAACCTGATTGTAAATACTGTATAGTTGCGATTGTATCGCTTGTAATGTCGTCGCCTCGATGCCGTCGCTTGCGATAGAACTGGCTCGTCGCATATAATCCGTCCAATCATAGTCAACACACGTATCGTACCTAGAAATAGAGTAGCCTTCCCTAGTAGACCTGATAATGGCTGCGTTGATGCGTAACGGCACGCGACTCCTTGTGGTCAGGTGATAGATAGATAGATAGATAGCTCAAAGGTTAATGCCAACACGATCGATAATAGTAATACTACATAGGTCAATCATGCGTCATGCATTATTTTAGCAACACATCTGCGCCGTACAACAACATGCATAGTTGCCTATTGTCGCTCGTACGCCGAGGTTGCGTTAGACCTATTATAGTAGTTATGTAATCCGGATGAACCTTTGCTTAATTATTCGCAAATCTTCCAGTTGTAGAGTTTGCCCGCCATAACCTGTAACAAACGATGCCCGGATGTGAGAACAACAGCGACGAGTCGAGAGGTAAGTTGGTCGACACCGATGGCGAGATGTGGCTTAGCAGCCTACGGAACTTCGTCGGACTGGCGGGAGCCCTGCTGCTAGTGGCGCTCCTCGCCAACGCCTACCTACTGTGGGTGACATGTCGGCGCCGCTCTCCCGTGCTCTGGGAGACGGCCCGCCTCACTCTGCGCTACTCGAGTGTCGTCTACTTGTCTCAGTGTCTCGTCCTCGCCTCCACCATCCTGTCGCCGTGGGTGCTCTTTCATACCGGACGTGACGTCACTTTGACATTGCGTTGCACACGACTCGATGTCGACAAGGTGGCGTATTTTGGATTCATACTCGCGGGAAGCGGCGTTGTTGTGATTTGTCGTCAAGTATGCATGTTGCACACGTTCCAAAACGAGACAACGCTGACACATCAACACGGCGGTCGCACGACGAGGCTGCTGAGAGATGTCGTCGTAGGCGGTGTCGTCTGCGTTGTTGCTTCCATATTTCTGAAGCAGTTTGCGCCGGACATTGATCTACCAGTGTGTTTCGTTTTCGGAGCAGTGACGTCACGCACTATCTACTTGCTCATTGTTCCGGTTGCCGTCAGCATCATCCTCGGTGTCGTAGTTGTCGCGCGCGCAACGGGACCGGAAGTTGACGTTGAAGGACATCATGTGACGCAAACCACCGGCGACGACTTGTCTGACAAAGCGACACTCTCCCTCGAGACGCTTGACTTTAAAAATGGGTCTGACGAAACAACACATCCCCGGTGGAATCGATTTGTCATAGTTGCGAACGTGTCGGTTCTAACGTGGTTTGTGTTGGCGGCAGCCATGGCATTGGCGGGCGTTCTCCTGCAGCCGACAAGTGTCGGAACCGTCGTTGTGATGGTGAGCCTCTCGGCTCTGGACAGTGCCTGGAGCGCCTTCGCAGTCTACAGATACTGGACATAGCTGAGACGAAACCGTCCAATGTGTGTATGTAGTAGTGTATAGATTACATATTCTAACATCTTCCACTCACTAGTGTTTTAATAAACTATCAATCGTTTTTAAATATATACATGTTGACAATAAATAACTAAATATTGCGTTCTGCGGACTCACCAGGCGCTAAGACGTACTCGTGGATTATATGTGTGTGTCTGTGTGCATGCGTGCGTGTGTGCCTAATCATATTCCTAAATGGTGCATACGCAGAACAGTTATGCATATAGCGCTGCGTACGGCGAACCGCTTCATTACGTGATATATTATATATACAACACCCGAAGCCAATGCTCTCAAAATATCTCTCAAATATATCTAGTACGAAAGGTTGCCGCATCAGAACACAACATCGCGGTTTATCGGTGATGGTGATGAAAACATTTTATTTTTGGCTGGAAACGTAGAACTGCATATATAAGTTACCACAAGAAAGGTCCGTGTATATACCGTCTTTTCCTTTTTCGTTTTAAAATTGGCAAACGAAAAAAACAAACAATGTTCGTTTTTCGTTTTCATATTTGAAGTACGAAAAACGAATGCAATCTACTATTCGCGGTATTTCTAACACATGTTGGGAACAACAAAATAACGATACAACAAACGGTTTTACATTTTCACTGCATCAGAAAAAAAATCGAAATACGACTGCAGCGCCACTCGTTTTTCGTTTTTGCACTTAGGAAGCTTAGGCTGCCTTACCGCTTCGGCTAGCCAACACAAGTTGGTGGCTTCAGCGGGATAATTCGGTCGCACTGGAGGCGTGTTGAAAACAAATTCGTTGAAATTGCATCGTCGCCGAAGTGGTATCGTTACATACGCGACAAATACGGGCGAATATTGGTCGCTTATTTGACTACTCGGATGGAATAGTACAAGGTCACCCAGGTGGTGGGGTTACAATAATGTGATACAGAAATAAAACGAACATATATCAAACCACTACATCTAAGTTTTGATGGTGTGGAAGTTAGACAAGGAGTGCGCACGCGCGCTCACACACGCACACTTCTGGATTATAGTTAGACGCTAGTGACGTGATTTTTTTTTAACGAAGCTGATATTTGTATAGAAAACGCTAAAAATTATGGGTAACCTATTACTTGCGACATTGTACATGGTTGTTTATAATAATACTATCCAAATAGAAATGAGGTACTGATTGTATCTTGCACTACAGTCAGATTTTGTGAATTTAAAGTGGCATTGTAGAATGAGCTAATTGCTGTCATATGTATCAGATGGCATTTGATAAATTATGTTTTTATTATAAAAATTACCGGTGGCCACGTATTTTCAGCGTAATATGGCACGCGGATATATGACGTACGTGAACAAGGCCATATTGAGTTGAGGAAAGTGATATACACTGTATATAAATTGTATGGCATAGTGATTCACTGAACAATTTTATTTTATTTAAAATATGGGCGATCTCTGAATGCAACGTTTAATTCGAGTATGTTTTCCAAAATACTGATCTTTGCATTCAACTATGCTTTAGTATTATTTAGATTTTCAAGCACTTTCACATACTAGTACAATCTCAAATACTAGTTTTGTGTTATGTATTTCCTCTAAACATAATAATTAAAACAGTAGTTTACCACGGAAATTTGAGTATAATTAATTTAATAGTCGAAACTTTCAAAAAACAACGGCGCCGAAATGACCAATATTCGCCCGTATTTGTAGCGATGCAATTTCCGCGACGATTCAATTTCAGCGAATTTGTTTTCAAAATGCCACCAGTGCGACCGAAAAATGTCCCACCGAAGCCACCAACTTTTGCCGCCTAGCCGAAGCAATAAGGCATCCGAAGCTTCCTAAGTGCAACAACGAGTGGCGCTGCAGTCGTATTTCGTTTTTCGTTCTGATGCTGTGAAAACTAAAAACGGTTTGTCTTATCGTTATTTCGCTTTTCTAAAATGTATTAGAAATACAGCGAATAGTATATTGTATTCGTTTTTCGTATTTCAAATATGAAAACAAAAAAAGAACATTGTTTGCGTTTTCGTTTGCCAATTTCAAAATGAAAAGGGAAAAGACTGCATATACACGAACCTCTTGAAGACACCTGCAGCGTCACCACAAACAATCTCCAAAAGCACCCCTCCCCCCCCACACACACAGCAGCTGCTGTAGAAATATACATAAAACGGCGAAGGGGATTTTTGGAGCCAGGAGCTGGAACTGGCACGGCCTGATGTTGGGGACTATGAAGATGGTGAGTACAGTATCGACAATAACGGAGGTCCCCAAGACTCGACAACAGGTGAGTTCTTTGATGAACCGGTGCACCCCGCAGGCAAGGAGAAAGCGAAGCACGATAATCCGATGAACTCACAACCGAAAACCCTGAAGCTTCTGTCGGAAATTCGATGGCTGCATGTGCAATTCTCAAGCTGTGACAGCGACAGTCGAAGACAACTGCTAGGCTATTTTACCAGCAAGATGTAAAACGAGGCAAGAGACCGCAGTTCAGCGTGCTCAATGACCTTGACATTTACTACTCCCTTCGAGATCCGGAAGAATTACACTGCGCCCTCATTCCTACCCACCGTGTATCACCGGCACCAGTTCTATCTGTCATGATCGTACGTGACATGACCAGAGCTCCCCGCACGCGACAGGAGGACCGCCGTAATGACTGGGGTGGACTCGGCACCTTCTACGAGATCGTTGTGCGTGATGCAGAGCGGATGGACATCGATGGTCATCAGCTGTGGCCCACTGCCAGAAGAGGAATGAAGATCAACCCTGACACCGATCAAGCTGAGTTGCTTCATGAGTGATATGTTTCCCGGATCCACCAGGAGCCGCTCAAACAAATATTGTTGGTGTCGACTGAAACTATAATTTTATTATAGATCTGACGTTTCGACAACTCCACCCAGACATCGACTGCGACATCTTCAACAGCGATACGACAGTTGTCCTAGGGTTGTCGCCCGCTCTCTCCGCAGTCACAGAGTTGCTGAAAAGAGATGACTTTGCGAAGTACCTGCCGTTCAAAACGAGAGTGGTGGAACTCTTAATGTGTCTGTCAACCACGGCTTATTCCACAGAAAGGTGTTTTTTTTCGGGTTGCTCGCATCAAGTCAAAACCCTGAACGACCATGGGTCAGCTCCACGTGAATAGTTATGCCATCTCAACAAGAAACCCAATGACGTACTCCATTGATCTGGAAATTGTGGTGCACGAAAAATTGAGCTTCCTAATTCTCAAAAGCATATATATGCGCATACATCAGACTTGCGTGATGTACTCATCACCGGAACTGTGTCTGCTGTATACAGAACTGTCCACTAATAAACAGTAAAACACATATATTGAAGTTAACTAGTTTTTGTTTATTTTGCTATGGTATGGGCCAGTAGTCATTCAACGTTTGATGGTGAACGCAGCTTGCTGTTTCGACTGCGCTAGTACTTAGTAGGCTTAAATATCCACTGATCATACAACTCTGGGTTTTGTTCGGAAAAGACCAATGGCTCGACGGGGGTTGGATGCCGGGCAGCCTGAAGGGTTGACCGATGGATTTACGACGCCTATGAAAGAAGATGTCCTTTGCCGTCCCATATACAATGACCTCGCAAAGTCGACTAATGACTTGTTTGAGGGAACGTCGTCTGACACCATTTATTAAAGTTCTCTGTTGGTTACGTTTGTAACTGTCGTCAAGCGTTGGCTTTTCCCAGGACACGTTAATTACACACCCCAAAGTAGGTGGACGTTTACACACGGTTTATAAAATTACCTGAGGTCGATATCGCATTTAGCCTACGAGTGGCTTTGTTCAACGATAACGACGCTGTCATAATAGACAATGTGTGTATTTTTGTTAGAATTACCACGCACTAATTACAATTACTGCGGCAGTCAGCTGCGCTGTTGAAATTATTACAGGATAAGGTGGGGCATAACGCCCATTTTGTCAGATTTCGGCTGCAGCAAAGAACTTTTTGGGTACATTTTTGTAAACCCGAATAACATCTTAGCTACATTCTGTATAAAAATATTTTAAAGCATTTGACTTCTGTATAAAGTGTATATTATGTTTCGCGGAATTTGTTATGAAGTATTTTATAAAGTGGTTACCAGCGGTAGGTTCTCCAACGGCATGTACTTGGCGCACACATTCAAGGCTTCCGCGAAAACTAATATGCAATTTGTGCAGAGATTAAATACCCTCAAATATATACAGAATGTGCCTAATATAGTGTAATGGATTTTCCGCATACCCGAACGATTCTATTCAGAAGCCGATATCTAAGAAACGTGTACGTTATACCCCACCTTAGCATATGACAAGATTGACGGCTGACAGCCATGGTAAAATCACTACCTTTTGGCACTTCTTCAACACATTGACAGAGGCAACTTGTGTGGCATGGTATCAGTCGATTTGAGAAAGGCTATTTCTTGGTTGACCATGATCTGTTTTAATCAAACTGGAGTTG
Organism: Escarpia spicata; assembly: GCA_963995525.1. Taxonomy (NCBI): domain Eukaryota; kingdom Metazoa; phylum Annelida; class Polychaeta; order Sabellida; family Siboglinidae; genus Escarpia; species Escarpia spicata. Next base: position 52,350,479 of record OZ023215.1, read on the forward strand.
TATGGTTGCCATGAAAATGAGCTAGCCTGGTCCCGATCCTATCTTAACGAACGTTACCAATGCGTGAAATATGACAGTGTGTTGTCAGACCCTCTTCCGGTAACGATAGTTGTGCCGCAAGGCTCAATATTTGGACCCTTGCTTTTTAGTATTTTCATGAACGATCCCATTCTCGAAGTAGCAAATACGCGGATTGACATGTACGCCGATGACTGGACACTATATACTGCCGGCAAATGTGTTGCAGACATAAACCGGTCACTAACAACTCATTCAAAACCACTGTACAACTGAATAAACGAAAATCGAATGATTCTAAACGATGAGACAGACTGCATGCTACTTGGCACTGGGCAGAAATTACAACGTGCAAGTCCGAACATCTGCGTACATGGCAACAACTGAATCGTGACACCGTCCAGACCCACGAATTACCTGGCTTATATGTCAACAGTAACCTAACTTGGAATCCACATGTGACAAAGCTTTGCTCCAAGATGTGCCGTCGGTTGTACTTGGGCAACCAAGTGTAACGAAAACCGAATGAATATAAACGCCGATAAGACAGAGTGCATGCTAATTGTCACCATGCAGAAATTACAACGTGCAAGTCCGAACATGGCAAAAACTGTATCGTGACACCCGTTGAGACCCACAAATTACCTGGTTTATACGTCGACAACAACCTAACCTAGAATGCACATGTGACAAAGCTGAGCTCCAAGCTGCGCAGTCGATTGTATTTGTTCAACCAAGTGAAACACTTAATGCCGCTGCATGCAAGGACACTGTATTTCTCATTGATGGTGCAATCGTTGATTGCCTGCGGCTGCGTCATATGGGGTAGTCGCGGACACGTTTTGCTGTCGAACGTTCATAAGATAATGAAGCTGTAAGCACGTGTAATTTTGAATGTGAAAGACCGGCGACAAGTTTCAACAGTGACACTATTTTGTTCTCAATGATGGTTGCCAATTGATGTTCGCATACATTACTTCACTGCCATAGTAATGTATAATTTAACAAGATTTAACAAGATTGCCATCCAGAAAATTACTCTGGATGGCAGTTGGACAAGGAAGCCTTTTGGCTTATCCAGAGTCCAATACTTTTTATCTACATGTATCCCGTCTTTTTAAGGTGTGTGTCGATTTTATTTTTAAACATATTCACGCTACTAGCACCAACACAATCAGGAGATAATCTGTTCCATTCATTTACAGTCCTTTGTGAGAATGAGAACTTTCTTATATCTAATCTACACTGCTCCTTTACTAATGCAGCTTCATGTCCTCTGGTCCTTCTATCTTTCTTAACTGAGAAAAAAATGTTTCTATCAATATTTTCATAACCATTCAATATTTTAAACACTTCTATGTGATCTCCTCTCAATCTCCTGGTCTCTAGTGTTGTTAAACCACATTCTTTTAGGCGTATTTCGTAACTAAGATCCCTCAGATTTGGTATCATTTTAGTCGCTCTACTCTGTACTCTTTCTAGCATATCTATGTCCTTCTTGCGATATGGCCTCCATGCTTGTATACAATATTCTAAATGAGGCCTCACTATTGTTTTGTACAGCGGTACTATTAATTCTTTTTTCTTATACGCTATATTTCGCCTAATTAATCCAAGGATTTGATTTCCCTTTGACGCTGCAATTCCGCACTGCTCTGAAACCTTCATATCAGCACTAATGGTTAACCCTAAGTCCTTTTCTTTTATAGTAGTACTTAGAACAGTACCCCCCATTTTATATTTTACCTCTTCATTCCCATGACCTGTGTGGAGGCATTTACATTTCCCAAAATTGAACAGCATTTGACACTTTTCAGACCATTTGATCAACCTAACAAGATCATCTTGTAAATGCTGTCTATCTCCATCACTATTAATCCTTCTAAACACTTTTGTATCATCCGCAAATTTCAACACCTTGCTTGTTATTTCATCATCCAAATCGTTGATGTATATTAAGAATAATATAGGTCCTAGTACTGATCCCTGTGGTACCCCACTCAATACCGATTTCCAGTTTGAAGCCTCCCCATCAACTACTACACGTTGTCTTCTGTCATTCAGCCATTTTTCTATCCAGTTTATTATACCATTTCCTATGCCATGGGCCTTTAGCTTAAGGAGTAATCTTTGATGTGGTACTTTGTCGAAAGCTTTTTGAAAATCTAAATAGATGATATCTACTGGTGATCCCTCATCTACCCACCTAGTGATGTCTTCCAAAAAACATAACATATTTGTTAAGCATGACCTCGCTTTTAAAAACCCATGTTGAGATGGGTTTATCAAGTTATGTTTAACAAGAAAATCCACCATGTGATCTTTAATTAGTCTTTCTAATAATTTGCAAATCACTGATGTTAAACTCACTGGTCTATAGTTCTCTGACTTGTTTCTCGAACCTTTTTTAAATAACGGTATAATGTTTGCCTCTTTCCATTCTAAAGGAACCACTCCCTCTTCTAATGACAAATTGAAAACTGTTGCAAGCGGTGCGCTAATTTGTTCTACAATTTCCAATAGTAGTTTGGGCGGAATCCCGTCCACTCCAGGTGATTTATTATCCTTCATAGCCCTTATTTTCTTAGCTACCATTTCCGAGGTTACAACTAACTGTCCTAAATAGTCTGAATCTGCCCCCTTGAACTTAGCCTCTGGTACTGGCAGTGAACTAATATCTTCCCTGGTAAACACTGAACTAAAATACTCATTCAGGTCTTCTGCCATTAAGAATCCCTCCGATATTGTATTTCCAGCAGTATCTTCTAGAGGACCGACCTTATCCTGAACTTTCTGTTTGCTTCGAATATACGCATAACAACTCTTACTGTCATGTTTTATATTACTAGCTAATTTTTTTTCATAGCTTCTCTTTGAATTTCTAATTTCAGCTGTAGCTTGATTAAGTGCTTCTTTATAAATGTTGTAGTCTTCATCATTTCCAGTACATCTATATGACTTCCACATCATTTGTTTATACTTAATTTTTCTAATGGCTTCTTTCGATAAGTGTTTCTTTTTAGACCGTTTCCCTTGTTTTTTGAAAGGTACAAATTTATCGACTATGCACTTAATTTCACTATTTAAGATATTCCAGCATTCGGTTGCTGTCTTATTCTTCAGTGTGTTATTCCAGTCTATCTTTGCTAAATATTTCCTCATGTCCTTATACCTTCCTTTGTGGAAATTTCTCCTATACTGCTTTTTACTATTCCTTTCTGATTTTACTTTGATGGTAAAATGTATCTGGTTGTAATCACTACTCCCCAGTGGCTCACATATCTTGACATTGTCAACTAATTCTTTCTGTGAGGACAAAACTAAGTCTAACACATTCTCTCCCCTGGTTGGTTCTAGCACATGTTGAGAAAGGAAACTATCTTGTACTAAAACTAAAAACTTGTGGTCCTCACTCCCCATACTCTGTAGAGATTTCCATTGTATATGCCCATGGTTAAAGTCCCCCATAATAATACAGTTCCGTTTGCTTACTTCCCTTATAGCGTTTTGTATTTTGTCATTCTCTTCTATGCTTATGTTTGGACTTCGATAAACTAACCCAACTGTTAACGTTGAGTTTCCTGTAACTATGTTACACCAAACAGCTTCTTCGCAATCTGCTTCTCTTTCTAATCTAATAAGCCTGGATAGATTCTTTAATATATAAAATAACTCCACCTCCCTTTCTTCCTATTCTATCTTTCCTAAACATTATATATCCTGTTAGTCCCAATTCGGCATCTGATATATCAGTGGTGGCCCACGATTCGGTTATACCTATTATGTGAGGGTCAATATCTTCTACCATAATGTTTAGTTCAATATCATGCACGGGCAAGCCCCGGCCTACCGTATAGACCTATTTACATTAAACAGTAGTGTACATGATCATCACACCCGCAGCTGCACAAACATTCGTGTTCACAAGTACAACCTGGCCATAGGCCAGCGCACATTTGCTTATAGGGGTGTGAAACTATGGGACGCTATCCCGGAATCTATACAGAATACTAATAGTTTAGAGACCTTTAAAACAGTCTTTTTAAAATTTCTCAAGAAAGATATATACACTTGTTTGCACCTTTCAATTGATATGCCTAGATTACTGTTTACTTTTAAATGGTAAATTGTTTTAATTCATTCATCTTGATTTTATTTACTGTTATTATTGACTTCAATCTTTATGTCTAGAATTGGTAAATTGATTCATGATGTTTTTTATTTGTAATGTCCTATTAATCATTTATTATTTAATTTATTTATTTAATTAATTTATTATTATTTATATTGTTATTATTGTGACTTATATAATTGACCAAAAGCAGTGTAAATATTGATGTAAGAATCTAGTGTGAGATGGTCCATTGAAAATCACGATATAACACATGACATGGTCATCATCATTAAATAAGCTTTTACTATACTACTACTACTATATATAGATATATATACATACACACACACACACACACACACACACACACACACACACACACACACACACACACACACACACACACACACACACACATATATATATATATATTATTATACAATTGATTTGCATAGCGCCCGAATCAATCAGATTGCTCTGAGAACAATCATTACATAATTACTTAATTTTTATCAAAAGCTGTGTAAATGTTGATGTAAGAATATAACACGTGACATGGTCACCATCATTAAATAAGCTTTTATTATACAACTACTATATATATATATATATATATTATATATATATATATACATATATATGTATATATATAAATATATATATTATTATAATAATACAATTTATTTGCATAGCGGCCGAATAAATCAGATTGTTCTCAGGCACTTTACATGCATGTACACGTAACTATTTATAATTGTATTATAGACAGAAACAAACATTATTCTAAAATGTGTACCATAAAATAATAATTAAAATAATCATTACATAATTATTAGACCTCCATATACAAACAATAACAAATTATATGATAAGTATTAAACAATAGAAAAATAAATAAGTTAATTAAAATGTAATAACTAATTTTAAACTAATAATTACATAAAATATGGGTAAGTGCATCTAAAATGGGGTGTTTTAAGAAATGTTTTGAATTGTGGCTGTGTCTTTGCCATCCTGACACAGTCGGCAGTCTGTTCCATAGACTGGCTGCAGCTACAGCAAAACGGCGATCACCGTGAGTGACCGTCTGCGAAGCCGGTACTGGCAGTAGCGGTAAAGACGCAGATCTCAGTTGCCGATTCGGTTGACGTCGGTTCAGTAACTCCGCGAGATAATTCCGTGCCAGGTCATGCGTTACAGAGTACACAAACACAAGCATTTTATATGTCGGGCGCACACAGATAGGTAGCTAATGCAGGTGCTACAGCACTGGAGTGACGTGGTCGTACTTTGTCGTACGGCAGACGAGGCGGGCTACGCAGTTTTGCACACGCTGCAAACGCTGCAGCGTCGACTGCGGAAGGCCATAGACTAACAAACCTAATCATGTCAGTAAAAGAACACAGTGAGAAAAATGGCTTATTAATTAATGTGAAGAAAACAAAGATCACGGACACTGACAAATGCATTGAAAAAACAGAAATTACAATCAATGGGGAGCAAGTAAAAAATTTGAACCATTACTAATACATTGGAGCAAGACTACAAGGAGACGACAAGACATCATCAGAGATCAGAAGAAGAATAGCCATAGCAACGCAGAAACTAAATAATCTAAAAAATGTATGGAAAGGACAAAACATACCAATAAAGATAAGAATTTATTTTAAAAACTTGCGTTTTTTCAACAGCTCTATACGGGAGCGAAACGTGGACACTGAACAAAGAAGACATGAGAAGAATACAAGCGATTGAGATGAAATGTTACAAAAAAGTCCTACGAGTGCCATGGATAATAAGAACAACCAATCCAGAGATCCTTTAAAAAATAGACATACAGAATTGCCAACTAGTGAATAGAATAAAAGGACTAAAACTTAGTTATTTTGGCCACATCAAAATACATAATTCCTTAGAGAAAACAGTCCTAGAAGGCAAAGTGGAAGGAAAGAGAGGAAGGGGAAGCCCAAGGAGAAGATGGGAGCAGGAAATCAGCGACTGGTTGGAAAACGACATCGTGAGAGCAGGGAGACGAACGGCAGACAGAGCAGCGTATCGTGAAATCATCCGGGCAGCTACGTCTCGCAGAGATATGCTGAGCTGAAGATGTAATCAGAATATTTCGTTATTTAATTATTCTTCCAACTTGATGAACGTTTCAACGAATATCGTCCAGAATGCAATGCCGATTGGTAGATCAGAGGTCAAAGGAAACGAATGAACATACAAAAAGGCGAGTGGACCTGGGCACCTCGGAGTAGTTGAATGGCATTCCTACTCAGATAAGACTGGCATAGTTGTGGTTCCAATAGCTGTCGTTTGTATGCCATCAGATCACTCTACATGTGCCATGTTGGCTCTCAATAAGCTGGTGTAAATCATGGGTTCCCAAACGTTTCCTTGAGGCCCACAGAGGAGCTGATAAGCTAGTGACGCTCACTGTATGGGAAACAAATTATCAATATAATTGAAGATGTGCATTTTTATTATATAAAATATATTGATGATGGCAGTCAAGCCTATATTGCACTATATTCCAACCAGTTCTACAACATTAAACATTTTAGAATGAGAAATGGGGTACATCCAAAAGTACAAATCCACACCCAGCTTAATATCAGTAATTTTCATGAAAAAAACTTACAAATAGCTTCCGTGGGATGAGTGTGCTTGTTTCTTTTTGCACAGTTTGAACATCTGACGTGAAATCGCTGTCAGACTTACCCTGATGTCATCTTCAAAGTCGAGGTTTGTATGATAATTGGTTTTGATAGCTGCCGGTGCTGAAAACGCAGCCACACAAAGATAACTAGTCACATAGGGCATGGAAACTTTCAGCGCTTCACCAGAGAGAGAGAGGGGGGGGGGGGGTGAGAATTATGTTTGAACACTTCCCCAAAATGTGTCAAGTGCATGGCGATGAAACGAAGCTGCAAGGTATAATTGAATTTCACATATCTCAGCCTTACATATTTTATGATCCTCTTAGACATAGAGGAGATTCTTGTTTACATGACAAATTAATGATAATCTGTATTAATACAACTAGCAAAAATGGGGATGCCTTGGTAGTTGACAGTCGTTAATAGTAATATTTACCAAGTCCAAGTGTTAGAAAACATACAGCATCGTTAAATAAACACCATAACGCGCTCGCAAATACTCGTCGTTTGTTCAAAATGACGAAGGTCGGAGAGAATGTGAAGTTCGCGTCCATCGATAGGCCCTAGTCGTGATACTGTCTAATTATAAAATAACATTCGTATTGCCATGCTATTGGCATGTGGATAGACAAGCATTATTGTGTAAACGTCTATTTTTTTGGCCAAGTCCATGACACAATAGCTGTTTTCCCGAATTATGTGCCACGCGTTCGTGGTTCAAGCGATTGTTAAGTTACGTTTTATGTATTACGCGCACAGTACGATTTACGTTCCGAACACTGATTTACCCGTACAAGTGCAAATCTTGACATATACGGGGTATTTTGAAAATATATAGATCTCTTGTCCTATTCTTGTGGTCGTTAAATCCCGAAAGTTTGGCCGTGGAGATTCAAGCCGTCTAAGTCTAGACTAAGTCTAAGACTAGTCTAAGACTAAGTCCAGGATCAAGGGAAACGTTAACCTACCCGCATACATACACACGCAAGCTCGATTATAAGTAAATTTTATTTGTAGTTGAAAACGTGAAACATGGTAAACTGTCCTCACCACCTCCTATCTTTGTTGACAAAACAGCGATAACGTTTACGCCCTCTTACGAGAGCATTTTGTGTTCTTATGTATTACAATAGTTATTAGCAAAGACAGTATATCAATACAAGACGGTGCAGCGCGCGCTATCTACATTGTTCGAGGAAAGTACGTAAGCAGTTCGTCCGCCATTCTGGAGTTGCGCTAAGCCAGGCCATACGCCTGCAAAAAATGCAGTTCTTTGCATAATTATTGCTCAACATTTTCAACGATAACCTCAACATCTTAATTATATAAAAAGTGGTACAGCCTGATGATTATTCTGATGAAACACGACGAAGTTCAGTTGGCTCAATAAATAATTTCTACGTGATTTGTTTGCTAAGTTCATTATTCTGAATTGTGATAGCTAAAAACAACTTGAAGGATTACTTTAATAGCTTTCATTTTATGTGACGCATCACAGCTTGGTGATTATTCTGATGAAATGAGGTGACTGAATAAATAGGCTAACATCGAGCGCTGCCGGTTGCGTAGAAGCATGCGCTTGCCTCCCGAATGTCGGACAAAAACCTTCAGTGCAGACTGCCATTTTCTCGCTCAGTGACGCCTTCTGTCCGAATAGAGGCTCCTTGGTTATTAATTTTTTACCCGAAATGAAGTTATTCGTATGATGCACCGAATACAAGCGCTACCGGTTCGACTTTGTTAACAATGTAAATATTCTTGTATTTGTTTTTTTCCACCAGCGAAACTCGTATAGTTAATACTGTCGCCGTCGGTAACCGAGCAGCAGGCAAAACAAGAAAAGGAAAACCATAAAAGAAGACAATACGTTGTACGAACGTCCCCCAATGACTGTTGCCTGGAAGGTCATGTGTGGAGAGCTTACTTTATTTGACCTACGACATTACCCATGATTCCTTGTGACGTCAGTAGCATTCGTTTTCGTGAAATTATTCTTGACGAAGAAAAAAGGCGGCCATTATGTAGTACCCTTGTGGCTTGTAAATATTGTTATACAAAATTCATCAGTATCTTTGTAAGTACTATCGTCAACAACGGCTATGCGTTGCCATATTGTATTTGAAGGCTGTCTCTTGCAAGTAGGCCTATTGTTCATTTGCATATTTTGTGACAACCATTTTGTCGTCATTCAATTTCAAGTATACTAATACTGCCATTTTACTGGAGCCGGAGGTCCCGAATTTAGCCGTAAAAATAAAAAATATAATTTTAACAACAAACCACCTGGACAAACTCTTCCATAAGATAGTCATACTCTAAATCTTTACCATATATCGAATCACATATGTGCAAACAAATTGTTCAAAACGTTGTTTGCGTGTAGTACTTACAATTTTAAAACGGGGAAGGTGCGTTGACGCGAGACATGCTAGCGCAAATACTAGTCGCGTTATGGCCTGCACGTCACCGATCTTGTAGGTCTTAGTGCAGGTCTCCATACATCAATCATCATGTACACTTATAATAATGTATAAACTGTATTATTATGTACAAAATTGATCTTAAATAAATCGATCTATCTATCTATGACTTATGTACGGTCATTATTGTATGCTAGGTACGTAACGTGGTTTTTTATTTCTGTAGTTTATCGTGCAAATGTTCCATGTTATATTATTAATCACATGTATTTTTACGAACCTGGTTATTCTTAGCTGATTTTTTTAAAAGCATGTTTTTGTTCGTCAATGTTTTCACAATGAGGACAATGTCAATGGTAAATATAGGCGTTAGCGCGGGGTGATAGTACGACGACTTTTGATGTACGCCGAGAAATAATAATCTATCCCTGTTCTGTATTATTATAACATCAAGGTATGTGCATGGTATTCAATTCATATCGCACGATTTAAAAAAAATACCCACGACAGCCACAACCAGACATTTCGTGTCATTCCCAAATTCGGGTCATTAAAATGTTGCGTCTTATTCTAACGCAAATTTTGTCGACGCCATTATAATGAAATTAGGCTACCTTTATATATTGGCTGATCTCGTACTGGCCACGTTATACGTACTAACCACGTGACAAACAGCAATTTACACAGCGTGTGTAGAGCACCGAAGTCAAGTGTCAACAGTACCGCTTTCGGGCGGGAAATCCCGCTCTTTATTGTCGGTCCCGCTTTCCCGCTTTTCTGTGAAAATGTCCCACTTTTTTTGTACATTTCGCGTCCGAAAAAAATATTTATTTATAGTGCGCTGCTAGTTGTATGAAAGTATATGTAATCGCGAACGAAGTTTTTCCCGCGAGCGCGCGAGCGCGTGACTTCGCTATCGGCGGTTGACGGAAACTTCATTCAAGATGGTTCAAGCGGCTGAGTGGGGCGGAGTGTGTCGAGCATGCGGAGAAGAGACGAAAACGGAACGGTAGAGGCCCAGTGATGACTGCGCAGCCGACTTCCAGTGCACTGCGAAGCTTCTACGCTGTGCCAAGTCGGCGACCTACAGATAAATCAGGGACACTACAGCAAATGACTGCACCTGTGATAGCTGTTTGATAGTTAGTGTATCGCAATATAAGGCCAAGAATTGGTCACAATATATCCCTATCTTTCTTATTGTTTTTTTCACATTGAAACTTTTATTGTGTGATTACTAGCGCTATTTGTATTGTGCAAATGTCGTTTCCTTTTGAATTGGTGTTCGAGCACTTTCGCATTTTTTCGTGAGCTGAATGATGTTAACACCTATGCGAAGTGCAGCGCTGGTTCCAACAAATGTCCCCTTACACTTTGATATGCTCGAATAACTGTTATATGTCTAATGCCATACAGTGCACCGTACGGACATAAAATGTTTTGCAAATTACAGCGACAGAGCAAATCCGGCGATGTTTTAAAACAGGCAGAGCATGCATTCATATTGATGATCAAGCCCGTTTTGCAGGCAGTTTCCCTACGAAAACAACTTTCATAACTGAAAGTTACACAATTAGCTGATAACATAATTAAAAATACTAACAACCGGTTAGCCGATATATATATGCTTACGGGTTAGTGAGCGTCGCATGTCATTACCGAAACTTCGCCGGTCGCCGAACGGGAAGCTTAGGAATTAATGACGTCAATCTTTCTATCACAGTGGCCTTGTCCGTGCAATTTAATTGGTGTGTCTTTGACAAGTTATTCTAGTAAACTACTGGCGGTGCAGCCATGTTAGGTAATCATATTAATATGTGATTGTTTAATAGCGATTGCACGTCGGTAGGTGTAGACGAATCAAGATAGTTCGATGGCTAGATGACAGCAACGTTGGCCGAAGAGCATGAACGGCTGCTGCCGATGATGCTGACATCTTTCTGGCTGACGACAATTTTGCTGTCGGTCGGAGGGTTGGCCAACGCCTACATCGTCTGGCTGACAGCGTGCTGTCGCTTCCCCGTTCGCTTAGAGACGTTCCGATTCGTTGTGCGCTACTCGTGTATTGTCGACTTGTCTCTGTGCCGCCTTCGCCTCTGTTGTTCTGTGGCCCTACCTGATGCTCCACACCGGAAGTGACGTGATGTTGCATTTCAACAGAGCGATTCTCTTCTCGGCACAACCATTCGAATAGCCTAAATTATCCTAGCGCCTTGAGGTGGCAGCACTCGCTCCACAATATTGCCTGGAATATTAATGGTTTTTAAATATTATTCGGTTGGCAGCTTTATACCAAATCTGGGCAGAGATCATGATCGGCTCGGAGGCAAAAATAAAATAAAATGCGTAAACACTTTTATCACATATCGAAAACACACATGATATATAAACATTGATAATTATTATACAGGTAGACCTTTGAATTAATCCAAAACAGTGACGTCTGTGTTTTGATAGGCTTATATTTTAAACAAATAACAAAAATAGTTTCATATGCTGAGTGGATATTGTCTCGTTTGATTGTTCACCAGGTGCTTACTGTAGCACGAGCCACTAAGGGAAACACGAGTTTCCACCATATTCCATTAGAGTTGTGTATTTACTATTTTATTTTATAACAACGACATACCTCTACATCACATTTATTCGTGGACAAATCATGCATCTATGTAAGTCATAATCCCATTCTTCTGTCTTTGGCGGCCAGGTACAAGACATGGAATTTGTGGGATTTGCGTTCAGCATTTCTCATTTGCTTTCACCACTACAACTTTTTGTTGCAGATGCTCTCTGACTATAAATACAGATGCGTGTAGGGATCGAAGTTGTGAGTATTCCTGATGTCATTGTTGTTTCGTCAAAGAATTATTTTATTTCAGTTTTCTTTTTATTATCATGGTAAAAGTATGCAAAACGAAAGGACCAGTTGTATATATTACATATGATGAACGCCTGAACAATGTTCATGTATTATATGCAACAAAATATTCAACAGTTTGCATATTATAAAAAACACTTGGCAAACAAACCTTATACGCTCGTGATATACGTTAATTTACCCACGCTTTACTTAGTATAATATTGTGTACAGAAGAGCCACAAAATCTTTCAAACAATAAAAGGTAATACACATAGCTAGTCACGTGACACATAGAAATCACATACAATCGTTATCATTAAAAATATATAACTAAGTATCGGGTAAACAAGAATATACAACAAGTGTTTCTAACAAGGGTATATTACCAGGTTCTTTCTCACTTCGATTGTTTTCATTATGTATGTATGTGTGTGTATGTAAGTATGTATGTATATATGTATGCATGTGTGTTTAAATAAGCGTGTATATAATGAGAGACGATTTACGCATTTTCATCAATTTGAATTGCATTTGAAATTATGCACATTAAGATTTGGTCAATTAAATTAATTTGTGTAAATTAAAAATAAATGTGTATGCATCCTTTTGTATATGTACACGCACGCACGCATGCTCACACACACACACACACACACACACACACACACACACACACACACACACACACACACACACACACACACACACACACACACACACTCACATACACGCACATACACAAATTCACTGTTGTTCGTCTTTCGCGTACCAAATTTCACTATTGTGTACTGTCATTGTGTCGAGACTTCACAGCACCTGCCTTTGTTTCGCTGTGCCACGTTGGTTGATCACACGCTGGTCCTCTCCCAACAACCAGGGTCCATATTTCAGTTCTTATGGGATGTCTTCAGTGTATCTTTGTATCATATCTTTTTTCATCCACGGGTCACGTTTGGCAGCTCACAGTAGAAGACCTTCTACGGCAGACACGTGTCTGGCATTGTCTCACCATCATCCTGTTCCTCCCGTGGCTTTGCCTGTTGCAGTCAGCTGAACCTAAGAAAATGGATACAGTGTCACCGGAGCATCGTGTCACGATCCGCGAGGACCAGACAACGACAGGCAACTCCCTCCAGGGAAACAAGGTAAGTCATCCCTACAACCCTCTGAGTGCCTCGCCCAAGGGCACACCCCAAACTGATATGTTGACACCATGCTGTGCATGTCGCTTTTGAAACCTATACACTCACGACCCTAGTCTCTCTCTCTGCCTAAAGCAGTTAGAAGTAGACGATAGTCTTGCGATATTATTGTAAAAACTGTATTAAGCACTATCACTATTGCAATACTATTGCGATAGTGGCATGATTATTAATATAGCAATAGTATCATGGCATGATTATTAATATAGCAATAGTATCATGGCATGATTATTAATATAGCAATAGTATCATTGAATAGCTGATTGCCAGGAAAACATGTCCAAAACCATACTTTATAGGTGGCGCCGACTTAAACGAAGTTCAATCAAAATGGTGATACAGTAAGCAACGATTATTGACCACAAATCGTTGCTGCCGTCGTGCGTATCGAAAACTGTATAGCGGATATCAGAAGGTGGATGACTGCAAACGTCTTAAAACTGAAAACTCAAAACAGAAGTGATCGTATTGGGAACTGTCCAACAGCTGAAGGATATCGAACTACAAATAATGCGCATTGGTGATTGTTTGGTGACTGTGACTCATAGCGTACGCAATCTTCGTGTGCAGTTTGATGCCGAGATGAGGTTGGAGGCACACGTGACTGCTGTGTGCAGATCTGCAATTTTTCATCAAGGCAGCATCGCAAGAATCAGACGTTATCTAACAACGGAACCGATAGAGCATGTCATACATCCGTTTGTCACCAGCATACTTGACGTAGGCAACAGAACAGAACACAACATAAATGGATTTATTTATCCAAACTGTACATCCAATAATAATATGACAAATTATAATATGGGAGCCACGCATAGTATAATTAGAATGTGGTGAGGGGTAAGCAGGTAAAAGTTTCATATGGTGTTTGGGTGTGGGTCAGGTAATTGTGGTTGGCTGCGCGTATACATGCAGGCATAACAAGGGAAACGGTCCAGAAAGAAATACTTATCGAAAGAAGCCATTAGAAAAATTAAGTACAAACAAACGATGTGAAAGACGTACTGGAAATGACGAAGACTACAACATTTATAAAGAAGCACTAAACCAAGCGACAACTGAAATTCGAAATTCGAAGAGAAGCTACGAACAAAAATTAGCTTGTAATATCAAACAAGAATGCAAGAGTTTTTATGCATATGTTCAGAGCAAACAGAAAGTTCAGGATAAGGTCGGTCTTCTAGAAGATATTGCTGGAAATATAGTATCGGAGGTATTCTAAATGGCAGAAGACCTGAATGAATATTTTAGTTCAGTGTTTATCAGGGAATATATTAGTTCACTGCCAGTACCAGAGGCTAAGTTCAAGGGGGCAGAATAAAACTATTTAGGACAGTTAATTGTAACCCCGGAAATGGTAGCTAAGAAAATTATGGCTATGAAGGATAATAAATCACCTGGAGTGGATGGGATTCCACCCAAACTACTATTGGAAATTGTAGAACACATTTGCATACCACTTGCAACAGTTTTCAACTTGTCATTAAAAGAGAGATAGTGGTTCCTTTAGAATGGAAAGAAGCAAACATTATACCGTTATTTAAAAAAAGGCTCCAGAAACAAATCAGATAACTACAGACCAGTGAGTTTAACGTCAGTGATTTGCAAATTATTAGAAAGACTAATTAAAGATCACATGGTGGATTTTCTTGTTAAACATATCTTGTTAAACCCATCTCAACATGGGTTTCTAAAAGCGAGGTCATGCTTAACAAATATGTTTTTGTTGTTGAAGATATCACTACGTGGGTAGACGAGGGATCACCAGTAGTTATCGTCTACTTGGATTTTTAGAAAGCTTTCGACAAAGTGCCACATCAAAGATTACTGCTTAAACTAAAGGCCCATGGCATAGGAAATGGTTTAATTAACTGGATAGTAAAATAGCTAATTAACAGAAGACAACGCGTAGTAGTTGATGGGGAGGATTCAAACTGGAAATCAGTTGTTTTGAGTGGGGTACCACAGGGATCAGTAGATTTAACAAGATTGCCACCCAGAGAATTAACTCTAGGTGGCAGGTGGACAAGGAAGCCCTTTGGCTTATCGAGAGTCCGACCCTTTTATCTATGTGTATCCCGCCCTTCTGAGGTATGTGTCGATTTTATTTTTAAACATATTCACGCTACTAGCACCCACACAATCAGCAGATAATCTGTTCCATTAATTTACAGTCCTTTGTGAAAATGAGAACTTTCCTATATCTAATCTACACTGCTCCTTTGCTAATGTAACTTCATGTCCTCTAGTCCTTCTATCTTTCTTAACTGAGAAAAAATATTTCTATCAATATTTTCATAATCATTCATTACTTTAAACACTTCTATTTGATCTCATCTTAATCTCATGGTCTCTAGTGTTGTTAAGCCGCATTTTTTAGGCGTATTTCGTAACTAAGATCCCTCAGTTTTGGTATCATTTTAGTTGCTCTCCTCTGCACTCTTTCTAGCATATCTATGTCCTTCCTGCGATATGGCCTCCACGCTTGAATACAATATTCTAAATAAGGCCTAACTATTGTTTTGTACAGCGGTATTATTAGCTCTTATACGTTATGTTTCGCCTAATTAATCCAAGGATTTGATTTCCCTTTGAAGCTGCAATTCCGCACTGCTCTGAAACCTTCATATCAGCACTAATGGTTAACCCTAAGTCCTTTTCTTTTACAGTAGTACTTAGTACAGTACCCCCCATTGTATATTCTACCTCTTCGTTCCCATGTCCTGTGTGGAGGTATTTACATTTCCCAAAATTGAACAACATTTGCAACTTTTCAGACCATTTGATTAACTTGTCAAGATCATCTTGTAAATGTTGTCTATCTCCATCACTTTTAATCCTTCTAAACACTTGTATCATCCGCAAATTTCAACATCTTGGTTGTTATTTCATCATCCAAATCGTTGATATATATTAAGAATAATATAGGTCCTAGTACTGATCCCTGTGGTACCCCACTCAATACCGACTTCCAGTTTGAAGCCTCCCCATCAACTACTACACATTGTCTTCTCTCAATCAGCCATTTTTCTATCCAGTTTATTATACCACTACTGTCTATTGTTTTTGTACAATTAGTTCGTCAACGTTGTTAAGTACAAATTTGCAGTTAAAATGTTTGTCAAAGTAAAACCTAAAATCTTTTTTACCTAAATATGTTATGTTATTAACCTGTTTTCTGCCGACATTTGTAAAAAAAAAAATGTTAAATGTGTTAGCTATATCTAGAATGTTTGTAGTTTCTGTAGTATTTATACTGAATGATTCGGGAAAACAATTCTTATTGGGTTTTTTGAAATAATTTTATTTATAGTTTTCCACGTGTTTCTGATATCAGATTTATATTTAGCGAAAGTCGACGCAAAATAATGTTGTTTGTATTCACGTAAGCTTCTCTTTAATATTGTACCATAAGTTTTTAAGTTAATACGCATAATTTCGTATTCCCTTGAATTAGGATTTGTAAGTTTCATTCTCTTATATAATTCATCTCGAAACTTTATGTATTTTAGCAGACCCGTGGTAACCCATTTAATTTTTGTGTGTTTGTATTTATTAAATGTAACTAATTTGCTTACCATATGATTGTCCTTGGCCGTTTCAATTAGTTCGAATATAATAAGTTGTACAAATCAGACGAATTAATGTCATTTATTATATTTTGAGTAGCCTTATCGTTTATTGTGTTAATTTTAATCCATCTTGGGTTTGGTGAATTCACTAACGAAATTTCTGAGAGAACAAAGCAAGGGAGGTGATCGGATATCTTATTTATTAATATACCATATGTAGTTATGGATATAGAACTCTGACTTTACAGAATATATTTTCAATTAATGTGCCGTTTGAGTGCGATAATCTTGTGGGAAGTATAATTTGTGGGAATAAACTGTGAGATGTCAACAGATCGAAGAATTCACTGCAAATTGGTATTTCGTTTATCTTAAGGAGATTAAGATTGAAGTCTCCGTCAATGCTAATGTTTGTGTTCGATTGTTCTATTGACAAGATAAGCGTGATGAATTCATTAATACACTACCTGACATGTTGTCTTATCATACTCGGAGGTCTGTATATGTTGCCAATAGTAACTGGTTTTTATAAACCACCTCCAGTTACATTAATAATTAGTCCCTCCCAGTGTTCGTATATATTTATGTTTTGTTTTACTATATGTTGGAATCTTTTGTCAGTATATGTGATTAAGCCACCATTGTTACTGCTACTCTTTCCTTGAGCAATACAAGCGTACCCAGGTAGTTGTATATTTGTTAAATCGGTTAAGTTCAAATTACACTAAATGTTTCATTTATGTCCTATAGTGAGCTGACGAATGAAACTAGTTAATCAAATTTAGAATTTATAGATTTAATAGTTAAGCTGAGAATTGAAAAATTTCCATTTTATCATCAGCAAGTATCTTAAAGTGATCTATGTCTTAATACGATGAATGTTTTATGACTTGCAGTTCATTGTTATCAATATATAATGTATTAATTAAATTGTTGTTGCCAATACCACCCAAGTGTGAAAGTAAAATGCGATCAAACTGTTTTGTAATTAATTGGTAGATTAAGAAGTATGACAAACAAATATGTATACGTGCAAGGTCCAGTGTGTAAGGAGGGTATTTGCACCAAAGAGGCAATAAATAATGTCTTGGTGATCGCTAACCGAATAATATAATTTTGAGAAGTTGCATCATTGTGTTTGTTTATATGTTTTGTTAGACAATATTCAACAAATAAACTAACATAATATGACGATGGACATGTATCAGTACAGTACGCAGAGTCAACAAGAAGAAACCGAAACAAATAAAACGTACATAGCTTTGCTGGCTGCATAAAAAGATACTACCTGCCACAGCTCACAACAACGGAGTGAGATATAATAGCTTAAACCACTGTACAGTAATACACTAGATGAGAGATTACAAAATAAGAAAAGGAGTCACCTACGAAATATATATTAGCATTACATAGTTACATTAATTACAACATTGCTCGCAACAAAGTGGAACCGTATTCGAGGCCGTGTTTTTTTATATAATTAGGTGCCCTAGAACAACAATGTGTGCTAGGCTTACTTAAATGAAAGGTATCGTCTTAAGTAAACCAAAATTACAGGCATGCCATCCATTATTAAACCACACAGGAAAAGACCATTAGCAAGCAATTAATGAACCATTTAAACTCTAGGTGTACAATGTTTGTGTAACACTGCAAAATTAGATTACATTACAAAATATTTATGTCAGAACGACATAAGACCATGTGTTAGTCTGTTCATTTTGGTATGCATGAATAAAAAATGTATACTATTATATTACATGATTATGACTTATAAAGTAATAACAGTTGTTCATAACACTAACAGCGTAACAAGTTAATTAATAGGTACCCTAAAATCAGTTACTTCATGTTACACTAAACACTGTATTTGTAAGAAAAGAAAAGAAAACAAAAAATAAAAAGTGAGTATAATGAGAGAACATTTTTATATTGGCAGAACAACTCAGAAAAACATGTGGTCACTTCCACAAAACAAGATGGCAGACACTGTAAAAGTAATTGGTCAGAGTCTTGTCAATGGTCACTAGAGGGTGGTTCAATAATAACAATGAGACATGTGCCACCTCGATGTCGACCTCAATATTAGGCCACCACACATGCATGCATGCGATCGACTTCATGCGCACTATTTCAATGTGCGTCAAATGCAACATGTTGAGGACCATAGCACGAAGTGCAGTCGGAATGATGACTCGGGAGTCGCGTAGGACACCATCCTTCGGTGTGATCTCCATCTGGGCGTTCAGGTAAGTACGAACTTTGTCCTTATCTTGATTATGCGGCCACGTGGATGGCCACCCACTTGCAACGAAGTCTAGCACCTTTGCCAGAATCGGGTCCTTTCTGGTGTAGTCGGCGACGGTTTTTACAGAGAGCGGAAAAATTAAGAATGACCTGAATGTCGAGCAAGTTCATTTCCTTGTCGATTTCGGCTATGCTCTCCTCTTTGTCGAAGCTTGGATCGGGACCAGTGGACAGGCGAGACAGAGCATCTGCGTTGGCGTGATCAGCAGACTGTCTGTAGACGATGTGGTAATCGTAGTCCATCATTATCAGTGCCCATCGCTGCAGTCGCTGTAGCGTCATCACTGGTAAACTCTCCTCTGGACTAAAGATCGCCAGCAGAGGTTTGTGATCTGTGGTGAGCTGGAAGTGGCGACCACTCAGGTACTGATGGAATTTCATCACACCGAAAATTATTGACAGTGCCTCCTTCTCCACCTGGCTGTAATTCATCTCTGCCGACGTCAGCATTTTGGAGGCGAAGGCGATCGGTTCCTCAGTGCCATTCGGTGCACACTGAGAAATAACAGCCCTGATGCCATAAGGCGATGCGTCGGCGGCCAGAGATATCGGCCTAGTTGGATCGTAGTGGACCAAGCGCGTTTTTTGGGCCAGCATCTCCTTCAGTCGGTTGAACGCCTGATCGCACTCAACGAACCAGGCCCATTTGACGTCCTGTCTGCGCAGTCGGTTTAGAGGGGTGCAGATGATAGAGAATGATGGCAAGAACTTTCCGTAATAGTTCAGCTTGCCGATGAATCTTTCCAGCTGTTTAAAGTTCTCGGGCGTCGGAAACTTGACGATGGCGTTGACGCGTTCCTCAGACGGCTTGAGACCATCTGCTGAGATCACATGTCCTAAGTATGCCGTCGGAAGAACTCCCACTTGTCAAGTCGCAATTTCATTCCATACTCTTTCAATGCAGAGAGGACCTGCTTTAGGTTTTGCAGGTGTTCTTCCTTCGTCCGTCCGGTGACGATCACATCGTCCAGGTAGGCAGTCACATATGGAATGCCGGAGATCAGATTGTCGACTAACTTCTGGAAAATGGCCGGCGCTGGTGTCGGTCCAAACGACAATCGATTGTACCGGAACAGTCATTTGTGCGTGTTTATGACGAGTAGTTGCTTAATGGCGTCATCTAGCTCTACTTGTAGATATACGGCGGACATGTCAAGCTTTGAAAAGTGCTGTCCTCCTTGCAGCTTGGCGAACAGTTCATCTACCCTCGGAATGGGGTGCTGATCTACGTGTAGCTGAGGGTTTACAGTCACATTATAGTCTCCGTAGATGCGCACTTTTCCGTTCGGGTTCTGCACGACGACAATGGACGTCGTCCATTCACTGTGATCGACACGAGTTATGATGCCCAAATCTTCGAGCCGATGTAGTTCTTTGTCAACGGCATCCGTGCGACTGACTGGTACTGGTCCCGGTTTGTAGAACTTGGGGACGGCATCTTCTTTCAGTAGAAGCCGTGCTTTCACCTTAGTGCAGAGCCCCAATCCGGGCTCGAAGACAGCTGGGTACTGGTGTAGGACCCTCTGTAGGTCGCGATCACACTTTTCGATTATATTGCAGTCAGTGGCGGACGGCAATGCAGTAGCAGTACTGCTGTAGAGCAAGACATTCACATCAACTTGGAAAGAGACGTGCCTGCCTTTCCGACGACGATCAGTGGCAAAGTCCGATTGGCCCCATTGCAGGACACAGTGACATTGCATTGTCCTTTGATTGGAATCGGTTGCGATCCGATGCGCTTCCAGATATCCGGGCCAACGAGCGACACAACAGCCCCAGTATCCACTTCGAAGTGTAGGTCGACATTTGAGATCTGCAGTAAAAAAATCTGCGGTTTATCGACGCTTGTGGAAATGGAGAGCACCTCAACTGCGATAGTATAGTCTCTGTACATTTTTCGACCGTGTGTTGAGCCATTTTTCCTTTTCTGGCGGGCTTTACGGAAGACCTGCACACAGCCAGTATGTGTCCAGTATGTGCACCCGTAGCAGACGGCGACGATGAATGGACAGTCTCTGTGGTGATGAGCAGGCGAACCACATCGATAGCAGGCTTTCTGGCCTCTCCTGTTAGGTTGACTGTTAGCCCGGCCCTTTTCTCCGTGATCAGGTCGCTGTTTAACGCGGAAGCGTTGCTTCTGGCGAGACGGGTAACTTTGACTAACAGCGTGCACCTCCTGCTGAAGATGGCCTGTTGTTTGTTCGTGCATTTCGTGCATTTTGTTCAGCTCCTTGCTAAGTAGTTCTGCCATTTTAGCACACTGTAGTACGTTCGTCAGTGAAGCGTCTGTTTCTTTCAGTATTGCCTGCTGTATAAAAGTGTGCCTACTGCCCATGACAAGCCTATCTCGTAGTGCATTTCCTGGCACTTTACACAGCACTGCTCTTCGAAGTAAAACTTTTTGGCTTTAGTGCACAGCTCGGCCAGGAAATCAGTGATGGATTGATCTTCCTGCTGAACCGTGCAGAAGAAGTCGAGACGCGCAGCAAGAAAGTTACGCTTTTCTTCGAAATGCAGTTAAGCGCCGCTTTCACTTCTTTGTAGGAAGCGTCTGTCACTTCCTTAGTCAGTAGATTCTGAAGAAGTGCAAATGTTTCCGGTGACATGGTTGAACACAGAGCAGCCTTTTTCTTTGGGTCTGTTGTGATGTTGTTTGAGTCGAAGTAGAACTCCGCACGCATCAAGTAGGACGATTATCGCTCTCTTTCTGGGTCAAACCGGTCAAACTGGCGTGCCATGCTTGAATGACAGTCAGTACACAGACACTCAGACAGTGGGCTATTGTCTGCAGTTCAGAGCCTGTTCAGGCATGTACTCACTGAAGCATGTCGACACAGTTTGTAGGTAGTTGAAAACAATCCCACCTGCTGACACCAACTTTTGTGTACTTATATGCTAGTGAATATCACCAAACAGTGAGTATAATTAAAGACAAATTTAATACTGGCAGAAGTATCGATGACTTTTTCTTCCAAGTTTTTATCACGCAAGTCATCGCAAATGCCACTGATGCGGAGATTGGGTCGTCGGGTGTACTGCTTGAGCGAATCTAGTTCATCCTCCAGAGTTACTACCCTTTTCTCAAGATGTCGATTTTGTCAGACAATTGTTTGTTGACAGTGACGATTTGTTTATTAAATGTGTCGATCTTCAGGAATAAATCATGTGGAAACAAAACCTCTTTCAGTTGTTTGGCAATTCTCTCAGCTTGCATTTGCGAAATCAAATTGCTGTCAATGTCAGCTGAGCCACCACTGGCGGCTGGCTCAAAGTCCGATTTGCTGTCTTTTCTTCTGGGCATGGCGGCGATTGTACGTGTACGTGTGTGAAGCAATGCTACAAGGCGTGGTCGTGGTAGATATTGGGGGTGTTCGATATTGCAGGTGGGAATTTCTACCTTCAACGAGCTGCACAGCGACAGTATGGGGTCGTCTCTTTCGTCGAGGTACTGTTAATATTCTTCTGCTAATTTTGCAGTGTCTATAGTATAATCTACATTCTTCACCTTCGATGTGTGGCCGGCAGGACCTTTCTAGCACTTAGCTAATGACGCCATTTTCGACCGCGACGCAATGCTCCACTATTGCCTCAGAAACAAATACAACGACTGCAGAGAATGCTGAACTGGGCAGTCCTCGTCGATTGCGCCAAGAAATTCTGTCACATCACACCACTACTGATCATGCTGCATTGGCTGATTTGATTTTACTGCATGTAGAAAAGCTTGCTGTTTTATGTATACAGTAGTTTGTGCGTGTGTGGTGTGTGGTGTGTGGGGATGGGTGTCAAAAAATCAGATTGAATTATATTTTAAACAGCATAGCTAATTTTTATCTTTGTTGCATTGTATTGTCACTTTGATCTCATTGCGACAGCCTTTGCTGCTACTCTGCGTCGTATAAAAGACTGTCTAGATGTCGGAGTGACAGCGCCATGCTTCTGTTGTGCATTTTTCACTGGCTGCCTGTAGCATGCAGAATAGATCGCTGCGGCCATTTGTGGAACGCTGTACCTAATGACATTAACATGTCTGACACTATCTCTACTCTCAGGGCACGTCTAAACACTCATGTTTCGACTCTCTTTCTAGTCCAACATGATAGTCCTTGCATTAATGCAGTTCTCTTATTCTGTATTAACCTATTTATATGTTTATTTATTATAATAATATTGTATAACTACATATATATAAGTTAGGTGATATGTATTTACATTGGCTTATTTCCACATACTGTTAACAAGAAGAACAAGAAGTTTATTTTGACCCCAAAATATAACAAATATTCATACAATAAACATATCAGGTATACACATATTGATACAATTAAAATAATATATGCATACATAATAATGTGTGTATGTACCATTTTTTAAACCAGTATAGTAATTAATTAACAGAAAATCACCTTTTAATTTTATGATAAATAGGGAGTCAGTGGCTCCGATTAAGACATATTGTCGCTATCATAGGAGCCACTGCAAATATAAAAAAAAAAATGTATGATGGCCTTTCAAGTTATGAATCTATCTAAATTATACAATTTAAATGTGAATTACATTTGCCAGTAAATGTTCTTTATAGCGATTGATATAATAAAAACTTTATTTTCATCATTATCGTGATAACATTTGATGTAAATCTGCCAGTTTAATAAGTAAACAGGTAGATTTTTTTAGCGTATTTAAAGTAAAATTTTAATTCTTGTAATTTTTATTGATCTTCAATTTTTTTACAAATTAAGCTTTTTTGCTGAATTTTCATCAGTCTGTTTAATTTGTTTTTCCATGCCATAATACAATAATTTATGTGTGATAATATTAACGATTCATTAACAAAAAATTCGAAAGGTAACACATGTTTTAGCCTATTTAATATGCCAATAATTTTTACACATTTATTACAAATTTTTTCTGTATGCCTTTTCCATTTTCCAATTTAAATTTGAATCCAGGGTTAACCCTAGGAAATTATATTCATCCACTTTTTCAATATATGTATTATCTATTTTAAGTGTAAGGGGTTGTGTACCTTTATTGGGGACATGAAAAATCATATATTTAGATTTAGTGATAGTTTATTTATACTTAGCCACTCAACAACTTTGGAGAATTCACTGTTTATTAAAGATTCAATTGTGTTATATTGTATATTATTACTTAAAGATGTTATAGTAGTAAATAACGTGTCATCTGCATACATAGTAAACTTAAATACGGTACTAGCTTGTGAGAAGTCATTTATATATATATATAATAAATAACAATGGCCCAAGGATTGAACCTTTATGGGACACCAACTGCTATTAGAAGAATTTCAGACTCTATTTCTTCAATTTCAACATACAGTTTCCGATTGTTTAAAAACTTTTTGAACAGAATTAGAGCTGCATCGACAATGCCATAATATCGCAATTTATTTAATAATAGTCAATAGTGTCAAAAGCTTTAGAAAGATCGATAAATATGTTAATTGAAACGTCATTTTTATCCATTTGCGTTATAATTATATCTACAAATTATAATGCAGCATATTCAGTTGAATGTTTAGGTTTAAACCGTACCGATTGTCGAAAAGCAGATTGGTATCATTAAAATAAGACAATTCTTTAATATGTTCTAAAAACGTCCATTGCCTAAAAAAATACACTGATAATATTTTGCTTACTTACTACCAATGTATTGTCTATATTGGACTTCACAAATTGTTATTCTTTAGCACAAGTGGTATTGGTGATATATATTTCATTCTTTAAAAAATTGTATGTTGTAATCACGCATGTTGCATATTGTAAAATATTCTTGACTGTAATTATATCAATTGTAAATTGGGCAAGTGTTATAAGTGACACACTTCTTCTTGTCCTTTTCAACTTCAAAACTGTGACTTACAATTGTATACTTGGCATTTTTGTGTATTGTATATTGTGCATGTATTGTGTTATTTTTTTAAATATTGTGCATGTATTATTATGTTGTTGTTGTTGAATAAACTTTCATTCATTCAAAAAATAATAATAAATAAATAAAATAAAATACTAATAACTAAGTAACAATTATTTTCTCTATTACTTTAGCAATCGTTGGAAGTAGAGAAATGGGCCTATAATTTTTGAATAATGTTGGATCATCTTTCTTAAATATAGGAATTACTTTGGCAATTTTGAGTTTATCAGAAAAAAATCATATGTTTAACACTTGATTTATTAATATAGTTAATTATTGCCGGCTCAATTATTTTTTTTATCAATTTTTAAGAAAAACCATCAAATCCGCAACTGTTTTTAGAAGGAAGACTATCGTTTTCATTACTATTTCTTCATCAATGTTATGGAATCTAAATATCGTATCTATAAGTTTATTTAAATAATAATTAAAGGTTTTATTGCCATAACATTTAATATAATTTGCAATAGTGTGAGCTAAGTTTGTAAAAAAAAAAGTATTGAATTTATTAGCAATAGTTAATTTTACATCATTTTCTATTTAAAAAAAGTTGGGAATTTTTTTTGTGTTTTAGTTTTTTAGACAGAAAATCATTTATAGTTTTCCAAATATTTCTAATATATCTTTTTGTACCAGTTAAAACATGATTCAAAATAAATTTGTTTTGCTGCAAGAATGCTTGTCTTTAATATTCCATTAGATGTTTTGATGTTAATGTTTCATAGTTTGGTGAATTTGGGTTAGTTAATTTTAATTGTTTATAAAGTTTATCTCGGTACCTAATTGACTTGAGCAATCCCTGAGTAATCCATGCAGATTTGTTATGCTTATATTTATTAAATTGCTTGGCATGTGTTTATTTTTAGACCGTAGAATCTCTTTACATATTACATCATAATTTAAATTTGGATCAGCATTTGGGATTTTATCAAGTTTATTGTAAATTTCATCTGATTTAATTTCATGTCTAACGTTCTGCATTGCCTCTGTGCTTAATATATATATATTTTTAATATTTAGTAGGAGGTTCTGTCTTTTTGGTGATGTGTAAGATCATGAAGTTGGGTTGATGATTAGAGAATCGTTTAATTAACATCCCTGCCGTATTTTCTAAGAACAACTTGACCAAGTTTACAGAAAAAAGTTGTTTATCAGGGTTCCGTGTGTTCTTGTAAACTTAGTGGGAAGAATTATTTGGGGGTAAAGACTGTGATGTTAAGGTATCAAAAAATTTACTCTAAATATCACTTTCATTTATTTTGAGTAAGCTTATATTAAAATCTCCTGCAATAATTAATTCGTGATTATTGTTTTCCATGATACAGCTGATGAAAATTCATTTATGAAAGCATTTATTTCTTAATTTTGTATTCTTGGTGGTCTATATACGTTCCCAATGGTTAATGTTTTTGACAAATCACCACCATTTACTTTAATAATCAATCCTTCCCAGTGTTCATATATATTAAGGTTCATAATTAATTCTGATTTATATTTATTATCAATATATATTACTAAACCTCCTTTACTGCTACAACTTTTACCTCGGGTTATAGCATTATAACCGTGAGTAGTAGTATGGTCCATCTGGATCGGTATCCTGAGGAGTTTTCTGGTCATTTTTGAGTGATATTTGGGAGATTGAGACGTCCGCCCCACGAGTGAAGTGAGTAGTCACGTGACCGTATGTGTAACGAGAGGCGCCACCTGGCGGTTGCGTCAGAGGTGAAATAGTAGGTGACGCCCGCTGACGGTGGGAGAGGAGCGTAGAGAGGGTATGATTAGTGTGTATGGGAGGGGAGCGTAGAGAGGGTGTGATTAATGTGTGTATGAATGCGCGTGTATGAAAGAACTAACGAAACACAAGAGTATACGAGTGCACACGTATTTTATTGATGAAAGATACAAGCGTATAACATGAAACCGTGTTTTATTAAGCGAAGCGCACGAACAGCAAGACTTGTGGGTGAGCGAACACCGTGCCAGAGGTCGTGAGCTTAGGGGTCAATACAACCACGCCAGTGGCTCGTGGGATGACGATGGTACGACTTACGGGTGAGCGAACACCGCGCCAGAGGTCGTGAGCTTACGGGTGTGTGATCACCGCACCATAGGCTCGAAACATATAATGACGATGATACCTGTTCGTTAATGAAACACGGTTATCGCAGTTGTTTAAGCCAATCGAATACGCGGCAATCGTTTGCTACCAGATCAGTGCCGAAACCGTTTACGAAATCCTTCATGACAAGTCCACGACAGCGAAACATGAGATAAGCAACACAGTATTGTCCGCAAACGTTAGACACGGGACTCTGCAGTCTCTTAGAATTATGAGTCCACGTTACACAATGTTTATTCAAAAAGCGGCGAAACTCGACGTGCCGTGGCGGCAAGCCGTAAGAGCAGAAGTATTCGCCGCGACCGTTGGCGTCTACGTAGATCGCCATCCAATGTTCTCCGGGTTTACCCGCGTCGTGCGTGTTGCACGCGAAGGCGACGGGGTAAGCGTCTATCCGGAGATCGAGGAGCACGTCTTTGGGTACGATCCCATGGATGATGGCACGGGCGTGCGTATCGAGAGTGAGTAGGCGAACGAGCTGCATGGTTTCCATCAGTTGTCGTAGATGACGTTACGACTTCTGTCGATCTCCAGCACCTTCTCGAACTCGGCGTAGTCGACGACGTCCACAGTGGTTGGCAGCGCGTCGCGGAAATGAACCTCGATGCGAACGTTGCCCTTTTGTACCAGATGGAAGCAGCAGTCGTCGCACGCATCGGGGGTGAGGTCCACGGCGAAGAAGGTGTAGCCGTGTAGAAAGTCGAAACGAGACAAGCCGTTGCCTTCGTCCTGCCATGCCTTACCCGTCGAGGTGAACAGGTTATGGTAGCACCTGACAAAGAGGTCGTCGTCGAAGTTGGGCTGGAAAGGTTTGGCGGGTATCTGTCGTCCGTCGACGTACACGGCGAAGAAGCTGATGCGGTTGTTTTTAGCATGAAAGGGATTTATGTCGTAGCGTCCGTTGTAGGCACCGTTATCGATGCAGCACAGCACGAGACGTTTTGGAAGAGTGCCAAGAAAGAGGTTATCATGCGTGTGTGAGCGGGTACCTGTGGGAATGAAGTAGACCTGGCATTCGACGGGTCGCAGCGGATATTTGGCGGTGGCCTTTTCGAGGGCTTTGATGTGTGCCATCTGCACGCTCGGATTCAGGTTGACTTTCTTGACGAACAGTGTAGCGTTGACGATCTGTATCTTGTAGCCGGGGTTGGCTCCGCCGGCCATAAGCGCGAACGCATCCTTGCTGCGCACCAGACGTATCTTGACCTCGACGCCGTTGATGAGGAGTTTATCCTGAAGGAAGTGGTCGACGTGGAGACGATCCATCATGTCGACCACGCGACTCCGGGCTATCATGTTGCGTCTGGCGACGAACCCCGCGTTGGCTGCTGAATCGGCGACGTTAATGACGACGGCGTCCATACGATTGGCCGTGTCCTTGTACCACATCTGACTCGTCAGTTGCGTCTCCTTGGCATCGTCGCCGTAACTGAGCAGCGTCTCTACGTAGGCGCGGTACGGGTACGTGTTGGTCGAGGGAGTCACGAGCGTTCCGTTCAGGTAGACGTCGACCTGACTGAACAGCGAATGGAGCCAGTTATTCACGGGACCGACGGGATCGGCGGCGTCGAGATCGCTTCCGTCGGCACGCGTCACCTTCGCCTGAACGTGTAGTGTCGTGTCGGCGAGATCCAGGTAATCGTCTCCCGAACCGGGTACGACGAATTCGATCGGTCCTCCCGAGTCGAACGAGGACATCGGTTGGTGGTGGACCGTGTGACTGTCGATGACGCCGGTCTGAGTCGGAGGCACGGTGAAGAGATCGAGTTCGCTCTGGAGTCACACGATAGTTTATGAACGAACGCCATCGTCGAATATATCGGGTTCACGACGTGCCGTCGGCCTCTGCTGCTTCCTCTGACGTCTCGCGGCTGTACTGACTCGTTTCGCAGCGGGTGCGCGTCTTATACGCTTACGCGGTTGCACGCCAGGGGTCAAGAGGTCGTTCATCATGTCTCTACCGGCAGCGGTGACGCGACGTTTGACGGCCGCTCTGATGTTCTGTCCCGACAGGACGTCGTCGGCTATGCGTGCGCCGGTCGACACCGCTCTCCTTCCCAATGCCACGGCACCTCTCTTGACGAGTGGCATGACGCTACGCAGTAGACCTCCGAATAGACTTCCCAATCCGTGTCCTCGTTGGTATCGGGCGCCCGCGAAATAAGGAAGCGCACCGCCCGCTTCACGAGCGTAGTAGTCATTGTAATTCATCTCTCCGTCCATCGCCGTTGGAAATGAAGTGTCACCGTCACCTTACCGACCTCGAATGGCACGCGTTGTCCGGTGTCGTCTCTTATATCTATCTCGATCGTGCCAAACTCTTTGTAGAGCACGGGTACGTAGTGAGTCTTGTCGAAGGTCTTCGACATGATGTCGCCATGGCAACCGCTCACCGGAACGATGCGCAGCAGTGGTACGAGACTGTCACCGACAACTCGCGGTTCCACGACATCCGTGTAGATGTAGAGCGATTCGAGCCCTCGTTCCATGATGACCACGGTGTCGCCTTCCGTGATATATACCATGAACTCGGGAGCCGCGGGATCCTTCGGGAGAGCCGCCAGCGTAGAGGTGCGAAAGCCGAGAACGCTGGTCAGCATAGCGGCGCGGAAGACGGTATTCGGTGCTATGTGCACCGTTACCTTACGCGTGATGATGCTGTAGCTCAGTTTCACCCGTCCCTCCCCCACCACGCGACGTAGAGCGGCGATAATGGCGAGGATCAGTGACCACGGATCTTTATAGTATCCGGTCCCGATTCGGGTAGTCTTCGTGTGCATGGGCCACGGGTTCCCCTCCTCCTTCTCTTCGTCTATCGGTAGCGTTACAGCGAACCCCGCGCCGTCGTCTACAACGTTGTACCAACTGTGCTGGTACTGTACCTACACCAGTCCACACTCCCATTGTCCCTGTAGTAGGATACGTTTCGGTAACGTCGTGTCGTAGTGGGTCAGCGTGTTATCGGTGTGCGTGTGCATGGAAGCATTGCTGGGCAACGTGAGATAGAAATCACTCGTTGCCATGTTGTTTCAACGTCGGACTGGGTATCAGGTAACCCAACGAACTGCTCAAAAGGGCCGTCCACAGAGTCGGATTCGCGTGGTTGTAGATGCTGACCAAGATGACCGTGTACAAGACGACGACCTGACACAGAAACACGATCTCCTCTTTGGGACACGCGGTACCGAATATGTGCCACGGAGTCCTCTCTTTCTGTAGCGGTGGTGGTGGAGCGGCGTCGAAGTCGTCTTCTTCTTCGTCGCTACCGGTGATCCGTGATGTCGTCTCGTCTGCCATGAGTGGACGACTGACATCGCGACGGACGCACGACTAGTCTTTATAGCCGACGAGGCCCTTGGCATCGATCCAGCTGTTGAATTTCGAAGGGTATCCGAACCATTTCACCAACACCTCCCGTCGCCTGCCTACCTTGCGGCGCTGCACTATCGGTTCCACGCGGTACAGTTTATCGGCCGGAACCGACACCTTCTGCAACTCCGGTTCGTAGAAGGTACCGTCCAGTATCTCTCCGAGATCGTCCGTTAGACGATAGACGGGCGGATCGGACGGATGCACCTCGCGTATCGTGAATAGTTCCTCTGTCCAATTCACCATGTAGCCTTTGTCGAACCGTCTCTTGACCTTGCTGATAAGTACGCGATCCCCCACGTGGTACTTGGGCACGCCCTTACCGTGATGACCACCGTACAGGCGCTGCCACACCTCTTCCTGATTAGTCGCATCCACCTGCGACGGAGGCAGCCCGATGCTGCGGTGGGGCGTGTCGTTGTACGTCTGCACCAGATCCGGAAGGATATCGATGTATCGCCACGTTTCTTTGTGTGTCAGGTATCGCCACATCCGCGTCTTTAATGTGCGATTGAAGCATTCTACGATGCTCGCCTTGGTCTCCTCGTTGTAGGTGGAGAAGTGTTGGATGATGTACCTGTCCAATACACCCCGAACGCTACGGTTATATAATTCCAGACCTCTATCGGTCTGCAACGACAGCGGCCGAACGTCGGCGAAGAACCCGTCCAGCGCCTTCGACATAGACGTCGCCGACTTGGTCTTCAGCGGGCGACTTTCGAGAAGACGTCGATCACAGTGAGCAGGAACGTCGTACCGTCGTTTTCTTTTTTCAGACTGGACACGTCGACGAGATCGGCTTGCCACTGTTGATCCCGGCCTCCGACGACCGTGCGTCGTCGCTTGAAACGAACTCTGACCGATTTGTGTAGAGTATAGGCGTTCTGTTTTGATAGCCATTGTTCGACGATCTTTCTCGGTACACGCGGTATGTCTCGGAAGTCGACTCGTCGCAAAGACGCGATTCCCCCGTAACTCCCCTCCTTGGAGGGATCGAAGTAGACGTCCTCCAGCTGTTTACGACAGCGCACCGTGATGACGTACGTATTATATAATCGATGGTAATCCCGCACACGATGTGAAGTCCGGCGTAAGCGACACCGGTAAACAGACGACGTGTTAGACTGTCCCGTGGATCGCACATTATGTCGGTGAATCGAGACGGTGCGCCTCTTTTATGCAAGACGCTCCCACGTCTTGCTGCCCGACGACGGTGGCGTAGGTAGAGTGGACGGGCTCATTCGAGGTCGCCTCCGCGTGAGGGGTGTCCACTGCAGCGTTCGACGCGCTCTACCGAGCGATCGTGTGGCCGCCGCCGCTACGGCACTCTTCCTTTGTTCCTGATGAATGGCCAGTCTCCTGACCTCGTTACCCACCAAGTCCATGGACAGATTCATGTCGCCGAGTTGGCGCGCAAACACCTGCCATCCCGTCGGAGTGCCGACGGTCTTACGCTGGCGCAACAGATCGTTCACGAGGTCCACCACGTTACTTCCGGGTACCGCTACGTCTTTGTGCACGAGCTCTCCGCGCGCGCTCCACGCGACGTCTCGTTTCAGACTCGTTCGTCTGGCTTTGGGCTGCAGCGCCTTGGGAACGCTGTCGACGACTTCCGCTTCCATACCTGTCGCCCCCGCCTCCGGCGGGGTCGGGTCCGTATTGGCCGCCGCCGCCGTGGCCACCGGGGACGTGTCCTTGTTGTCGTTGACCGTCATCACGCGCACCGGTTCGCGCGTGCGTCGATCGGCCAACGCGTTGTAGCGTTGCAACACTTGATTATACATGACGACCTTGTCGCCGTCGGTGAGATCTTGTCTGTCGAGTATGACTTTCATCTCGTCGTCGAGCACCTGTACTTTGCGTCCTAGGGTATCCGTCGGTGCTGATGCGCGTAGATTGTCCAACAGTCGCGGATCTACCAAGGCCATCTTCCGTGCGTGTTCCATCGTCTACTTGAGTAGCACCTCTGTTAGCAAGGGTAGAAAGACCAACCGGCCAAAGGTGCTAGCAGCGCCGACAGGAAACAGCCGGTCTGTCCCTCGCCGAACTGGTTACCCCGTAGCAAGATGCGACGTCTCCTCGCCGCCGGTACGCCTCTCTGTGCCAAAGTGCTCAGGTTTGTTTTGTACCCACTCAGAGCACGTCTCTGCTCGTCGGTCAAGGGAATGTTCTTCTTCAATATGTTGTAGGCACACTCGGCTAGTGCGCACAACAGATCGGAGTCGGCGTTTCTGATGATGGCTCGTCTCAATTTCGTGCTCTTGTACCTGTTCAGCGCCTGTATGCAGAGGAGGTGTTTCTTCACGAGTTCGGACATGCTGTTGTCTTCACGACCATGCTGCGACTGAAGGGACGAGGCGCGTGCGTGGACGTCTTATACCTTGGGTTCGTCCGTTTCCGCCATCAGATCGTCGATGACCACGAGGTTACGCGTCAACGCGTCGAACGCGCCGCTCGGCAAGCCTTCCTCGAAGCGTACCAGGTCATCGTCGACGTAGGCGCTCTGCCATACGCCGTAACACCACGTGATCTTATCTGGAGTCGGATCGATCATCGTTGCGGCGTGACGTAGCAGACGCATCACGAACGTGTTCTTACCGCATCCCGTCGGACTCGCGACGATGCAGGTGAAGGGATGTTTCCATCGCGTGTCCATCTAGTAGTCGCTGGTGGCGTTCGACAATGTCGCGTTCTTCACCGCTGTGTCGTTAGATACGACGACACCACCACCACACCACGGGAAAGAACGAAGGAAGGGAACGTAACACCACAAGACGTACAAGATGTACACTCCGACTGTGGCAACGAGTGTTACTCCTACGACCGCTCGCGTCCGTGACATGCTTCACTATGACTATCGATTGCGTGGCATCTGTCTAAATAGTGTTATCTTTTTTCGTGTGTCTCTGCCTACTAACCGCGTGACAGCTAGAGGCGCCTATAACCCCAACTGACATAGGGGCGCATTTCCTCATCGTGTCAGCAGTGGTTCGGCGTTACACGTCCATTGGACCTGTGGTGATTCCGTCCTCGTTGACCACGCGCTTGGCGTAGAAGTAGGCCAACGCTGCACGATCCTGGATGTACGTCAGCACGGACGAGTGATTGACCCGGAACCCGCGGTTCTTCCCGCTTCCGCTCCTACGATTGGTCAGCACGTCCAGGAACGCCTGCTTGTCGATGGTGTTGAGTCGTTTGTTCAGTCCCTTGGTGCTGTATTTATCGACCGTACCCGAACAATAGTAGGTCTTGCTGCACAGACCCAGGAAACAGTCGCCGAACCATTCGACCTTGAAGAGTCCCGGTGTTCTCTTGTCGTACGCCTTGCGCGCCTTGCAACACGTCTCGGTGCCGTTCCACGGACGGCCGGCCAGGCGAAAGCGCACGTAGTCGTTCTGATGATCGTCGCAACATTCGGACGGTAGCCATTCGGAGCGGTGACGAGAGTAGTGGTCGCGCAGTGCCGGGGTCACGAGGACGTCGACGGACTCTCCGGCCAGAGTCAAATAGGCGCTGTCCGTATCGGTTTCGCAATACTCGAACAGCTGACGATCCACGTACCTGACCATAAAGTCGTAATTGAACTCCAACATGCGCAGTTTGGCCCACTGCAACACGAAGAATCCCACGTGCGTGGACAGGGCATATTTGACGGTGCGCTTGTGCATTTCGATCTCGTACGCATCGGCGGCGTCGACGTCGAGTTGGCGGAAGCGACGATCGTTCTCCGTCCAGTAGGTGACCTCGCTGTGCTTATCGACGTTGATGATCAATTTCCCATAGGAAGAATTGCCCATAAGTTTGTTGGTGTCCGCGATCATGGCCTTGTCGGGATGGGCGTCTCCTTCGCGTCGTGCGGTGGACAACGCCTCGCCGAATCGACGGAAGCAGGCGACCGGTGTGTACTCGATGACCTGGTAGACGTGCGTCACTTCGAGTCCGTGCGCGAGGTACCATCGCAAGAGAGGTGTGGCGAGCAAGATCTTATCCCCACGATAACTCCCGACGAGCATGCGACGCGGGGTTGCCATGATGTCGTGTTCTTCGGCGTAGCGACGCATGAACGGTCCGAGATCATCGCGGGTCAGGTGCATGTTCTTGAAGATGGGCTGCATCTCAGCAAAGTGCGCGCGCAGGTCCTCCGGTACACGTATGTCGCACTGAATCATACCGAACACGCTACCGTTGCGCACGCCTGTCAGGATCTGTTGTGACGTCATTTTCCAGCGCACGTGTCGACGGCTTTGGCGAACGTCCAGAAACTGTTTCACGCACAGATCGCGTTTCGCGACCTTCCACTCGCATTCCCACAACTCGACGACCCTCACAAAGTGACGAAGATAGGCTGTGTTCTTTCGCGTTTCGGCGAGCAGTTGCGTCATGGGTTTCCCGTTGACCTCGTTGAACTCACGTCCGGTACACGGACAACCGTGGTAGTAGCATCCGTGAAACTGATAGGCCGTCTTCGTTTCGCTGCACCAACCGTCCACCAGCAGTTTGCCGATGCGCTTCTCTCGACCGTTGGACTGGTGACGTATGGGGCGTCCCGTGCTTTCGGACTCCCACGTCAGCCATTCGGCGGCCATCTGACCTGTGGGCTGTGCCGCTTCGGGTCGGAACTCCTTCTCTTCCCGTCGTCGCGTGTACCATCCCGTCAGCATCGATATCGACCAGAGATACAATGCATTCGCATCGTATCCAACAATGGACTGACACGTTCGAGCCGCATCACCGTAGTCGTTACGACGTATCTTCGTGACCCCCTTCTCGTGATGTCTGGTGAAGATGAGTGACGGTCATCCGACGATGTTCTCTCTGACGAGCTGATGGACGTCCTTGTTCGTCTCGTTGAAGAGCGTAAAGAACGTCCTCTCCGACACGTAGGTGAACAGGTAGGTCAAGGTCAAACCAGGTATACTGATCCCTTGTTTGAACATGTCGAAACCGCGGTGTCGGTAGAAGTTTAACTGTTTGGTGATGGCCTCCAAGAACGGCACGACGTCCCTGTTGTTGTACCAGACGAGAAAGTCTCGCAAAGTCTCCATGTCGTTGTCTCGCCACACCTCCCGACATCGTGTGTAGACGTCGTCGGATATACCTTCGTTCTTCAGTCGACTGAAGAAGGCCTCTTTGGGAGGTAGAGCGGTGTCGTCGAGTCTCTCCAAGCTGTCCATGTATTCATACGGGAAGTGACCTTTCGTGACCTCGCAATCGTACCCTTTCAGGTACTTGTCGTATGAGAATCCCCGGGCGATATAATGAGTCATGTCGAGGAATTTGAGGTCGTCCGTCGATAGACACATAAACGTGTTGCCACATTTGATCACGAGAAACGTCCCCGCATCCTCTTCCTCCTCCGACGCTTCCTCCTCCTCCTCCTCCTCCTCCCCGTCCTCTGTTGCTTTCTTTGCGGACAGGAAGTAGGGTACCAGGAACTGTTTGACGACGTTCAGATCGTACCTGGCCGAGTTGAAGCCGATGACAGGCAACTGATGAAGCCAACCGTACAATTGACCCATGAGCGTTTTGTAGGGATTGGTCGGTTGTCGCTGTGACTCGTTGTCTCCCTCCGCGGCAGACGCCTCCTGTTCGTCCCACGTCACGATAGCCTCCGCGAGTTCGTCGAGGGTGTCCTCGTATCTGTCTACGATGGCTTCGTAGGCTGCTTCGCTCATCGCCTGAAGGATGGTCATCATGTCGGATACCAACTTGTTGCTGTCGCCGTCCGTGATGAGACATTGCACCTGTTCGAATCCGGGTACGTTATTCGCCAGGGACACGCTCAACGGTACGTGACGAGCCACCCAGTGGACTTTGGCGCTGTCCGACGGAAGCTGTGACGTATCGAACCAGGACTCGAAGTCGAAGATGGCGCGATAGGGATAGTAGCGCAACCACTCGGGTACGCGAATGTTTTCGTCGTCCAACCGCTGGAAGACTGTCGGCGACGGACGGTAGACGCCACCGGAATAGATCTGTCACACGCCTCCCGTACACCCGCGCTTGTGTCTCTCTAGTTTGGATGCGTAGTGCCATAGCGAGTCGCCACACTTTCTACATCGATACGAATGACAGTACATGTTCACGTCTTGTATGTAGGAGTAGTGTGTCTCGTTAAGATTGACGTACATCGTTTCGGGATACTGACACAAGGAACGGCGTACGAGTTCGGCAGTCGCCTTTCCACCTTCTTCTTCAGGTTCGACGAGCGTGTAGACGCACACGATGGTCTCAAAGGTGGTCTCGATGCGATAGAGATCGTCAATCGTCACCCCTTCAAAGTCTTTCATAGCCACACCGGGATCGGTCGTACTTCGCGTAGAGTACCCACACAGTGGGTTCCAGGTGGTGTCGGTCGCACCCACGATGCAGAGCCAGGCACCGGAAGAGACACAGATTGTCGGTGTACTTTGTGTTGTTGGTGGGGTCTCTTTCCAATCCGAGGACGGCTTTGTTTCGTTTGATGTACCTCGGTAGTGTGACGTCTACACATCCTATCGGATGATCTACGATGTGATTGACGAAGAAGGTGACATTCGTGACCACCTCGCATACCCATTGACTGTCCGGACATTGGTTGATGACCCACTGCAACACGTCTGTTTCTCGGATACGCTCCAGAAACGCATCAAACTCTTCGGTTTTTGTGATCACACACGGTTCGTCAAGGTAACGACCGCAACAGTTACGGGACGAATGGCAGTACCTGTACCTGTTCGTGGTCTTGTTCCTCAGCACAAATCCGTAACTAAGATTAATCTTAAACGCGTGCGTCTGTTCGCGGAACATGATTTTCAATGACGGCTCTAGAACGCTCGTGTCTGGTGTCGACACTCTGTAATTGTACCTGGATTGCACGGGTCCTCTAGCCAAATGGGTGCGGATGGTCGACCAGTGATCTCGGACGACGTCTCGTAGTTCCCTCGATAGAGTATCGGCGAAGGGGAGTCGGGGCGGTGGTTGTATCGGGTCGTCATCGTCGCCAGCGGCGCTCACACGTGGTCGCTCTGTGCGTCTCGCTCGCTTGCGTAGGGGTGGGTCGCTCGCTTCCACACGTCGACTGCATACCGACTTCATATGACGTACCAGGTTGTCACGTCTTGTGAACTCACGTGCACATCGCTCGCAGCGGTGCAGTGTATCGCTTTTTGTGAGCTGTCACATGACTTCCTGTTGTGACATACCAGGTCCCGTCGTCTCGTGAAGTCTCTTCCACATCTCGAACAGCGATGCCTAGTGCTTTTTGGTGATTCGCCAGATGGCGCCACTCGTGGCGGTGGTTTACTGTAGGCATGGTCGTCGACGTGTGTTGATGAATGCATTCGGTCTATGTGGCGTTGTATGTCAGCGTGTGTATCGAGGACGAGTCCGCAGTGACGACAAGCGTGCTGCTTCATCGTCTACCTACAACTGAAGGATGCGAGATCCTTGTACGTTTCTATATATATATATCCTACACTGCGTGACGTCATATAGACAGAGGGGGCGTGGCTTGTATGAGTGTGCGTGTATGTATCTATAGTCAGAGGGGCGTGGCGGGGAGGTGTGCGTGTATGCATTCACCGATCTTTATTCATTGAATATTACAATCAAAGCGAAAGTACAAATAAAAGCGATTAATACAAATAAAACGCAAATACAAATAACAAGCGATTAATACAAATAAAACGCAAATACAAATAAGCGATTAATACAAATATATATAAGCGAAGCTAAGCGCCTACAGTAGCAGACAAGAAGCGCCTATAACCCCAGCTATAGCGTAGGGGCGCATTTCCTCTTGTCGTCACTGCAGGCGCTTCCGGAGTGATTCCATGATGTAGGCGACGTGTTCGTCACGCGAGACGTTACGGGCGATTTCATCACATATCGTTTGTAAGGCTGTTTCTAGCGAACATCGCTGCGTCGCAAACAACACCCCGGCTAAACTCTCGATGTTCAGCTCGAGATGTCGCACACTGTTGAATGGGGCTGAGTAGGCCCATGGAATAGTCGTACACGTCTTGCTCCATATGATGTGGCCGTTGTCGTCCACGTCGTGCGTCGAATTGTCCTTTCGCAGGGCCTCGTATTCCGATGACGTCGTTGTGACGTCATAGTCGTCGTCATCCTCGCAGATCATCTCCAATGTTGATTCGGAGGATGTCGGTGGTGGTGGGGATGACACGCACGTCATCACTAGCCGTGGGGATGACCTGTGCCGCTGCTCATGTAACTGGGTGAGTAGGGCCTGACACAGCGGCATGGGGGCGTGATGGCGGCGTCGTTTTCTCGGTGCCCACTCTAGCGGGTTCTGTCCACACGACTGTCGTATGAGAGCCAGTCCGCTAGAGGGAGCATCGGTTACCTGACAACACAACATCAACAACATTAGCAGGGTGTTTTCTCGTCCAACAGTGATATACCACGTGTAGGCAGAATGCCTTGCACACGTGTTATGATGTCACGTGCCCGCTCCGGTGTGTCCGCCATATACCTGTAATGGTGCACTGCATACCTCACATTGTCATAGATCAGGTCACTACGCACCAGGTAGATGGCGTTTGACTCAGCTTCAAACGTGCGCCACAGTTCGTTGCTTACGAATCAGACGATAGCATCGTGTGCTACTGCACACAGCTCAGAGTACCAGACCTGCCTTTCCTCCGTGAGTGGTTCGTCTTGTTGGTACCAGACCTGTGGCCTTTCCTCCGGCGTGAGTGGTTCGTCTTCCTTTTCATCCGTCACGTTTATACCGCGGCTATGCAGACTCGCTTTCACCCGTGATATAATATCACGAGCAAACCACGGTGTGCGCACTACGCATACCAACTGGGACACTACCATATGGAAACTATCAAATATACGCGAGTGATCCACTCTGTACACGTCTTCGTGAACGTCCGCATAGCGGCGTCACAGTCCGTCGGCTGCCTGACGCGCACAGGCGGCGGTTAGAGTGGCCATAAATAGGCCATCATCTATCATTTGGTCCGTGCGCTTCTGAATGGCATTCACCTTCTCTACCGACTCCTGTAATTCACTACGCCTCCGGACATCATCGTCATCAGCCCAATCAGTATCAAAATCACCATCATTAGCAACATCATCATCCTGATCACTAGACCAAGAACATGACCCCACACAGATGACACTTGCCTCATCAACATTGTCTTCAACATCATCATCAGTTGTGAAGGACAGCCGGCGTTTCACACCATGCTC
Source organism: Escarpia spicata (assembly GCA_963995525.1). Lineage (NCBI taxonomy): Eukaryota > Metazoa > Annelida > Polychaeta > Sabellida > Siboglinidae > Escarpia > Escarpia spicata. The sequence goes on from OZ023215.1 coordinate 52,390,273, forward strand.
GGGGGTTGACAATGGAACGGGATCGTACCGTGTCCAGTATGGGGTCGGCGTCGACCAAGGGGCCGTCTACAACACACGATAGAGGAAATTACGTCATAGTGTCAATTAGACAGACAGACACATCATTCAACCACTAGGGACAGGGTCTCTATAATCCGTCAGGGGGCGTACTCTTTCATCACTCAGGTGGCGCCTCTTACAACAGTTAGGAACAGACCCTCTCTATACTCCGTCAGGAGGCGCCACCTGACAGTGAGTCACTGTCAGCTGGCGCCTCTTACGACTGGATTATTTCCAGTGCTATCACGGTGTAGTTCCGATAGCCTGCCTTTGTTGTCTTTCTAATTGTCACCCTAGCCTGTTTGCCACGTAGGACACTCAGTGCCTGATAGCGTTCGTCGCCGGTTTTAAGCGACATATAGTCGCTTGCTGTCATTCCCCCCACAGCCCGCTGGACTAGACGGTCAAATCCTGTCGCCCACACTTCGTTGCCCTTGCGATCGGCGAAAAGCATGCCCATAGCATATTTGTATACGGGAATTCCCTTCTGTCGCCCGTGGACCGAACATGTATTGACGCTATGGTGCCCTTTCGTTGTTTCAACTTTCCGATTACATATACGACATGCTGGATAACATACATATTCAGCTGACAGAGCACATTTTACTAGTGTCAGTGGCCGAACAAATGCGTACGTTCCGTCACTTGTTCGAGGTCTGGCAGCATCATTTCCTCGGACTTGACGTTGGGCGTCGCCATCTTGTCGTGCAGGAGTCGATGAGAAGTTGAGAGCAGCAGCAGCGAGTCGGAGAGAGAGTGTTTGTCCTGTTAGATTTAGCCTGGGTTTATATACATAATCATTCCCTCCAGGCATCGTCCACGTGATACCGTAGACAATGACATCACGCGTCCCTGGGTGTTCGCGTCTTATCGAGCACGTGACCTTATCTCTCTCTCTCTCCCGTACTCTGTCACCGTGTGGCTGTCTGTCTGTTTTTTAATGGACGCCTTATGTAAGGTGTACAGAGCACTGCCTAACGAAGTCTCTCACCTGCATAAGAATCACACCGAGTATATTCTTACCTGCTTCGTTACGCTTTGAACTCTTACCCCAATACCCCTCCGCACTGGGTACATTCTCAGTAAGTCGTGCGTCACCTGTGGCCAGCAATCGTTGCCGTAGTTTAGAGGCACGGAACTTCGCGGCTACTATCGCGTACATCACGGATCGACGTTGTGATAGCAATGCAGCGGTTCGATCCGGTGTCCACCAAATGCTTTTACTCCAGTATTTCGCCTGTATTCCGCTGCACGCAGTTTGAATCTATCTCGTTGTGTTCTCATCGTGAAAATGTTTGGCTTTTTAAAACTGATACAAGCAAATTCTTCGCCCCATATGTGTATCTCGCATGGATAGAAATTCGATAGGAAGTGACCAGCACCCCTGAATTGTATATCCAAGCTCTTGACCGCCATATGTTTCATCGCTGACCACTCACAGAGTTCTTTTCTCCCGTCTGTATTGTTAGCGTTCTGATAAAGCGCATTCCACATGCATTGCTAGCTGCACTTCGTACATCACGCGCTTCTCGCCAGCTGCTCCCTCTGTCGTATGACTGATATTGGTTTGTACTTTACTACACCGAAACTGTTCATAAACACATTGCTTCCTACATAATCGATCCCTCCAGGCATCGCCCACGTGACACCCCTAGACGATGACATCATGCGTCCCTGGGCCTTTAGTGCTTTTCATACACTGGTATTTTTCCACGCTACAGTGTGTCTTACAAGTTGCTTCACAGTGTGTCTGCATATACTCTATCCTATATATATATATATAGCTTGTTTGTTACATTCACATTATCTCATTCGCAACTATGACTTCACCGATACCTTGGGCTCAACTTCGTGAGGAGTGGCGTCTCCGTGATGCTTGCCGTGCGCAAATGTAAGTACTTCTTTTATTCATTTCAGTTATATACATATATATACCCGTGATGCTTGCCGTGTGCAAATGTAAGTACTTCTTTTATTCATTTCAGTATATACCTATATATATGTATTATTACTTTGCTTTGTTTCATTCGATAGATTAATATGTATAGCAGTACAGGTGTTATTCATGCAACCTACCTGTGATGTGTGTATCTAACCCCTTCTTTCCATTTCATTAACCTTCCTTATGTTTATTTATTTATTTAATTTTTAGGTGTGCCGCTGATGATGTTGATGACACTACTGACACTGACAGTGACCAGCAGTGTCTCCAGTGTCTCGGAATGGACGTGAGTGTTCAATGATTATATACATACTTTTAATACTATTCTACTTACCAGGATTCTCATTCTCTGTAATGTATATATACACACACAGGGCTTTCTTATCTATGCGTATGTTGCCCTAGCCTGCCCTCTTGTCGTTTCGGTTACCTACGCGGTGTCTGGTTACGCTACAGCAGATGTCTACGTATTGTGTCATAGTCCGCTCCTGTCTGTTGACCTAGCATGCCCTTTTATCGTGTCGGCTCTCTATGCGATGTCTGGTTACATTGGTGGCTTATTCCACCCGCTTGATCATTTTCAACGTTTTCATATATGTTTCAGACAAGATATTTTCAAAGTTTTCATATATTTAACGTCTCGTTCATACGGTTTGAAAGTTTTAATGTATGTTCCAGAGAAGAACTCCGTGACTATCATAGCTGCATTTTCTGTGTCGTCATGGCGGAACTGCTACGGACACGGGAACGTTATGACCCACCCAGCCCTTGGTACGGTCCCGACCCTGTCGCCTCCATGGACACGGGGGATAGAAAGAATTGGGTGGATGAGGACAATGATCCTGACGAAGGTTTCGATGATATCATCGATCGTTGATAAATGAAACTATTAAACTTTCAAACTGTGGTGTTTGTCGGTTATTACCTTAGAAATAATTCTTCTTCCATTCATACATACATACATGCATACATACCTACATACATATTTTAAAGTTTCATATATATATATATATATATACTCTCGTTTATTCCTCGTTATACACGGTTTAAAAACATTATACACACACACACACACATCTTTCAGTATACAACATAGGCAGACTTACCTATCACTCTAATGATACACCTTTCTTCACCTTTTAAAACTTTTCTCTTTGATCTTTCGTTATGACTGATCTTTCGTTCCTTTCAACACCTTTTAAATCTTTCCTCTTTGATCTTTCGTTATTACACTTTGGTCTTTCGTTCCTTATATACACGATAGGGCTTCCATGGCTGCTCACTCCACCGCCAGGGGGGCGCGCTACATACGCTCACACATACGGTCACGTGACTACTCACTTCACTCGGGGGGGGTCGGACGCCTCAATCTCCCAAATATCACTCAAAAATGACCAGAAAACTCCTCAGGATACCGATCCAGAAGGACCATACTACTACTACCGTGCAACACAAATTGAAAAAAATCATCGCCTTCCGCTCTTCATGACTCTTGTAAACATATTACATTACATTTTAAATGTATACGATTTAGTTCTTCTATAAATGCCTCTAATTCACTAAATTTTGAATTTAACGATTGTAAATTTGTGCTTAATATACTAAAACGGTCTTTGTTTTTCTTGGCGAAATCATTAAACGTATTAAAATCATAATAAGACGATCGATGTCTTATTTGTAGTTCATTAATCTCAGAATAATAAATATCTAACTTCACTTAAACTGTTATTTTTTATACCTCCTAAATATGACAGAAATAGTTCATCAAAGGTCATTTGATTACAGTTTTGCATGATATGGACGATACGTTTTATAAAATTATTATAGCACACTCGTCTATTTCTGTTATAATAATGGAAATAAAATATGGTTAATAATAAAAATAAAGACAGCGTGAGTACATTAGTTCACTAAAACTGTCATCTGTAACACAGTACACCTTTCGAATCTCAGATTTGGTCTTCTGCTGTATTGTTCAAGCCTATCATTTTGAAGTTCTAGAGACATAACTCTCTTTTCTAGTTCGGATATTTTGTTTTCTTTCTGGTCAGTGATTTTGAACAACTGTTCAGTTTTTGCTGTGAGTAGATCGAGTTTGTCAGAAAGCTTCTGCGGATATAATTTTTTTCTCAAAGTTTTGGCAACATCGCTGTCTGTAAAGATTTCTACAAATGCTAGTTTTAACGTGTCCACGTCAATGTCACTGCCTTGTGCGGCAGTGGCAGAGCAGAGCTGCCCTTTCGTTGGCCAGGCATCGCTCATGCAGGTGTGGCTTACACGTGCTGTCTATTGTCGCGCGACAGAAAACGATCGGCAACAAAAAACATCCCTACCGTCTGAAAATCTTTTACATAAAAATCCAGTCGCATCTTCGAACTCTTCTTCTCCCGGCAAAGCAACCCTTGCCCAAATAAAATCAAACAAACGTCTTATTTTCACATTAATCTGACATTTTCTCTGCGAGTCCACAAACCACGTTAGCACGCAGAGGCCATCTTGAATTTTAACCCCATTTAACACCAATTAAAATAATTATTTTAGTATATTTATTTACTTACTGTATTCAATTATATTTTACTAATGTTAGTTAATATTTTACAAACATTCCAAACGTATTTATGCATTTTTTTAATTAACTTATATATGTAAATATATATTAAATTAGAATATGACCATTATATTATATGTTCATTAGACAAGATACATAGATTTTTTTATATATATTTAAAGTGGCTTTTATACTATTTGTAGAGAATGTGTATTTATTTAGCAATTTTATAAAACTATTTGTCTTGCATGCTGTAAAGCGCCACGAACAAATAAAAATTAGATCTGGTGCTATATTAAAAAAATATTATTGTAGGAAAGTGTATCTTTCATAAAGTTGATGGATATCAGATATAAGGAAATATAGTTTTCATAGTGATTCATTCTCCGATTTACTTTATACCCCATTGATCAAAATTTACTACGGTGACGTATGCTTTTTTCGATAACACAGACATCTTTATAATAAAAATTGTTGTGAAACTTTCAAAAGAGTGTAATGACTATTTCATTTTTATCGAATAGTATGGTTTGTCTTGATTCTTAAGAACATCATATTAAAGGAAATAAAAACAAGGCATTAGCTAAAATCCGTTTTCCATGTGTACACAAAGTTTAACATTGTTTGTTGTACAAATTGTGGAGTTGTACAATTTATCATAACAACTTAAATCAGTCTGAATTTCTGTCGGTGCCGCCAGCTCAGTTGGTAAACGCGTTTGTTTCTTGTTATTTATTTAGCAATCGGGCGACGCCTGTTCAATCCTGACACCAGACCATTGATTTTCTTTATACTTTGTTTTGTTTATGTTTTCACGAACTAATATCAACCAAATCATTTTGTATGCTATGATGCACTGTTTGTAAATATTTTTTTGGTTATTATTTTTTCGCCACAAAAATTAAAATATTGTAATTATATTATAACGATGTTTCTAAATTTTAGTTATCCAGACATCACAATTTGTTTTCACATATCTAATTACAGCATGTTACCGTACAATATATATACAATTAATAAATTATATATCCATTACATTATATTTGTTTGGATAAATCACATTTAGAAACACCGTTATATAATTTCCAAATTTTTGTGGCGAATAAATAATTACTACAAAAATAAAAAATATATATTTACAAACAGTGCATCATAGTATAAAAATTAGTTGGTTTATATTACTTCGTGAAAACAGAAACAACAAAGTGTAAAGAAAATCAATGGTTTGGTGTCAGGATTGAACCGACGTCGCTCGATTGTAAAATAAATGACAATAAACCAACCCGTTTATCAACTGAGCTAGCGGCACTGACAGAAATTCATTGACTGATTTAAGTAGTTATGATCAATTGTACAACTCCTCCTTCATACTTCGATATTCTAGTGATACTATGAGATTATACACGTTACTTTCTGTAGCTGGATACAATATGTTTGCTATGTATGTTTATTGGTGTACATTATCTCCCGTTGGTTGCATTCGATATAATTATTCTGAAAACGAGCCCAAGCTCCAGGTCCATTCGCATTAATTGTTTTGAATAAAATTGGATTCATGTGGAACGGTAAGATAACTGCTTGTTCCTCTATGATGACTAGTGTTTGTATTACATCGGTATATCGTACAGTAACTCATTTTGACGCTCGTTTCGACCCGAAAGCTATCCTTGTAAACATGCTCTGAGTGCATGGAAAGTGTCGGCCTGATGCGAGTACGGGTCTTATGTGACGTCACATCTCGGCATCCCGAAAAGCGCGCCAAAAATATGCATATTCGAAAATGTCCGGCTGCAAAGCATAAAATGTAGAATTTCTAATTCATTGAATTTGTTTTGCTTGGTGGACGTGGAAATAGATAGCAGGACGTAATAGTAGTAATAGAGATGATGTACGATCTACGGTGTCGCGCCCCTGCGGAAATCCTATGTTAAGAGATAGGGATTTTGCACCAGTGAACTGCCGGGTTAAAGGATAGGGATTTTTAACATGGGAAAGATAGGGGTTCCCCCAAATCTTGTAAACGACTTCTCACATTCTGCTCCCGGGTTAAAGATAGGGATTTTTAACATGGGAGAGATAGGGATTCCCCCAAAACTGGTAAACGAGAAATCTCGTTTACAAATTCCCCCGAAAACGGTTTTCGAGATTCGGCTGAGCGACCGGGTTAAAGATAGGGATTGTTAACGTGGAAGAGATAGGGGTCCCCCCGGAAATGGTTTTCGAGATTCGGTTGAACAGGATGGGTTTTTTCGAATTTTTATCCCATGGTAAAGCATAGGCCGTTTTAATCCCACGTTAAAGCATAGGCCATTTTTATCGTAAAGGTATCCGACCACTTTTCGAATTGTTATCCCGGGTTAAAGCATAGGCCATTTTTATCGCAAAGGTATCCGACCACTTTTCGAATTTTTATCCCGCGTTAAAGCATAGACCATTTTTATCGCAAAGGTATCCGACCACTTTTCGAATTTTAACCCCACGTTAAAGCATAGGGAATTTTCACCCTATGTTAAAGCATAGGCCGTTTTTATCGCAAAGGTACGCGACCACTTTTTGAATAAAATAACATATACCGAACACCATTTGAAAAGGCTACTCACGAGATTGCTTGATCCGGATGCCGAGGCTTCGCCAAGGAACCGACCCGTTATTTGTTTGACGATGACGTGTCCAATATGTGGTGTTATAGTAAGGCGTTATGTATAACAAAAGGCTTATAAATTCAGCGGAGACCGTTTTGTCTGAAGTAATGTATACGAAATGTAGATTACATACAGGACTATGTTATACCAGAGCCTATAGCCTCGTTTTTTTTCGAACAAAGTGACCAAGGAGTACTGCCCAAATTCGTGTCTATTGCACGCTTGCGTGCAATAGAGCCCCGTGACGGATACTTCATGAACCACAAACACCACTTTATGTGACGTCATGACGCAGTGGCATCGTTAAAACTCTGCAGTCTGTGCTTTTGAATTTTCTACTCTACAATCTGTGATCTTTCGGCACGCCCACGTGAACTTTATGTTCTGTTGAACATTTTGGAAGATGAACAACGTGACTAGTGATAACGGCCGACAAGGGATTTTGCTACCGAAAGTGCAGCCTTCTCCGGCTATGGGACCACTCGACCTCTCGACCCAGACAATCAACCCGTACCATCAACCAACGACCAGTTCAACGACCAGTTCGACGACCAGTTCAACGACCAGTTCAACGACCAGTTCAACGACCAGTTCAACGACCAGTCCGATGACCAGTTCGACGACCAGTTCAACGACCAGTCCAATGACCAGTTCGACGACCAGTTCAACGACCAGTCCGATGACCAGTTTGACGAACAAAACAATTTCGTCTCTGTCATCAACTCCGACAACCAACTCAACCATCAACCTGACGCCATCACCTCCGACGAAGCGTCAGAAGCTTCAGGAGACTTCGGATGATACGAGACAAGAGACGAGACTATGACCGAGATGTGTCACGAGACTTCGGATAACACGAGGCAAGAGACGAGACTATGTCCGAGATGTGTCACGAGACTTCGGATGACAAGAAACGAGACTATGACCGTGATGTATCACGAGACTTCGGATAACACGAGACAAGAGACGAGACTATGTCCGAGATGTGTCACGAGACTTCGGATGACACAACACACGGGAGTACGGTTCGACGTGTTATCGCGTCAAATCCCTCCTTTTTCACGAAAATAGACGTGTTATGTGTGTGTGGTGGTGGTGGTGGTGGTGGTGTGTGTGTATGTGTGTTGTGGTGGTGGTGGTGATGGTGGTGGGTGTATGTGTGTGTGTGTGTGTGTGTGGTGGTAGTGGTGGTGTGTGTGTGTGTGTGTGTGTGTGTGTGTGGTGTGTGTGTGGTGTGTGTGTGTGTGTGTGTGTGTGTGTGTGTGGTGTGTGTGTGTGTGTTTGTGTGTGTTTGTGTGTGTGTGTGTGTGTGTGTGTGTGTGTGTGTGTGTGTGTGTGTGTGTGTGTGTGTGTGTGTGTGTGTGTGTGTGTGTGTGTGTGTGTGTGTGTGTGTGTGTGTGTGTGTGTGTGTGTGTTAGAGTCTACCATAGCAAGCGAATTTGAAAACCGCTATGAGCGAAAACGACTATGTCAATAACAGGTAAGGACAACCACCTGATAGGACTTCATTCAAAGTGGTGACTATCATCGTTCCCAACGCCACTCAAACGATTATGTCAATAACATGTAAGGACAACCACCTGACAGGACTTCATTCAAAGAGGTGACCATCAGGGTTCTCAACAACACTCAACGGATACCAATGTAATTAGTCAGAGTATTGCCATCTACCGACCATGAAATTTTTAGGGTTGGTAGTACTCAGAACTTTTTAGTGACGGTAGGACTCAGAACGTTTTAGTGCTGGTAGGACTTATAACTTGTTAGGGTTGGTAGTATTTATAACTTTTTAGTGTTGGTAGGACTTATAACTTTTTAGTGTTGGTAGGACTCAGAACTTTTTAGTGTCGGTAGGACTTATAACGTTTTAGTGTCGGTAGGACTCAGAACTTTTTAGGGTTGGTAGGACTTATAACTTTTTAGTGTCGGTAGGACTCAGAACTTTTTAGGGTTGGTAGGACTTATAACGTTTTAGTGTTGGTAGGACTTTTTAGTGCTGGTAGGACTTATAACTTTTTAGTGACGGTAGGACTCAGAACTTTTTAGTGTTGGTAGTACTTATAACTTTTTAGTGTTGGTAGTACTTATAACTTTTTAGGGTTGGTAGTACTTATAACTTTTTAGTGTTGGTAGGACTTATAACTTTTTAGTGTTGGTAGGACTCAGAACTTTTTAGGGTTGGTAGGACTTATAACGTTTTAGTGCTGGTAGGACTTATAACGTTTTAGTGTCGGTAGTACTTATAACTTTTTAGTGTTGGTAGGACTCAGAACTTTTTAGTGTTGGTAGGACTCAGAACTTTTTAGGGTTGGTAGGACTTATAACGTTTCAGTGTCGGTAGGACTCAGAACTTTTTAGTGTTGGTAGGACTCAGAACTTTTTAGGGTTGGTAGGACTTATAACGTTTTAGTGCTGGTAGGACTTATAACTTTTTAGGGTTGGTAGTACTTATAACTTTTTTGTGTTGGTAGGGCTTTTAACTTTTTAGTGTTGGTAGGACTCAGAACTTGTTAGGGTTGGTAGGACTTATAACGTTTTAGTGTCGGTAGGACTCAAAACTTTTTAGTGTTGGTAGGACTCAGAACTTTTTAGTGTTGGTAGGACTCAGAACTTTTTAGTGTCGGTAGGACTCAGAACTTTTTAGGGTTGGTAGGACTTATAACTTTTTAGTGTCGGTAGGACTCAGAACTTTTTAGTGTTGGTAGTACTTATAACTTTTTAGTGCTGGTAGGACTTATAACTTTTTAGTGACGGTAGGACTCAGAACTTTTTAGTGTTGGTAGGACTTATAACGTTTTAGTGCTGGTAGGACTTATAACTTTTTAGGGTTGGTAGTACTTATAACTTTTTAGTGTTGGTAGTACTTATAACATTTTAGTGACGGTAGCACTCATAACTTTTTAGGGTTGGTAGGACTTATAACTTTTTAGTGTCGGTAGGACTCAGAACTTTTTAGTGTTGGTAGGACTTATAACGTTTTAGTGCTGGTAGGACTTATAATTTTTTAGTGACGGTAGGACTCAGAACTTTTTAGGGTTGGTAGGACTCAGAACTTTTTAGTGTTGGTAGGACTTATAACGTTTTAGTGCTGGTAGGACTTATAACTTTTTAGGGTTGGTAGTACTCAGAACTTTTTAGTGTTGGTAGTACTTATAACTTTTTAGTGCTGGTAGGACTTATAACATTTTAGTGACGGTAGCACTCATAACTTTTTAGGGTTGGTAGGACTTATAACTTTTTAGTGTCGGTAGGACTCAGAACTTTTTAGTGTTGGTAGGACTTATAACGTTTTAGTGCTGGTAGGACTTATAATTTTTTAGTGACGGTAGGACTCAGAACTTTTTAGGGTTGGTAGGACTCAGAACTTTTTAGTGTTGGTAGGACTTATAACGTTTTAGTGCTGGTAGGACTTATAACTTTTTAGGGTTGGTAGTACTCAGAACTTTTTAGTGTTGGTAGTACTTATAACTTTTTAGTGCTGGTAGGACTTATAACTTTTTAGGGTTGGTAGTACTTATAACTTTTTAGTGTCGGTAGGACTCAGAACTTTTTAGTGTTGGTAGGACTCAGAACTTTTTAGGGTTGGTAGGACTTATAACGTTTTAGTGTCGGTAGGTCTCAGAACTTTTTAGTGTTGGTAGGACTTATAACTTTTTAGAGACGGTAGGACTCAGAACTTTTTAGTGTTGGTAGTACTTATAACATTTTAGTGCTGGTAGGACTTATAACTTTTAGTGCTGGTAGTACTTATAACGTTTTAGTGCTGGTAGGACTCAGAACTTTACTTACTCACGCTGGCCCTTCGTCGTTTTCTAACAGTTTATCTTTTCAACATGTTACCGTGGTAACATTTTCGTAACTTTCTGACAATTCGACGGGTTATCGCGTGACATCTCACCTCTTTCTGACAACTCGACGGGTTATCGCGTACAGCTCACCTCTTTCTGACAATTCGACGTGTTATTGAAACACTAAACTTAGCCGAACACGTGACACGAATTGAACACAGTAAGGACAACCACCTGACAGGACTTCATTCAAAGAGGTGACCATCAAGGTTCCCAACATCACTCAACGGATACCAATGTAATTAGTCAGAGTATTGCCATCTACTGACCATGACAGATCTCTATTCGTGGCACACTTCCGGGAATACCCGAAGCACAGAGGCCGCCACGACAGTCAAGTAACATCCGGTGCGACATCACTACCGACGTAGCGTCCCTAGTATAGGCTGCCATAGCAAGCGAATTTGAAAACTGCTATGCCCGAAACACTAAACTATATACACTAGTTTTCGGCGTCATCTCATTTGTATAAACAATCAGACCGAACGTACATCACGTGACTTCCCTTAACACACACAAAACACAAAAACTGTGCACGTCCATGAGAGAGGCGACATTCGACGCCACCTGTTATGTCTGTGTGTAGTTCACTACGGACGTTAGCTGGTAATGTCTGTGTGTAGTTCAGTAGAGACGTTAGCCAGTGATGTATCTGTGTAGTTCAGCACGGAGACTTTAGCCTGTTATGTATATGTGTAACAAACTTGCAGGATTCTGTGACAAACGAAACACCAAACACTTAGATCAGTGTGTGACAAGAATCAAAGTTGTCGGATAAAGAAAACACCAAACCCATGAGAGGCGACATTCGACGCCACTCAACGGACACCGATGTAATTAGTCAGAGTATCGCCATCTACTGACCAGGATGACCAACGATAGCGGAAGCGTAGAGGCCACCATGACAGGTCGCCATGTCATTCAAATAACTTCCGGTACTACGTTACTTCCGGCGTAGCGTCCCTAGTAGAGGCCGCCATGACAGTCAAGTGACTTCCGGTATGACATCACATCCGACGTAGCGACCCCTAGTGGATAATCGGAGTACTACGTCACATGAGGGCGCCATCTAGCGGGTAAAAATATATAATTAGGTTATCAAGAGAAAAAAGTTGGGGTTAACCTCGCGAAAATTTATACAACCACTTTGGTGGTTGCTTAAATTTTCGCGAGGTTAACCCCAACTTTTTTTCTCTTGATAGGGTGAAAATTCCCTATGCTTTAACGTGGGGTTAAAATTCGAAAAGTGGTCGGATAACGCCTTACTATAACACCACATATTGGACACGTCATCGTCAAACAAATAACGGGTCGGTTCCTTGGCGAAGCCTCGGCATCCGGATCAAGCAATCTCGTGAGTAGCCTATTCAAATGGTGTTCGGTATATGTTATTTTATTCAAAAAGTGGTCGCGTACCTTTGCGATAAAAATGTCCTATGCTTTAACATGGGATAAAAACGGCCTATGCTTTAACATAGGGTGAAAATTCCCTATGCTTTAACGTGGGGTTAAAATTCGAAAAGTGGTCGGATACCTTTGCGATAAAAATGTCCTATGCTTTAACGCGGGATAAAAATTCGAAAAGTGGTCGGATACCTTTGCGATAAAAATGGCCTATGCTTTAACCCGGGATAAAAATTCGAAAAGTGGTCGGATACCTTTACGATAAAAATGGCCTATGCTTTAACGTGGGATTAAAACGGCCTATGCTTTACCATGGGATAAAAATTCGAAAAGTGGTCGGATACCTTTGCAATAAAAATGGCCTATGCTTTACCCCGCCTGTTCAACCGAATCTCGAAAACCATTTCCGGGGGTACCCCTATCTCTTCCACGTTAAAAATCCCTATCTTTAACCCGGTCGCTCAGCCGAATCTCGAAAACCGTTTTCGGGGGAATTTGTAAACGAGATTTCTCGTTTACCAGTTTTGGGGGAATCCCTATCTATCCCATGTAAAAAATCCCTATCTTTAACCCGGGAGCAGAATGTGAGAAGTCGTTTACAAGATTTGGGGGGAACCCCTATCTTTCCCATGTTAAAAATCCCTATCCTTTAACCCGGCAGTTCACTGGTGCAAAATCCCTATCTCTTAACATAGGATTTCCGCAGGGGCGCGACACCGTAGATCGTACACCACCTCTATTACTACTCGTAATACTATATGAATGTAAGCAATATATGTTTTATTCCCTTTAAGAAAGGAGGAACAGCTTCGGTTTAAATTTACTATCGATAGTACTGCATCGACACATCAACTACCATGACTAGCTTGACTTAAGTGCCGAGCCGAGGAGTTATCGTAGGCAATCCTTGGATAACAGATCGCCAGCCAGCACGGTCTCCGATTAGCTGGGCAACGGTGGTGTTGTCGATACCGCGTGCTTGGAGTACCAATTGGTTGAGACGGACCAACGGGTCTTTGGACATCTTCTGGGTCAGCGCCAACCAACAATTCGTGATCACGGATCCTAAATATGTGAAGGAATCGACAAATTCAATCTCTTCATTGGAGCTACGGAGGAAGGAGAGATTGTCAAGTCGGGGGTGGCTGCCATGAGTTTGGTCTTGGGCCAACTGATGTTCATCCCAACAAGGTTGGATTCTTCCTGAAGTATCGTTAAAATATGCTGTAGGATATTGGGAGATTAAGCGAAGATGGCAATGTCATCCGCAAAGTCGAGATCAGTGAGCCTGTAATCACCCAACTGAATGTCGATGCTGCATCAGCTGACGACACGGCGCATGAGGTAGTCGATCACGCTGTTAAACGAATCGCGTGCGAGTACACAATCTTGTTTTATATCGAAACCTTTACGATGGTGTAGCACTTGCTATGACCGCAACTCTCAAAACCGCTCTCACATCTTGGAACGCGATATCAGCACGTCTCATCGCTGCTCGCTTTCGACACCAACACGGACACGTTGTAAAGGTCGATCATGATTAGACCGAAAGGCAACGGTGTTATAATTGGAACAGTTGGTAGTAACGTATTCATAGAATATCGTACGTGGCTAGGGACATTGAATGGACCTAGGTACGTGGAGTTGCTGAAGGAGAAGCTGAAACTACATATGGACATCCACAAATGTATGATTTTCATGCAAGATGGCGCTCCTTGTCACCGATCCAAGGTAGCTACTGATTTCCTCAAGAAGAACAAAATCTCCGTGCTGGAATGGCCTGGGAACAGCCCAGATCTCAATCCCATTGAGAACTTGTGGACTATAATGAAGGATAAGGTGGCAGACAAACAACCATCAAGCGCTCAAAACTTGAAACAAGCTATCAAGGACGTTTGGGTCACCGAAATCACCCAGGAGTACTGCGAATCTCTGCTTTCTAGCATGCCACGTCGCACCCAGGCGGTCATTGACAGCAAAGGAGGTCACACTAAATACTGAAAAGTAGAGACACTGACACTTGTGGACGACGTAAAGTTTCATATTATGTTGTACTACGTTTATTTGGCGAAATAAACTGATATAATGTTATGTGAAGGCCAAAAAATCATAGTTTTGTCAAATGTTTTCAAAAAATCGTGCCTGGTCTTAAACTTTTGCAAATGAGTGTATTTGTGGTTCCTGCGATTAAGTTACGTATTACGCGCACATTACGTTTTACGTTCCGAACATCTGATTTATCCCATAAAAGGTGATAATCTTGACATATATGGGGTATTTTGAAAATATATAGGTCTTATGTCCTATTCATGCGGTCGTAGATTAATCCCTGAACGTTTCGCACTCATGGTTCAACCCGTCTAGGAGGAAAACTTTAACATACCCGCATACATACGTACGTACGTAAGTATTCGTACGCACGCACACACATACATACGCGAGTTCGATTATAATTTAATTGTTTCAACCCTCCCAGATGTGCTTACTCCTCACTGCGTCTACCTTTGCAGGTGTGGGTATGGATGAAGATGAACCTCTTGCTGATTCTCACTGTACTCGGGGTGTTCCTGGGCATACTCGTCGGGATTCTCGGGCGCATGGGCGACCCGAATGCGGATGTCAAACAGTTTGTCTCCTTTCCAGGGGAAGTCCTCATGAGGATGCTAAAGATGCTCATCCTGCCCCTTATTGTCTCCAGTATAATCGCAGGTAAGTGATTTCAACAGGTGACACTATCATTACCATTATATCACACTTGTTTTATGCCACCATCAATTTGGGGTCACCATTATTTTTTTGATCACCATTATTTTGTGTCATCATTGTGTCCGAGTCACTTGTCACTACAGTTTGTTTTTGTATCAGCCTTGTTTTTATGTCACCATTATTTTTGTTTCACCATTGATCTTGTTTCACCATTGTTTCTGTGTACCATTGGTTTTTTCACCATTGTTTTTGTGTCGCCAGCCATTGTTTTTATCTCACCATTATTTTCGAGTCACTATTGCTTTTGTGTTACCGTTGTTTCCGTGTCACCATTATTTTTGTCACCATTATTTTATGTCATCATTGTGTCCGTGCCACTTGTCACTACAATTTGTTTTAGTATTATCCTTGTTTTTATGTCACCATTATTTTTGCTTCACCATTGTTTCTGTGTCACCAATGTTTTTCTCACCATTGTTTTTGTGTCGCCATTATCTTTATGTGACCATTATTTTTGTGTCACCTTTACTTTTGTGCCACCATTATTTTCGTTTTTATCACCATTATGTTGTGTCATCATTGTGTCCGTGTCACTTGTCACTACAGTTTGTGTCTTCCAGGTCTTTCCCAGCTGGACCCTCGAGCAAGTGGTCGCATGGGTAGACGTGCTCTGGTCTACTACTTAACCACGACCCTCCTGGCCGTCATCGTAGGCATCGTCTGCGTGCTCGTCATACACCCCGGCAACCCGTCCGTCAAGGCGGAGATGGGCTTCACCGCAAAAACCGTATCCAAGAAGGTCACCACCTTTGATGCCATCCTCGATCTCATCAGGTATGCTGACGTTGTTTTTCTTTTCCCTTTTTTCATTTCGACCTTTGTAGGAGTCTCCCTGTCCCACAGCAATTTTGTCTTTATATATATTTTTTTGGGTGGCTCCCATGATAATGATAAATTTTGATCTTAGTTACTGTAGTCCTGAATTTTCCGTCACATAGCAATTGTTTTTGTTTCTTTTTGTTTCTTTTTTCTCTGGTTTCATTTTTCTTTGGGGCCGCTGCTACGATAGTGATCAGTATTGATCTGTTCCACAGCAATTGTTTTCTTTCTAACTGTTTTCTTTGGGGTGGCTCATACGATAGCCGGTAGCGATCAGTTTTGATCTTACTAGGACTCGTCTCTCAATCTGCAACAATTGTTCTCTTTCTAATTCATTTGCAAAATGTATAATATGTTGATTTATATTAGTTTTCACTGGATATTTTACATTTCAATATTTGTACGTATATCTGAATACTATGTTATCTTTTATTGCTGTTGGGACTAATGAAAGTATCCTTATCTCTACGGCAGCGGGGATATCATCTTCATGAACGATTTTGTGTTTTATTGTATGTCATTTGTAGGTGTTTATAATTGCATTCTGTGATCGTTCATCTTTTAAATACAAATTTCCGAAATGTACATACGCCATATATCACTTTTTTATTTTTTATTTAGCACGTTTTGACAATCGTTTAAATTTATAGGGGGCAGTCTGTCCCTCTACCCGGAATTAGCTAGCGTAGTAATTTGTAACAGGACGTCTTGTGCGTTGAACGTGGGAAATGAGATATCGTTGAACATCAAAGGTTATTGCGGTTAACTCAGCCCGACTTGGCCGTATTGCCAGTAAGGCTTGTTTTTAAACTGGATGTTTTGTTTACTATTTGAACATGCTCCGAGGCGTATCTTCCAAATTGTGCACGTTTTTGCCGGCTTACTAGACACAATGTGGCGGGCTATATACATTTAACATACTTCAATATTATATTAATTAATTAATGAAAAACTAGGAAAACCCTGCCTCCTTTGAATAATTGGCACAATTTAAGCACATTACTCTGTACTGTGTGTATGTAAATTGTAGGTGTACATAAGTATTTCTTTAGACAATTTATTAGCACAACGAAAAATTGTGTTTGAGGCGCAACACTCAAATTTGGCATCTTTTCGTACAAAAACAAATAACCAGTATCCAACCACCTTGTCTCGTCGGCTCCACAGGAACCTGTTCACACAGAACCTGGTCCAAGCTTGCTTCCAGCAGGAGCAGACGGCCTACGTGTCCAAAAAGATTTCCATCCCGCCTTCACACGGTAGCAACACAACAACGAACGTGACGAACGAACGTGTAGAGATGGTGCGAAAACTCGAGTTCAAAGGCGGCATAAATGTTCTAGGTTGGTATTTGCTCATCCATCAGAGCTCCCTGCGTTTCCATCCATCTGTTGACAACTTGAATACTGCATATAAATTTTGAGATTGACCAAACGGTTTGTCTTGATGCACTTCTGAGGTTGGTTTCCAAAGATTTAGACGCAAGAGGAGTTACGATATTATTATTAGTTAAGTCTGTCTGCCGACACACCGCGCTAACAGTAACAGGTCAATGTACTAACACATCAGTGTGCTAATGCATTGTGCTAACACGTGGCGCTAACACGTGTACTAACTCTAAAGTGTAACATATCAGCATGCGAACACATCGGTCTGCTAACATACTATGATGACACACTGCGCTAGCACATTATGCTAACACTTTGCACTAGCACTGCCATCAACAATGTAGGCAGTAATATACAGATATCCAAACTCAGTCTTTAGAACGATTGCGAGATCTACAAACTGACGTCAGAATACTAATTATGCGAGTGATCTCCGTCAAGCTTTGCCTTCCCAATTATGTTTCCAAATGTCCATTTCATTACTAGGGCATCATGACATCTGCTAACTCAATCTTTCCCGCACACAGTTCTCGTTCATACAACTGCTCCCTGTTTTGTTACAAGGAAAACATTTGAGGCCAGAATTTCAGCAAAAATGTACAACGTAATGTCCAACCATTTCACGTGTGCAACAGTCATTTTGATAAGTTTGACGGACCTTGTTGCTAGGCAATAGGTCATGTATCGGATCTGTCAGTTCTGTTGATATGTTCAAGTTGGTAGAGGTATCACAGAGCCTGAAGATAATAATCATAATATTATTAATAATAATAAACGTCTATAGCGCCTGTATCCCCAGGAATCTGAATTCGGAGACACGACATACAAAACCTATTGGGTAACATCGTGAATAGGGTCGAGCAAGAGTCATCATTAGTGCAAGGAATCGCCGAAGGTTAGGGTGGGAATGCAATTTCAAATAAATAAGTCTTGAGTTTTTTTACAAGAGGTACCTCTTGTTTCAGATGATTTTAAAGTTATATGAGATGATTTCAGATTTTGGGTGCAGCTACAGAGAAAGCACATTTGCCAATGTTCAGCTTGGTTTTAGGAAAAAAGCAGTTGTTGGATAACAGATGTACTTGAACGGGTGGCTGTGTTTCAGGAATTCTTGGCTTCTGCATTGTGTTTGGGGTGATCATGGGCAATATGGGTGAGAAGGCTCGCACGATGCAAAATCTCTTCCAGAACCTCAACGAAATCGTCATGACTTTCGTCTACGCCGTCATGTGGTCAGTGGTCGAACTAACATCAGATTATTCTATTTATTTAGTTTATATAGATTATTTAATTTATAAGATTATTTATTATATTAATCTTATAACAGTCATTGATATTTAGAAAAAAATTATAACAGTTCTATTTTATTTTATAATACTCTTGTAATATTTGTTGATATTATGATGTGTATATATATGTGTGTGTGATACTAACTTTATCATCTTTTATGATATTGCTGTTATGATATTTAAAATAATGAATATTACACCATGAAAGTATAGTCTTTAATTATTTTTATGATGACAGCAACTAAATTATGTTATTATTATTTGTTCCAGGTACTCTCCAATTGGTATCTTGTTCCTCATCGCGGGTAAGATCATGACTGAACAGAACCTGGCGGAGACGGCGGCGCAGCTGGGTCTGTACATGTTCACGGTAATCCTGGGACTCGCCATCCACTTCTGCGGCACGCTTCCCCTCCTATTTTACACCGTCACCCGCATGAACCCCTTCGTCTTCTTCAAGGGCGTCCTACACGCCTGGATTACCGCCCTCGCCACCGCGTCTAGGTCAGTCAGATGTCACACTTAAAATGAGGCAGTCTGTTGCAAGTTTTTTCTTTTATTGATTAATATAATGTTCTTAAGACTATACTAACTACGTTAGGTATTATATATATATGTATATATATATGTTTCCTCGATTATAGTTAGATTGTTCTTACTTGTGCGCGCAGTTCGGCGACCCTGCCCATTACGTTCCAATGCTTGGAGGAGAACATCGGCATCGACCAGCGAGTGACCCGCTTTGTGCTGCCCATCGGCTGCACCGTCAACATGGACGGCACGGCGCTCTACGAGGCCGTCGCAGCCATCTTTATAGCGCAGATGAACGGCATCGAACTTAGCATTGCCCAGGTCATCACAGTCAGGTATGGCGGTTGTCTAACTGGTGGAACCTCACTATTAAGGAAACCGCTGGGACAGGGCCAATGACACTTCACTTTGGTAGTGAAGAATGTGTGTCAGATTACTGTTGTTTGCTCTACTTGTGGCTTCTCACTGCTTGAAACGATACTATAACTCATAAAGGTGTTCTTCATCCCACGTTAATTTAAATATTCAATAGTTCTATATACTACCTATTGTTTGTGTTGGTCGTCACAACTTTTTATTGTTTTGCACAATTGGGTACGGTGATAATATAGTCTAGATTATGATACTCACTCATATAAATGCAACTATCTATGTAGGCCCTATTAGATCTGAAAATGTCCAAATTAAAAATAGTTCTAAAAAAAATATTTTGTAGGCACTTCGTTAGTTAGTTTTGGATTGTTATATACTTTACTGTAAAATACTGTATTTATATCACCAATACCAATATTTGTTGGGGGTGAATCATTGAAAAGTATTGCACTTCTGTTCATCCGTTTCCGCCAACACCATTATTTTTGTGTTCACATCTTGCCAATGGTGTATGTCGCTATATTGGAATGTCTATTCTTGATTGTAGTTAAAAATAAATTACATATTTTAAAAAGTGCTAACAAACTTCAACATCTGCAGCTTGCAGGAGCAGACATGGTTGTAAAGTTTACCTTTGTGCTGTGTTTCACTTTCAGTTTGACGGCCACCCTGGCGAGTGTGGGCGCGGCGAGTGTGCCCAGTGCTGGACTGGTCACTATGCTGATGGTGCTCACCGCTGTAGGACTTCCCACTGAAGACATCGGTCTCATAATCTCCGTCGACTGGCTTCTGTAAGTCACATGCTGCAATAGAATATCATAATAATACTTTTATTTCATAAGTTAATGTAAATAAGATCACAAATTTATTTGCCACAATACTTGTCCTCTATTTATGTATTTTACCTTCCGCTTCACTGATCTTGCACTGCTCTCTCCACCAACCGTCTCCATTCCCCTCTATCTTTCGCTTTCGTGTTCCGCTCCTCTCAAAAATCCCTTCACATCTCTACACAATCCTCCCGTTTCAGCCTTGGTCGTACTCGTCTCCTTTTGCGTTCCACTTCTGTTCTCTTTGCAATAAATTGATTTTGCCTCCATCTAGACCACAGGTCCATTAACCATAACTATATTATTATTAATTAATTAATATAATTATTTTCTGCATATTTGTAGACATCAAAAGCACAAGCACCGCTGTAATAAGTTCATAGAATTAATTAATAATGATTGTTATAGTGTGATTTATCTTATAATTCGTATTGTGTTTTACGTTCTTTAGTTCGAGAAGGGCATAGCGTGTTATAAGTCGCATAACTTCAGCTATGTACCTTCAGCAGCAACACCAGCACATCATAGTGTGCAATTGTATTATGTTGTTGTTGATTAAACTTTAATTGATTCATGCATTCATTAATTCACTAATTCATACACTCATGTATAATTCTTCATATACTTCTAAGTATTACATTTGTAATATGCACAAATGTTGTTTATACATCTGCTTTGTTCAATTGGAAATAATGAAATTGAATTGCAGACGCCATTACGGTTGGACTGTTTCAGCGACCGACTGCGTACCTCTGTCAACGTGGTAGGCGATTCGTACGGCGCTGGGATAGTGGAACATCTCTCGAAGGCTGAGCTGGAGCAACTCGACCTCCAAGACCGCAGTCCGGTGGTCATCGGCGTCCATCAGGTCATACAGATGGAAGAGGCCAAGCCGAAACAGCAGGACCAAGTCCTCGAGGACAGTGAGGACGTAGAGATGGAGGAGGAAAACTAGAACCAGGAGAACGACATAGCTAATGGTCTCATCTAGGCCCCTGTGTGTGTGCGTGAGTGCGCACACGGCTGTTTACTCCGCGCCGGATTTATAACTGTTTGGTTCCCTTGGATGTGATTGGCCTGGTATCGCATCATAATGGTTCTCACTCTGTCCAACCTTCTATAATACGGATTTCACTGCAAAATAAGACTTTTTGCCATTTAGAAGACCAATCTGCGTCATACTAAACCACTCAAGTTATGTCTAAAAACTTTTTTTACCCAAAAAGCATTTAGTGGAGGCATTTACTTGCTGCATGTGGCATGCCGACACAGCAACTGACTGAAGTCCCGACCCGTCGTGGTTGACCTTTAACGGTTCCTACACTGCTACTGTTTATGAAGTGCCAGTTTCGTGACTGGGAGTGCTCGTCAATAAGGACGATCTCACAAGATATCATTGTTGTTACGAGGTGTTGTTTCTGTATCTTTCGGTCATAACCATTGAATTGCACCAGTTATTTTGCCGAATGTTGTTCTACCCCTCTGCCGTAACACTAGGTTGTTCATACGCTATGGTGATAGTGATAATTGCTGTCTTAACGTTGTAAGTAAAACACTGTTTTTAAGTGATTCAAGCACTTCGTTTAGAAGTCAATTTTGATTTTGCGATGTATTATTTTTTTGATATGCTGACACTTTGATTTTGCTACAAATTATTGATCAGTGGATTTTAGCATTGACATTTACCGGTTTTGAGATGCTTGTTCGGTTTGTGTATATTTACTTATGCCGAAAGCTACAAATTCATGTAGATTGTTGAGATTATTTCATTAAGAATGTTGTGTTCATTAGATTTGGAATCACCCAACTTATGGTGACCATTACATTAGCGGATAGCTTAGCAAACGTGAGTTTCTACTGATGAGGTGATCAGATACGTGATTATAAATCATACTCACTCCTTTCGTATAGTTACACATTTGCTAATATGGTGACAACAACAACAACTGTCACAATTATATATAGAAATATTGGCCATGTGAAAGGTTTATCAGAAAGGTCACCAGTTTTGTCACGTTTACCATATTCTGATAACTTCATCAGACATTAGATAAGTATTATATAAGTTATAAATGCTTTGTTGTGTCTACAATGTGGTGCATGGCACGGTATAAAATATGTGTCATAGCATGCCACGTGCGTCACCGTATACATTGCACATCGCTGCGTGTGCATGGTTGGGCATAATACGCGGTTTTAATTTTTGTATCTATATATAATTGGAATTGTTGTCTAAACTTAATGATCCGGCAGTGAAATGCTGTTTTGAGGGTGATTGTTGCAGTAGGGTATGAACAAAGTATTTTTTGAGTTTCTATATCTTTGATGTGTCCGAAATTAGTGTCGCCATAACAAGATATTCTGTGGTCGTCAATATCTCGGTAACTATTGACACCAGCACAACAAATGATGTATACCTATGTTTTGAAGGTCTGTGTTACCTTTCAGGGTGTTTCCAAAAGGATACAACACTCCACTACATCTAAGGTACGCTAATTAGGTGCGCCATTTACAAAATATTGAATTTGCGCATGTCACAGTATATGCTTGATAGCAAAACAGTTGACTTGTCTATCTGCGTTTTTAGGATATACAATATCGATGAGGACATTCAGATAGTAGTCTTGTATACCGGTTTCCAGTGTGCAAATTAACAGCAACCATTAAGACATATTGATGTTTTGTTAAAATCTTCGGAACTATTTATGACAGAGTTTCAAATGAGGTACCTAACACTATGTTCATACGATCAGGAAATGTGATAGAACCATCCAAAAGGTGATAAAACGGGTTTTCGTTAATGGGGATGGTAGATGTATATACGAGGTGCAGTCCAAAATAAGTTTACAAGGCACATATTCTGGAGTATATATGTCAAATTATAATAAAAGCAATGCAAATTTTATTATATGATCACATCTTTATTTTTAATGTAGTCCCCACCACAGTTGCGGCATTTGTCGTAACGCTGGACTAGTTTTTCGATTCCTTCATCATAGAGTTCAGTGTCCTGTATGTTCAACCACCGTCTCACAGCTGTCTTCACGTCGTCATCCCTTTGAAATATATGGCCACCAACATGATCCTTAAGAGCAGGAAACAGATGGTAGTCACTCGGCGCCAAATCTGGGCTGTACTTCCCACCGGAAGTGCTGCAAGAGTTCGCGAGGTGAAGCACAGTGTGGCCGAGCATTATCGTGCAGAAGCAAAACACCTTCCGTCAGCAGCCCAGGGCGTTTTCGTTTAATGGCAGCTCTTAAACGTTCTAATGTTGCACAGTGTGAAGCTGGATTGATTGTCGTTCCCCGTTCCATGAAATCGACCAACAACAGACCTGTATGGTCCCAAAACACGGTAGCCATCACTTTGCCAACATAATTGACAATCTTGAATTTCTTCGTTCGCGGGGGTCCAGGATGTTTCCATTTCAAATTTGCCCGTTTCGTCTCCGATGTGGGATGGTGAACCCATGTCTCATCTCCAGTGACAATGCGCATGAGAAATCCATGGCCACTAACGGCATATCGCTCAAGGAATGACAGGGCACAACCTATTCTTTGTGTCGCGATCTTCGGATAGTGCTTGCGAGATCCATCGCGCGCAAACCTTGTGAAACCCTAATTCCTCAGTAATCCTTACAGCTGTTCCATGTGAAAGACTCAAGTCTTGTTGTAGTTGACGTAACTCTTCTGTTTTCCATAATTGCTATGTCAACACGTGTCTTGTTGTCTGGTGTGTTTGCTGTCATGGGTCTGCCGCTTCTCTCACAATCATTTGTCGTGAATCGTCCGGTTCGAAAGTATGCACACCACTTTGTCACACTCTGACGACTCATCACTTCGTTCCCGTACATTTCGACCAGCTGATGATGAATTTCCGCTGCAGACACATTCTTAGCATTCAAAAAACGAATTACTGCACGGACCTCCTCTTTGGACCACTGCTCCAGTCGAGTCGCCATCTTTAACCGATGGCCGTCACCACACAAGTGCTGCACCTGACACAAAGTTTCCAACGAAAAGTAATAATTTCTCAGCAATCAAATCCGACCAGTCTAGCCTCAATTTTTATGACGTTATGTGCCTTGTAAACTTATTTTGGACTGCCCCGCGAATGTTCGAATATCAGTGTACAAGTCACTTTTGGATGGCACCATCACATTTCCTGATCCCATGAACATCGGGTTAGACACCTCATTTGAAACGCTGTCATAAATAGTTACGAAAATTATTGACAAAACATCAATTCATCTCAATGGATGCTGCTAATTTGCATATTAAATAGAAACTGGTTGGCAAAACTACTATCTGAATGTCCTTGTCGATATTGTGTATCGCAAAAACTCAGGTTTTGCCATCAAGCATATATTGTGATATGTACAAAATTCAATATTTTGCAAATTGCGGCATTTAATTTGCATTTTTGGGTGAGGTGGAGTATTGTATCCTTTTCGAAACATCCTGAACGGTACCACATACCTTCAAAACATAGGCACAGACCTCATTTGTTGTGCTGGCATTAGAAGTTACTGAGATATTGACGAAAACAGTATATTTTGTATTGGCGACAGTAATTTGCATATTTTGAAAAAAACTCAAGAGTGGCATCACTCGGATTCCCTATAAGGATAACCCAAAGGTATAGAAACTGCAAAATAACTTTGTTCGGATCCTACTGCAAGATTTTCTGGCCTACTGCCGGATTGTAATCATGGATGCCGGTGATCGACGTTTTACAGTTTGCTATGCGGTTCTATGGAACAATTTGCCACATTCACCGAGGACAGCAACATCACTACAAGTGTTCGAAACACTTAAAATTCACGTTCTTAAACAAGGTTTTTTATAATTCACCGATGAGGACATTTTGTGTGCATTCGTTAGATATTGTATATTTTATTAATTTCTTATTATACACTATCTTCATTCTCTTACTGTATAAATAAAACATATAACTTGTGTAGATCAATGTACTTAAACTAGTTTTAGGAATATCTTTCTAGTGATCAGTTTTAGTGATCATTTTACTTGTTTTAGTAACTATATTTAAGGCAGTGTCGTGGTTACTCTATATATTGACATATGGTTGTCTTGATAGTTTGTACGAGTTTGTACGTGCTTCAATAAAAAAAATAGTCGTATCGTTTCGGTCGTGGCGTTTGTTGGAATTACCAGAAGTTCATGTAGTCAAGAAAGACTTGCACTCTAATAACTTTACGTATTCGGACACGCCAACAAAAATTACAAGTTATTATTTTGTGTACCTCACGTTGTGGAACTCCTGTAAAATGATTGTATTCTGGTGTTGTGTAATCGCACACTGATACACGAGGTAACAGTAATAACGTCACAACGCCCTGCAGATAGTAGGGTAATAAAAAGAAAGGGGGTGACTTGCCGTCAAGAATCGCTCGCGTACGGAAGTATTCGGACAGTGTTTGTATCTGGGAATTCTTTTAGTGCATTGTATGTTTTCGGACAGCTTACAATTGAATTATGCTTAAATGTCCGAATATAAACAGTCAGTACGATAATGATTCGGTACGTGGTGACGATCAACCCAACACATTTCGTAATGCAATGCACTTTTAAGGACTGCGAACTGATGACAACCCCTAAGACTTGGCATGCCACCAAGTCAACACACTGCATGTCGTTGCATTTGAAACGTACAAACTGATAGTATACTTATTTTTGTTTCGTGATACTATCGTACAACTCACCATATTTTAATTTGGAAAAAAAATGCACAAGACCAATCTCTTTCAACCTGAAGATTAGTCTCGCTTCAGTGTCATGTATTTATTAACTTGTGTCTTCTGTGACAAAGGCGCGCACACACACACACTCGTGCGATATATGAGTCGTAAACCCACCGTCAACCCTTCGTACCGTCACATACACCAACACGCTGACCAGGTCGGGGCCGCGGCTTTTGAAGTAGCCTCGATTATCCAGGCGCCGTAAGGTGGCAGCATCGGGCCCCTCACTACGGCATTGGATTACTAAGCTTCTGCTAATGTTACCGGTAGGGGGCTTTACCCCAGATTCGAATAGAGACGATGATTGGCTCTCATCAGAACTCTGTTAAAAAGCAAATGAGGGGTGCTTATCTTTATTTTAGTATGCTGATTAAGGTAACTACCGACGGTCAAAGAGGCTCTTCTCTACAATAAACAACTTAAGATGTGTAGCGAGTGTATTTCTTACAATCTGCAAACCCGTAGACAAATTCCTCTGGTTTGACAGAAATCATAGTTTTCAATTATTGCGCTGGAACACGTATTTCAATAAATAATTATATTTTTTAAATGCAAAATAAAGTTTAGCACCACCTATTTGTGAATGCGCGTGCTGGTGAGAAACGACTAATTGTGTGGCTGTATTGCTGCCGAAATCCTGTGGTTGCTAATTGCATGTTTATAGAGCTCAGAAAGGGAGCTTTATCTCAGATAAGAAGGCAAGAATGTGTGAAGAGCCTTTCTTCTCAATGATTAAATCCATTTTGTGTTACATATATTGTCAAATACACACAGCGTTTCCTGGAGTCAGTGTGTTGTAGACAACTAAAATTTAATTAGCATCATAATTTTTTTATAATCTTCTATTTACGGTACATGTGTTATAAAAGTTTTTAAATTATTAACTTACTTATGATTTTGACAAAATGAGACAAATCTCCGCGAACCACACATGAGTCCCACTTTGTCTGAAAAGGCCCACTCCCCCCCCCCCCCCCCACACACAAAAACAACCACCAACCTGGCTACGGGCTTGCTGGTGATGCTAATGTGGCGTCTGTGTATAAGATGAAAACAATATCTGATAAAACGACACGGTCCACCAACTTCACACCACATCACCGCCCTTGAAACCTAAGCTTATGCATTATGAGCCCCCCCCCCATGTGAACAAATGGCCCTCCTTGCATTGTGAACAAATATAACCCTACACGAACTTGTGGTAATCCTGGAGTCGGTATTGAAGAAATGTGAACAGCCCGTTGTGAAAAGCTGGGTACAGGCCTGAACACATACGCACACACGCTACTCAACCTAATGGGTTAAGTATTTCATTCAGTTGTCTGAGGCATATATAACATTCAATTACGTTTACCACTGCAATCTGTGCATACACAAGAAGCTGTTCTTTCATGAGGATTATGGATTGTTTGCTGTTTTTTACGCAAGCACCGTTTCGGATTAATGAATAACAAGTGCTTACTTTACACAAACTATTCACTCTCGTGTAAGTGCATATATCAACTGCTTTACTATGCGATTCCGTGACTGGAGGAAATAGTGTTGTGCAGGCTTAATAATATGTACATACTATTCATACCGATTATGATAGCATGGCATCGGCAACCGACCGACCGACCGACCGACCGACCGACCGACCGACCGACCGACCGACCGACCGACCGACCAATAGTTGTAATATTAAAAGTAACAAATTACAACACAATGTCCAACAAATGTCAGTGAAGAACTCACCATGGTGAGTTGGAAATGCGGTCAACAGAAGCGCAGTATTATATATGTGGTTCACCTCAGCCATTGTTGCCATTATTTCCTTGGAAAGTCGTGTTATTGCAAAAATCCTCTAGCGTGGTAAGCACAACTAATGCCGGTAAACAGTGCAACGTTACTCTCTTGGTGGACTGCCAGTTCAATTGATCTCTCTAAGTGCAGGGAAATTAAATTTAAATAAAAACATGAGACACTTTTTGGCTATTAAACATACCTAAATTGATGCACTTTTAAATGATTGTATGGTTCTGCAAGTGGCATTGTTTTCACCAAGGGAATTTCATGAAATCGTCCGATAAATGTAGATGCACATATCGTATATTTCGGACTAATAAAAATATAGTTTCATAATATTTCCTAGATTGAACATAATGTGGAAAAATAATGTGTGTGCGCGCGCGCGTGTATTGCGCGCGTATGTATGTTTGTGTTAGGAGAACATACGGGTGTTAGTTCTAAGACACGGAATATGCCATTATATGCAAACGTTTAGTTAAATAATCAAATAAACCACGTTTATTATGTGTGTGTGTGTGTGCATGCGTGCGTCTGTACACAAAAAGATATAATCAACTTTTTTTAGTTTGACCAAATTAATTTGATTTACCAAATCTAATCTTAATGCACACACAACATAATTGAAATGTTCTATTAAACAGTATTGATGATAACGCGCATATTGTTTCTCATAAAACATGCGCTTATTCAAACACACATACACACTTACGTACGTATATATACATAGTGAAAAATAATCAAATTGAGAAAGAACCTTGTAATATACCTTTGTTAGAAACACTCGTATATATATTCGTGTTTACCTCATACGTAATTTGATATTTTTTAAATCATAATAATCGTACGTGGTTTCTATATGTCACGTTTTTAATATGTTGCTGCATATAACACATGCACATTGTTAGGCATTCATCGTAGTGTAATATATACAAATGGTCCTTTCGTCTTGTATAATTTTAACACGATAATAAAACAAAATTGGAATAAAATCATTCTTTGACGAAACAACGATGAGATCACGAATATTCACAAATTCGACTCCTACGTACATCTGTATGTATAACGCACCTTCTAGTGTAAACCGTTTTGATACTGCGCTATATAAGAACTTACCATTTCTGTAAGTGAATTATACCTGTTCAATGTTATTATTAGAACTGCACTTTTTAATTCTCATTATTCTACTACCTTTGTACCCCTATGCCATAATACTATAATTGAAAACATTTTCTATATTTGTCTAGATAGTACATGTTTCAATTAATTTAATATACTTTTCTATTTGCTTTTTCCAGGTTAAATTTGTGTCTAGAGTTAATCCTACAAAACTATATCCATCCACTCGTCCAATATTGATGTTACCCTTTTTAAGAGTAAGAATTGGCGCATCCTTTTGGTACATGACAAAATATATTTATATTTGTCTATATTTTATGAAAATTTATTAATATTTAGCCATTCAATACTTTTAGAGTTCATAATTTATTATAGATGCTATACTTTTATTTCATGTTGTGTGCTCTCACTATAATGTTTTGATATGGTGAATAATGTTGCATCATCAAGATACATAACACAGTTTAAATATATTACTGTCGTGCGGGAAATCATTTATGTAGTAAACAATGACAGTCATAAAGCTGAACCTTGTGAAATTCCGATTTTTAATGGTAGAATTTCTTATTGCTTTCTTCAATTTCAACTACCATCCAGATCGTAGTATCCTAATTTCTTTAATAAAATACTATTGTGAATGATATGAAAGGTCTTCGAGAGATCGAGAAATATATTAATTGAGCAATACATGCTGTTGGTTTAATAAAATAGTGTGTAAATAAAAAATCGCCGTTAGATCGGGTAACTTGCGAAAGAATTAATATCCCTATGTTATAACGTACATTGTGTAGAACCGGTCCACTTTTGCCATTTCTGGTTATATTTCGACTGGATTTCAAAACAAACGCCGTGGTTCCTCCGTTGATTCCATCAAAATTAACAAACACATTTTCGCAAACGGTGAATATTAGACAGGTTCGATTGTTTGAAAGCTGTTCCTGCAACGCCACGAGCAAAAAATCTAATTACAAACGCAGTATTAGGTGAGCGAGTCACGTGGACGGCCTGTACGACGGACGGTGATCACGGCACCGTCCAGTATCTAACGACGGCGTAGAGGCTCCATGCACTGATCAAACTGGTACAGCTGGTCAGCACGTAGAGCGTGTCGGCAGTGACCGGCTCAGTCAACACTCCGGCCGCCGCCATGGCTAGCGACATCGTGAACCACGTGACGGCCGCCACGTGCGTGACGATGACGCCGCGATTCCACCTGGAGTCGACCACTTCCTCCGGAGCGCGATCGACTTCCGATGATGGTTCAGTGAGTTTCGCCGTGCCAGACGTCTCTCTGCTGGACCGTGGCCGCTCAACGTCCGCTCGCATCACGATTACGGCTCCCAGAATTACACTTACGACGATCGGAACGAGAAGTAAGAAGACGGCGCGAGATGTCAACTTTCCGACGACGTAACACAGCGAGAACTGAAAGACGGGCACGAAACGCTTACACAGCTCCGATGTAACGAACAAGACAACGCCGACGATAGCGACGTCACGCAGCAGTCTCACAGTGCGCATCCGGTTCCGGCGCAGCAGCGCCTCCTCGTCGTGAAACGTCAGCAGGGTGACGGTCTGGCGCGCTGCTACAACAACGCCGCAGCCGACGAGAATCGCGCCGATGAACTGCATGCTGTCGCGATCGTACCGTGCACACTTCGCCGTCAACATCACGTCACTTCTGGTGTGGATCAGCAGGTACGGCCACAGAACGACCGAGGCGAGGATGGCGCACAGAGACAAGTCGACGATACTCGAGTAGCGCACGACGAGTCGGAACGTCTCCCAGTGAACGGGAAAGCGACAACGCGCTGTCAACCAGACGAGATAGGCGTTGGCCAACCCTCCGACCGACAGCAGGATTGTCGTCAGCCAAAAAGATGTCAGCATCATCGGCAGCAGCCGTTCATGCTCTTCGGCCAACGTTGCTGCCATCTCGCTGTCGAATTCTCTTGATTCGTCTACAACTACCGGCGTGCAAACGCTATTAAACAATCACATATTAATATGATTACCTTACATGGATGCAGCGCCAGTAGTTTACTAGAATAACTACCGGCGTGCAAACGCTATTAAATAATCCTATATGATTACCTAATATGGCTGCACCATATATCTTGTGGCGGGAAGACATACATTAAAAAGACATACTCTGTTCCTAGTTTTTCATGTGTATTAATTAACATAACGTTCTTAAGACTATACCATGTTGAAGTTATACTGCCCGCCAAATTGTATTTAGTAAGCCCGAAAAAAGGTTGCAATTTGAAGGCACGACCACGGGTGAATGTTCATATTTAGTCAACAAAACACCCAGTTTCAAAACAAGCTTAATTGGCAACTCGGCCGAGTCGGGCTGAGTTAACTGCTATACCCTTTGATGTTTTACCACGCTCTCTTTCTCACGTCAACACAGCAGACTTCCAGTGTTTGAAATGACAACTCCAGCTAATACCCGGTCAACTAACAGATTACGTCCCTTTAAAGGAAGCGAGTCAGTTCGTCTACCCGGAATTAGCAGGCGTACTAATTTGTAGCAGGAAGGCTGTGTTGAACGTGGAATAATAGGACATTGTTATATTTTTATCATAACCCATTTCTCCCTACAATGAATGTATATTCATTTCAACAACAACAACAACAGCAAAGACCATTAATTATTAAATTATAGAAGTTTACAATTGTCAAAAAGGGTATGAAGAATTGTAACACTTAAATTGTTTCCTGTTACAAAAAACAACTAAGAATCGCAAGAAGACTTAACTTTCTTGTCCATTCATGGTAGGCCGTTTGAGAAAAAAATTAAAATGTATAGTAACCGTATGCCTTTAATACCTGTCATTTATTACATAAATACTAACTAATTAAATAAATAATTATTGTTTTACGTTTGTCTACGGCACTATTTTGTCTACGTCACAAACAAACAACTTCCGTTTTTGCCTCACCGACAACGTTTCTATAACGTGCATTTCACAGGCACCGAGACCTGGGCGCTGGTAGACCCTGTGTGCAGTGATCGCTTACAACTTTGCAATATAACATGTCTATGCCGCAAAGAAAAACATCTGAGGCCAGAATTTCAAAAGATATACTATGGAATGCCCTACAGGGGCATATGTTCAGCAGCAATTGTTAAAGCTTGAGCCTTCACTGATTCTGTTGTCGTGCTTATAATTATCCGGGCGTTAAATTTTATCCGGGTAATGTTTATGTGCATATGTAAGACATACTATTTGGAACCAGTAGATCACGTAGTGATAAATAATATCCAGTACTTAAATATGTTTCGTTTGTTGTCGTAATACGAGCGTTATAGAGTACATCATTATAATTTGCTGTTTCAGATTTATGACCAAGTATATGAGTAAGTCACGTGACGTGTGCGTGGAGAGGAAATTGTTTTACGACAGAAATTTGTTATGTCTGAGAAGCAAACATTTTATAATTTATGTATATATATAGATACATATATATATACATATATAGACATATAAACATACATAACGCCCGGATAAATGAATGCGCAACAGTCGTAGCTGGTGCTAAATAAATTCCCCTAGATACCGGCACGCGCAGAAAAGTCACCCGGATATTATTTAACGCCCTAATAAATATAAGCGCGACACCGTTGCTACGCGAAAGATCACGTGATGGACAAGTCAATCCAATCAAATGTAAGCTATCCAAATTGACCTATCCACCATATCCATCATACCCTATCCCATTGCGTAGCCAAATCTGTAACATATATTCTATCAAATGGGTGCAAACAAACTGTTAACAATGTACCATATGAACTTAGAAATAAGATTTATACCAATTATCTCCAAAGCTTTTCAATATACTGTAAACATACTTCATAAGGAATTAGGAAACTGAACGTTTGATCTCAAACTGTTATATTTGTACCAACTGAAAATACGATAAATCCTCCAACTTAAACGGTTTGTAAACTTTGTGTGCTGTTTAGTTATGACTATACAGAACGAATCACCATGACAGAGTTTTGCAACAAAAGACAATTGCAATTTATACTCTTAGTATTTTTAAAATATTTGTATGGTATGTATTTGTGTTTCTTTAATTAGTATTAATAGGACTATTAGATCAGTTAATTAGTATTAATTGATACTATTGGCTAACTGTTTAGATGGTTTTTGTTAATAAACAGTTTAATGACCTTTAAATATTGAATAATAATTAAAGCATTTATAAAGCGCCGGTTACCCTGTTCAAAGGCGCTGAGACAAAAAATTAAACGAAGTGGAGATTGTATAAACATAAAAAACATAGCACTAAAAATCCTAGATCATAAAAGATGGTACCAAATGTTCAAACTTGTAAAAACATTTAAAAAAACAGCAGTATAAATTTAAGATCATAAAAACATAGCATAAAATAAATAATAATTAGAAAAGTCTAATCGATCAACAACATTAAACAACAGTGAAAGTTCAAGAATAAAAGGCTCGTTTGAACAGGTAGAATTTATTTTAACATTAGCGTAATTTGTATATTATTATTCTAGTTTATTATTTTGCTTGTTTGATGTTAGTTAGTGTTAGTAGTTAGTTAATGTTAGTGAGTTAGATAGTGTTAAACACTGTAAATCAATGCTTATTACTTATTAAATCATAGTTAATATAAGAATTATTATATTATAACTTTGTATTAAAATTATACACTTAACAACAGGATCGCTTTTAAGTTTTATGTCAGCGGCATGCATTATGCCTTAATGAGAGTCTCCTCCTACATTTTTTATATTTCTTTGCTGTATATGATATGTATTTTATGGTTGAATAAATTATTCTGATTCTGACTTTAACGCGAGATTTTAATAACCCGAATTTGGGAATGACACATTTCCAGTCGTGGGTATATTTAAACAAATCGAGCTTGTAAACTTTGCAAACTTTGATAGTTATAAATCTTGCTGTAATAATAATTAAGATCGAGGATGTATCATGATGTGCTAGCTCAGCCTTTGTACTTATCTTGACTTGAGACTTGTCACTCTTGACTTGATTCGAGTGACGACAAATGAAATGCAAGACAGAAGAGTAGGCTAATCATAACTAGCTGCCTACGATAATAACATTGCAACGAATAACCGCCGTTGACGACAGTACTTACAAAAGTACTGCTGAATTTCCATTTTCGACAACAATACTTACAATACTGAATCGCCGCCTTTATCATTTATGTTATATTATTTATGATTTTTATCTTTGACAATAATGGTTTCACGAATGCCACTGACGTCACAAGGTATCATGGGTAATGTGTCATAGGTCAAATAGTATAATCTCTCTACAAGCTTGATAACGAACTAACTGTCAGCTAGGGACGTTCGTACATTTGATCGTCTTCTTTCGTGGTTTTATTTTTATTGGTGTGCCTGCTGATTCGTTGCCGACATGATTAGCGTTAACGATACGAGTTCCGTTTGTGGAGAAAAGAAAAAAAACAAGCATATTTTTATTGTTAACAACGTCGAACCGGTTCGGTGCACCATACGAATAGTAGACCTTTAATTTATTTCAGGTAAACAAATTACTTTTAATAGTTTCTCAAGAATGGGGCAAGTAACTTTAAAAGTTAATTAATTAAATTACAATTAACTCAGATATTTTACAATTAAGCTAAGTTAAACTAACTTCCCATATTTCTCAGGTCAATTAAATTAAATTAAATTAACCTCCCATTTTTTTTAATTAACACTTAACTTTCGTTCCATTAATAATTAATTTCAACCAACCTCATTTAAGTTACCAATTAACTTGAACTCAGTTAACAATTAATTTTAATACAAGACAAAAAACAGTCACTATCTGCTAATGCAGATAGATAGCGCCACTCACGGACAGTTTAAATTGCATAACGAGCTCCACAAATAACGATTTTGTTGATACTAGCTAGCGTTTCCAATCGTGTTCAAGTGCATCAGTTGATTGACTGTGGTCCCCCGACTCCACCGACGACACGTTTGTCTGCGATACGACCGGGAACGACAGGAAACGATAAGTGAAAAATAGACTGATAAACTTGAACTCCCGCCTTCGTTGTTGCCATGACCGTATAATGTAAACAACTACCGTACACCACCAAATAGAGACACATTGTTGTTACGCTATCACAAACTCACCATGCCCAATAAAGGACAGAAAAAGGGTAGTGCCAACCAGACTGACAGCACTTCAGTCACAGAGACTCTGAATCAAGACATGCGCGTGGCAATAATTTCCCTTATCCAAACCAACGACCCAATAATTGACTCAATTGTGTGGCAGACATCAAGCAAGACGTGTACAAATCCTGCCAGATGGATATCGCCAAAGCTGCTACTGAAGCTGATGAAATGACCGCACGCGTCACGAAGCTAGAGGCGGACAAAGTCAAGTTGTATGAAGAGATTGATGCAGTTGAACAGTACAGCAGAAGAAACTGTTTAATCGTGCATGGTGTGCCCAACTCCGCGGACTCAGAGACCGCTGTGCTGGACATCTTCCAAAACAAACTCGGCATTTCGACTGGACACGAACACATCGACCGATGCCACCGTCTGGGATCGTCTGCAAACTCGACTAACCCGAAGCCGCGACCAATTATTGTGAAATTCATAACATACCAACAACGACAAAACGTGTTCACAGCGAAACGGCGCCTAAAGGGGATAAAACTACTGATCACGGAAAACTTGACCAGACGTCGCAGTGAACTGTTCAACAAAGCAAAGATGCTGAGCAACGTCACCGCTACATGGACGGCAGACGGCCGCATCGTATGCCTTCTTCGAAACGGTAGGAAAGTCACCATCTCGACCGACTAAGAACTCCGCCAACTTGACAGACAATAAACACCCGTGATCGGACCGAACAATACTGTAGAATCGGCTAAACGCCAATGGCAAAGACACAGTGTTTATGTGGAATACATATGGAACATGTAAACAATGATGTAATTGGATGCTCACTATGCAATAGTATGGACATAAATCCAACGTATGTGAATTATGATAGTAGTAGTGAGAATACACTACAATATTATGATAGCTTGATAACCGATGTTGATTTAGTAGAAAATAATGTTAGTCTAAATATACTTCAAGATGACAATATACATGAGCTTAGCCCAAGAATTGAGCCGGAAAACAATTTTTTTAACGAAGACTCATCTTCTTGTAATTATTATTCACATCCACAATCTCTATATTTACAGTCTAGTGTTAGTTATTTTTTATTTTTGGGACAGTGCATTATATATAGTATTTCATCAAAGGGCTGTGTCTACGAAATAATCATTTTGTGTTTTGTTCAATATCCTTACAATATTCTCACTCTACGTTCATGTTATGGAAGTACATTTGCTGTAATTTATTTTCATACATCTTGTGCTGATGCAATAAGTACATTGTGTTATATTTGCATGCGGAATATTCGTAATATTCTCTTTTACAAAATGTATTTGTATTATGCTCAGGGTATAGCTTGTGCAGCTCTTTCGCAACGTATAGTCTATGTTTGTATGATGTGTCCTATAAACATAGAGCACTATTATTTATTAATTTTTCCAATATGATTCATACAAATTATTTCTTAGCGCAATTTGATGGTCTATAAAATTAACTGATCTCTATCACATATTAAAAACGGATGAAATGAATGAAGATGGGGATATTGAACCATTTCAACATTCACCATACTTTGACGATGATAATTTAATAAACCATTTAACGAACAAGCAAAGCAAATTAATTTTGCTAAGCCTAAACTGTCAGAGTTTAAATGAAAAAATTGACGAAATTAAAATAAAGCTAGAGACATATTGGCTGTGAGATTAGTGCTCTGTGTTTACAGGAAACATGGCTCGATGAAGAGGCTGACACTTCTTTATTTCAAATAGATGGATATACATTAATATGCCAAGGCAAAATTTGTAGTGCACATGCTGGCTTGGCAATCTATCTCAGCAACAAATACAATTACAAATCTGTAAAAATCCATGCTAATACAGACACTTGGAAGGTCAATTTATTGAAATAACATGTTGTGCCCTGAAGAAAAAAAAAATTCTTGGAAATATATATAGACCACCTAGATATATAATTGAAAATTACCGTATATTTACAAACGAATTTGCATCAAATTTAGTTGATTTACAAAAATCTAAAAATGAAATAATAATTGCAGGAGATTACAATATTGACTTGCTAAAGATTAACGAAAAACCCATAATATATGAATATTTCGATACAATCGTTTCACATGGTTTCTTCCCTAAAATTACTATGCCAACACGACTTTCAGAATATCGTGGAACACTCATTGATAATTTGTTATGCAATTTGACAAAAAGATTCTTCAAATCCTCAGCTGGTATTTTAGTGAGCAATATCTCTGATCACTTTCCGTACTTTCTAAGTCTGGACTATGTCGAAACCTCTAATGTGATACCAAGGTTTATACGAATAAAACAACAAAATCCTGACTCACTCAATAAATTTAAAACTGAAATTATTAACTCAAATCTTTATGATAAACTTAACACAGATACTCATGCGGACCCGAATGAAAACTACAATATCCTCGATGAAATTGTTACTGCAGCTATGGATACATTTTTACCTTTTAAAGTAATTAAATTTAACAAATATAAACATAAGAAAACTCCTTGGATTACCAAGGGCATTTAGAAACAAATTGTATTCGAGAATGAAACAGACTCACGTAAATACAGAGCATTACCATAAACTTAAAACTGACTTATATACTTATAATAAAATTATTAAGAGTAATATTAGATTAGCTAAGCAAATGCATTACCAATCCAGTTTTGAAAAGCATAAGCATGATGTTAAAAAGACGTGGTGTTTAATTAAAGAAATTATTCAGAAAAGTCAAAAGAAAGAACAATTTCCAGATTTGTTCAAAATCGATGGGGAAATGATTAGCGACAAATGCATTATTGCAAACAGATATAACACATTTTTTTACTAATGCTGGCCCTACTCTAGCCTCTAAAACAACTACTAGTGGAGGTAAATCATACAAAGATTACCTGAATAACCCGATATTTCACACCTTCAGCTTTAACCCAATTAGCATGGAAACTACTGTTAATATAATTGATCGTTTACCTCCAAAATCAAGTTGTGGAAACGACGGTATTTCAACACCATTACTAAAATTGATTTAAAAAATGATATCAGCAATGCAGTCACTCTAATTATTAATCAATCAATAATAACTGGTATATTTCCAGACAAATTAAACATTGCAAAAGTCATACCCCTTTTCAAAAAGGTGATGTTTCTGACTTTAACAATTATCGTCCAATTTCTATCCTGCCAGTGATTTCAATTTTTTTTAAAGGGTTCTGTTTGATCAAATCCACGATTACTTCCATTCTAAAGCGTTATACTACAATAGCCAGTATGGATTTAGAAAGAAACATTCTACTGAGCTTGCTACACTTGAAATCATAGACAGAATTATACAAGATCGTGATAAATCAGTAACTCCAATAAATATATGCCTTGATTTATCAAAAGCATTTGACACAATTGATCACAATATATTGGTACAGAAGTTAAATTACTATGGATTGAATGACAAGGCTCTAGACCTTTGTACGAATTATTTACAAAATCGTAAGCAGTACGTAGAAATTGAAAATGTTAAATCTAAGGAAATAGTCATCAACACTGGTGTCCCTCAAGGTTCAATTTTAGGGCCACTCTTATTTATTATATATATATAAATGACATAGCACTTTCTAGTGACCTTTTCAAATTCATAACGTATGCTGACGACACCACCCTTACTAGTACACTGAACACATTTAATGATTCAGAAAGCCAAATGCGAAGTGACTCTATTAACAAAGAACTAACAAAGATTAGCAATTGGTTGAAAGCCAACAAACTGTCACTAAATGCCAAAAAGACTAAATTCATGATTTTTCATGTGTCTCAAAAGAAAGTAGAATACCCTGTATTACAAATAAATGGGGCATACATTGAATGTGTAAATGATTTCAATTTTTTGGCATTTAAACTGGCAGAGTCATACAAACAAAATAGCAAATAAAATATCTCAAACAATAGGCATACTAAATAAACTTAAACATTTTTTACCACCTAATACATTATATATTATGTACAATGCTCTTATTCTCCCTCATATTAATTATAGCATACTTTTATGGGGTCATCAAGCACATCGAATTTTCAAATTACAGAAAAAAGCAATACGAATAATATCCTTAAGTAAATACAATGCTCACATAAGTCCTATTTTTAAAAGACTCCAGTTGCTAAAGTTGGATGACATTTATAAAATCCAACAATTAAAATTTTACTATAAATTAATTAACAATCTTTTACCCTACTACTTCAATGTTTTTCCAAGCACACACATTTATGTTATTCATCAGCACTGCACACGTGAAAGGAATAATCTGTATATGTCCAGATTCAAACATGAATTTGCGAAAAAATGCATTAGACACAACATAGTAGAGACAGTTAACAATACACCAAGTATTATCATTAATAATATTTACACCCACAGTCTATATGGTTTTTCAACATACACAAAAAACGTTTTTATTTTAAATTATGAATCCACTTCTCATATTCATAATTGCTTTATTTGTAATTCGTAATACATATTATAATGTACACCGAAGTATCCATATGTACGTCAATGTGATATAATCAGTCCTTGTATTATGTATGCATGTTGACACATTGAGTAATTATCAACTAAAAAACAAGTTATATGCTATTCTGATTTGTCATGTAAATTTTATTGTTGTTTATATTTATGGGGTGGCTCCTGTGCCAGCGATATTATATATCTTAATGGAAGTCTCCCGACCTTATCTATTACTTGCGTTATTCGTTGTATATGTATCGTATTTATAGGTCAAATAAATTGATTCTGACTGACTTCTGACTAATGCCGTGATGGAGCTAACTGGAACAAAATGCCAGTAACACGGCAAGCAAGCTGACACAGCATAATTACATTGTATAAATGTGTCTAAAACTCGAAAGAACATTTTGAGAATTTAATTTGAATAATGTAATGCCAGATTTTGTTCATTTTCTCATTTTGGGTTGGAATCCTGTGCTGCCCTGTCGAACCTAGGGCAAATCGCACTATCGTTACCGGGTCTTTGTCCGACCCTCATCAAAATGCGTCGCTTCGAATCTCGCGAGATCTAGCCGCTAAACTCAGTGTATGACTTACGCTAATTAAGCTATATAACTATAGCTATATAATTTTTTTTTCTTCATATGGAAACTGAAAGTATTTCACTAAAACAAAATTTTCTGACAATTTATTTCCATAATATGACACAAATAAGTGGTAGACAGTTACAATATCGACATCTTTCAAAAATGTTTCTTCAGATTTTTATGAAAACGGCATGTTTATGTTATTGGACGGTCATGGCAAATACCATAATACGTTGTTCCAATTCACTCAGCTGCATGGATGAGTACCTGGCTAAAGACAGTGGTGAATATTTGTGTACGAATAATCTTCGCGCATTAATTGTAGCGTGGCTGAATGCTCCCCAGAGAAGTCGAGATGGCGTTTGATTGAACAAGTCTGCCAGGGAGTAAAGTATCAATCGCTTTGAGCAGTCCTGAGGACTGGATACTGCGCTATATATGAACTTCTTATTCTTAGCAATGTCTCTTGTTGGAGTAACAAAGGCATTATAATTTCATTGTGAACGTCCTGACTTAATTAAAAGAACAAAACGTTTGATTACGTTACTTGCAACTGTGGATATACAGGTTTCTGACTTGGAAACCTGTTTGGCGTCAACGTCAACATCATGCATAAACTTCATTATAAATAAAAATTATATCTGCACCTCACTTAGCGAC
This sequence comes from Escarpia spicata, assembly GCA_963995525.1. Classification (NCBI taxonomy): domain Eukaryota; kingdom Metazoa; phylum Annelida; class Polychaeta; order Sabellida; family Siboglinidae; genus Escarpia; species Escarpia spicata. Next base: position 52,431,288 of record OZ023215.1, read on the forward strand.
TTCAATTCAAATTGAATTTGTTTTTATGATTGTTATCAATTTCATTCAAATTGAGAACGTGACTCTTCTTCAAATCGATGTCATGATTTACCCTACATGTGCATGTCATTTCATTAATACAAGTTTTGGTTGGTTCCATTAATGCATCTGTGAATATTATTATAACTGAGTACTTCGTGGTGTATTTACTGTTGATGTGAACATTTTAATAATGGAAATCATAGATGAAAAGTAACTGTAACTGATTTGATTTTGTTTAACTGAACCCAGTCCTGCACTCAGTAGTCTTACGTAATATAACTGTAGCACTGGTCACCGACTGCCTCGTTACCCCGTTCACTCAGATCAGTCACTGACTGCTTCGTTACCCCGTTCACTCAGATCAGTCACTGACTGCCTCGTTACCCCGTTCACTCAGATCAGTCACTGACTGCCTCGTTACCCCGTTCACTCAGATCAGTCATCGACTGCCTCGTTACCCCGTTCACTCAGATCAGTCACTGACTGACATTGGCTAGACACTTGAGACTGTTCAAATAATTGCCTGGACCTAATTAATTGCTTTCTTTTATGTCAGGCCAGTCACACACACACGCAGGCACGCAGACACGCACACACACACACACACACACACACACACACACACACACACACACACACACACACACACACACACACACACACACACACACACACACACACACACACACACACACACACACACACACACACACACACTCACTCACACTCTTTAAATTAGATCTGCTTACCAGCAGCGAGTTCCAAGACGTCCTGAATGCAACGTGTCATGTCTTCCATGTGGCTCTTAGCCAACGACACAATCAGAGCATCAACACCACTATGACACATTTATCATCATGTGAGTTCAGCCACGTGTAAAAAAAATCTAAAGTTTAATTATCCTTATTTTCAAGATTCTTATTTTTTAACCGGACGTATCAGAGTGTCGACGATGACGTGTTCAATGGATGTGTCATGAGACGGATGAATTCATTACTTTACCTATGTTTGCCCACCGGAATATTTTGGTGACAAATGGCATAGGTTCTGATTGTTTTTTTTTACAAAACAATGAACGCTAAGTGAAATGGTAATATTAAACCGCACGCACGGTGGCATACATGCCAAGCAGCTGTTTTACTATATAAAATTCGAACAAACCATCCCACTTACGGCAAAATATAATATATTCAGACCGTGATCAAAACCTAGTGGTACATTTATCATTGTCGGTCGATGAATTCAACGAAAAACGTTGTAGACAGCCAAAGTGGCTTCTTCTATATCTGACAGTTTATTTTCGACATTGAGTGCACTACAGTGTCAGGGCCGTAGTTAGCTGGGCTTATTCGTAAACCCAGAACGACACAGCTTCAGTGCCATCGCACAAATGCTGGAGACACGGATCAATCAACAGTTGACTACTGTCGCATCAATATGTTTTACCCATTTATTGATCACGTCCTTGACGAGTTTGTTGAACTATTTTCGAGTGACTACCCATTAATCGTCTCATAAAATTTACGTTTCCACCCGCCACGCGTGCTCGCCACAAAAACAAACATTCACGCTCACATTTAATGGGGGGACAGAAGCATATATCTGCTTCCCCCGATAAATTGCAGCTGCCCCCTCCCCCCGTTCCCACGCCTATGCCTGATTTCGGCGTGTGGTCAAACATTTGCCACCATCATCAGCAAGATCGTAGACATCTGCATCACTATACCAGTCGGAACCGTTGCTTGCTAGCGATCCTTTTATGTCCTGCAATGCAATGTGGTGGAGTCGGTCAACAAAGACAGAATTTTATATATCCATAGAAAATCTTCCCGCCCCCGAAAATGTTTAGTTGTGTAAAGCCAATTGGCGAATCACTGCACACGACAGCTAGATTAAGTGATTTTGTGAAACGAAATTATCCATTTTGAAATTCAAAATGGCTGACACATAATGGCATTTTATTGTCATAAATATATTATTGTTATCAGTTATGCGGTGTATATTATATAAAGAATAAACAAACAATGTGACAACAGGTTATTCATTTGGAACAACACTCCATTTTGTTAAAATATGTGTATTTTTAAATATTTGATAGTAACAAAATAATATATTCATGTCAAAAAAGTTCCGGCTCGTCGAAACATCAGCGCCATTAACACCTCAACAACATAGTGTAACAAACTGGATGTTGTGCGTCATTTGTCAAGAAAATGCACCAGAGATGCTAACTAACTCATTTCTGTCACAACGAAAAGACACCGTAAATAATCTAGCAAAATTCAAAAACTTGGGAAAACTGCCAAAAACCCTACAGTTGAACACAATAGATGAATGTCAAGGGGTAGAAAAGACTTGCAATTCATTAAGCTCAGTGGCATCAATCGTGTAGACTAAAGCTGATAAAGCAGAGAAGAAACTGCACCAAACATCAGCCAAACATGAAGATAACAACGAACCTGCTGTCAAACGTACCAGATGACAGTGATTTGGTTTACAGACAACTGGAAATGAGTCTAGTTGTTTTCTGTGGCCAATATTAATTCTGCTGAAGTGCTACATGAAGCTTCAATATTTGAAATGGACTGCCGAGTTCATACCAGTGCCACACTTTTTGAAGACATTGACCTGCAGGCACGGCTGAGCATGGGAAACACGGTTGCTCTGGAGGCAAAGTATCATAACAAGTGCTTGGCGGGATTGCACAACAGCAAGACTAATAAAGGAAAAATCCGCATCACAGCGTAACAATAGGGAAGGTGCGATACTCAGTATAATGTTCGCAGAGCTAGTTATATACACTGATGAGACTCGCCAGGAGGGAAACACCGCACCAGTCTTCAAAGTGTCCGATATTGTTTATCTTTACATGTCCAAGATTGCGAATTTGGGGATTAAACATGATACCAGAATGCGCAGGACGCGACTGAAACATAAACTACTGACTGCATTTCCGGATTTACGGGCTCACAGTAAGGGACGCGATTGAAACATAAACTACTGGCTGCATTTCCGGATTTACGAGCTCACAGTAAGGGACGCGACTAAAACATAAACTACTGGCTGCATTTCCGGATTTACGGGCTCACAGTAAGGGACGCGACTGAAACATAAACTACTGGCTGCATTTCCGGATTTACGTGCTCACAGTAAGGGACGCGACTGAAACATAAACTACTGGCTGCATTTCCGGATTTACGGGCTCACAGAAAGGGACGCGTTTGTTGTTAGTTGTTAGTAATGACGTTGGCGATGCCGTGGCTAAGGCTTATGAACAGGATAGTGACAGCGAGGCAGTGATTCATCACAAGCTGCAAAGATTGTCATAAAACACCACCTGTTTTTCCACCAAGTGTGACAACCATAAGCAGAAACAAGTTTGCGCAACACAAGCTATGAGAAAAGATATGTCATTTTGACGTCACCACTGAAGAGATCCCACAACATACATCTTGGGTTGCTTTCCACGCAAACCTGCAGCCATCTGGAGATCGAGTAATCCCATCCACAGCACTGCTGCCTCTAGTTCACCGCAGTGCCCACACAATGCAATGATCAGGATTGTGGTCAAGAATGCAGTTGAGCATCTAAACAAGAACCAAACACCTGTACTGACGTTTGCTCAGCCACCATATACCATTGCTGAACAAATACAGTGGAAATGGCCAGACAAGTATGGCGAAGACCAATTCGTAGTGATATTCGGTGGACTAAACATAGAGATGACAGCTCTGAAGACTGTATGTGACAAACACCGAGTGTACAAAAAGCATTTGTGAGAGATGTTCGCTCACTCGTGAGGGTGATCGAGGAGGTTGGCAATATGTCTGTAGAAGAAAACAAGGACATGTTTGTCCTTGATAGTAAGTAGATCAGACCGGGCTGTAATTGAGATGTTCAATAACATGGAAAAAATTGGCAAATACCAATTCGATGTCTTCACGAAAGGATGCATCATTGATAGGACCAAACCAATACATAATACTAGAATTCGCAACAGGCTACCGCTATTCAGCAGCTGCAGATCCAATGTCGCGAAGAAAGAGAAGCAACAACTCACCTCAATGAAGATACATTTTCTCAAGGTTGTACATTGGTTGTCAGACAAGGGTGGCAATTTATATTAATTCTTTCGGCAAGAAAACCATGCATGCCCTCCTGCACTATCTGATGCGGGAAAACTACGCCTCGGCACCGTGAGTGACCTGACATGCCTGGAAGAACTATCTGCGTCGCCTGCTGCTACTGATGGAGCAGCAATCGTCCAGATGTTGAAGAGAGTCACAGCCAAAACGTTTGAAGAATATATGCCCATATGTTTCTGCGCGACTTCGAAATGCATCACGCCTGGATCTGGTGTAGGACAATTACATGTCCTACAGTTACAGTTGTAGCGCTAGCCACATGTTTGCTACAGCTAATGTCAGCTCGGGTAAATGTGTAATCAGAAAGGCTATTTTTAGCTTAATGCATAGGATTGACATGTCTTTGAATCCCATTATTTATAGCATTAAAACTAGCGACGTGTATTGTACTTCGAAACTGCGGCACCAGTGGGTCCGGGAGTTATATAATTTTTAAACATATTGTTCTTATCGATGTATTTTTATGTTTATCTACATACATTTACTGATGTACTTGTATATATTGACATGATGATTGTCTGAAATAAATACATTATTATTATTATTATAGCGGATTCTTAGAAAGACACAACCCGAGCAAAACATATCCAGGTAAAGCGTAGACGCGTTGTGGGGTCTGCACCTATACTGGGAAACCGGAATAACTTCCTACGTGTGGACTGTAACAAGACTGAGCTGTTTACCTTCCTCTTGAATATACTCATCCAGTCATTTGGTGAGTATGGAAAGCAGCTTGTGATCACAAATGGAGAGCAAGTACTCTCCTCACCGCCATCGCATGATGTCAACTCACTGGCCCCATGCAGCCATGAAGAGGCTGACACCCGTGTGTGTTTGCATGTGGGACATGCAGCACAACATGGTCATCACCAAACCATCATACATACTGTCGACACTGATGCGAGTAATGGTTGCGTAAACTCTACCAGCTAATGTCGAATTGTTGCTGGCATTCGGAACAGGAAGACATTTTCGTTACTTACCTGCACAACAACTATCTGCCGTCCTCGGACCAGAGAAATCTGGCACTCTTTTAATGTTCCATGCACTAATACGGCGTGACACTGTATCGTTATTTTCTGGACATGGTAAGATTACAGAATGGTCAACCTGGAACTCACTAGCTGAGCTTACCGATGAACTGCTTAATTTGGCCTGTGCTCAAGCGACATCCCAGTGGAAAGTATGCATGTCATGTGATACTGTTATTATGACGGAACAAGCACTTCCACTGATGTGAGCAAAACAAGAAAGAATTTGTTTGCGAAAACAAATTCGGTGTAAAGAATTCCACTAATGCAGGGTGTTTTGGAGCAACATGTAAAGAGTGCTGTCTATCAAGGTGGTCATATATGGGGACAGGCAATGCTACCGATGCCTGTGCTCTCATCCCCCACTAGCTGGGACTGGATCAAGACGGACAGTGGTCTATATGAGCCGCACCGGACGAATCTGCCCGAAGTGTCACAAGTGTGCTATGAACTGGTTTCGTGTGGCAGCAAGAAGCGGCGTCAAAAGCGCTGCGAGTGCCACAAGGCTAAACTTCAGTGCACGGCTAGGTGCGTTTGCGAGGGGGAATGTTTCAGTTATTAACAAGGTAATAACGGATGAGAAATTATTTCAGTATGATAACATTACATCACATTTTCCAAGTACTGTTACATAGGTGTTCATACACACACCAACTAAAATGTGTCCTTGTTGTTTTAAGTCTTTTTCTGTTTTAAATGTCATTAATAATGACATTAAATAGTGACCTAACAGCATACGGTTTGGTTTTAGATGGTAATTGACAGATAATACTTGTTTGATGTTCAGAGTAGATCACATTCATAATAATTGATCACAGAGCTTTGTACAAAAAGTAAACGTAAGAAATAAAGAAAACAATAATATAAATTGAGTTTGTATGCACAAAAACTTATTGTAATGACACTAAATGTTAGTATTCACAATAAGTTATAATTAATCTAAAAATGTATAACTAATCATAAATCCTGTCTGTTTTAATGATATCATAAATAGGTGCATTTTTAGTGGCCCAATATCCGAAAATAATATTATTTATCTTTATATTGGCAAAGTTCGGTGCTTTAGTACCAAAATGCACAATTGGCATGCTATGCCGTCCCACTATGAGTTTTATAGTTATAGCTAACTACAAATGCCCGTCACGGGATACCTTGGTAGATGACAGTCGTGACAGTAATAGTTACCAAATGTTAGAAAACAAAAACACAGGTTCGTTACATAAACAATGTCCGCAGATACTCGTTGTTTGTTCAAGATTACGAAGGTATGAGAGAATGTGAATTTCACGTCCATCGATAGGCGTTAGTCGTGATAGTGAAGAATTGTAAAATAATATTCGTACTGTTACGCTATTGGCATACGTATAGACATAAACAGTATTGTGTCAGTGTCTACTTCATGTTGCCAAATCGGGCAGGGGCCTTTTCCTCGAAGTATTTGTCACGCGCACGTGCTTCTTACGATTATTTGATTACGTTTTACGTGTTATGCACACATTGCATAATTTGCGTTCCGAACAACTGATTTACCCCATAAAGGTGATAACATTGATATAAATATGGGGTATTTTGAAGCGATAGAGGTCTTGCGTTTTATTCTATGGGTCGTAGATTAATCCCTGAAAGTTTGGCGCGCGTGGTTCAAGCAGTCTGAGAGGAAAATGTTAACCTACCCGCATACATACGCAAGCTCGATTATCAGTATATTGCTACACAAATCCAGTAGTATTGGCCTGCTTGTATGCTGCGTGATATTTCAAAGGAGAACATATAACTATGCACATTCGCACAAGAATTGGACTAGCAGGAAATGTTTGTTGAAGAAGAAGAATTTGTTTTATTTGACCCAGACGTTTCAAATAATACATAGAATACACCCATGTCAACAACTAAAAAAAATACAAATATATAAACTGATGGTAAACATGGTATATTGTATGGTAAATAACAAAAAATAGGGTCAGGAGTCTCGTATAAGACTATGGTAGTCGCTATCGAGGAGCCACCTTGTTGGCGTTGTGATTGTGATGGCTGGCATATGCATTTAGACAAAACAGTTATCATCAACCGAATATCCTGACTTGGTGGCACTAACGTAGCAAAGCCTACATGGCATACTGTGTGTCATAACGCAGAAATTGTAGAACAAATTAGCGTACCGCTTGCTACAGTTTTCAATTTGTCATTAGAAGAGGGAGTGGTTCCTTTAGAATGGAAAGAGGCAAACATTATACCGTTATTTAAAACAGGTTCGAGAAACAAGTCCGAGAACTATAGACCAGTTAATTTTAACATCAGTGATTTATAAATTATTAGAAAGACTAATTAAAGATCACATGGTGGATTTTCTTGTTAAACATAACTTGATAAACTCATCTCATCATGGGTTTCTAAAAGCGAGGTCATGCTTAACAAATATGTTATGTTTTTTGGAAGACATCACTAAGTGGGTAGACGACGGATCACCAGTTGATATCATCTACTTAGATTTTCAGAAAGCTTTTGACAAAGTGCCAAATCAAAGATTACTGCTTAAACTAAAGGCCCATGGCATAGGAAATGATATAATAAACTGGATAGAAAAATGGCTGATTGACAGAAGACAACGTGTAGTAGTTGATGGGGATGCTTCAAACTGGAAATCAGTTTTGGGACCTATATTATTCTTAATATATATCAACGATTTGGACGATAATATAACAAGCAAGGTGTTGAAATTTGCGGATGATACATCATTTTTTAGAAGGATTAAACGTGATGAAGATAGACAGCATTTACAAGATGATCTTGACAGATTGATAAAATGGTCTGAAAAATGGCAAATATTGTTCAATTTTGGAAAATGTAAATGCCTCCACACAGGACATGGGAACGAAGATGAATAATATACAATGGGAGGTTATGTACTACTGTAAAAGAAAAGGACTTAGGGTTAACCATTGGTGCTAATATGAAGGTTTCAGTGCAGTGCGGAATTGCAGCTTCAAAGGGAAATCAAATCCTTGGATTAATTAGGCGAAACATAACGTATAAGGAAAAAGAATAGTTAGGCCTCATTTAGAATATTGTGTTCAAGCGTGGAGGCCATATCGCAGGAAGGACACAGATATGCTAGAAAGAGTGCAGAGGAGAGCAACTAAAATTATACCAAAACTGAGGGATCTTAGTTACGAAATACGCCTAAAAATATGGTTTAACAACACTAGAGACCAGGAGATCGAGAGGAGATCAGATAGAAGTGTTTAAAATATTGAATGGTTATGAAAATATTGATAGAAATAATGCTTTCTCAGTTAAGAAAGATAGAAGGACCAGAGGACATGAAGTTACATTAGTAAAGGAGCGGTGTAGATTATATATAAGAAAGTTCTCAATCTCACAAAGGACTGTAAATGAATGTAACAAATTATCTCCCGATTGTGTTTGTGCTAGTAGCGTGAATATGTTTAAAAATAAAATCACATACCTCAAAAGGGCGGGATACACGTAGATAAAAAGTATTGGACTCTCGATAAGCCAAAAGGCTTCCTTGTCCACCTGCCACCTAGAGTTAATTTTCTGGATGGCAATCTTGTTAAATCTTGTTAAAGGTGACGTAAAACGGCCCCAACAGATCGGTCTTCATCGGAACAATCGCAGAAATATACGTAAACAATCGATTTACGTCCGTCTAGCTTACTGTACGAATCCTAAAACAAGAAGAACCTAACGGGGAATTTTGAAAACAAATAAAGGAGTTACTTTTCTTCCGAAGAGGAGTAGATTAATCGCTGAAAATGCCTACATACAAACATGAATACACACACACATAGAGACACACACACAGACACACATATATACATACATACATACGTACATACATACATACATACATACATACGTACATACATACGTACATACATACACACTTACACCCATACATACATACATACATACATACCTATATATACATACATGTATACATGCACACATGCATCTACATACATACGTACATGCGTACTTACGTACATACACACGTACGAACATACGTATACGAGTCCACCGATTGTTCAAGCGTGGTGATGCAGCATAAGCGTCATGTGCATGTTCAAATCCGGTAAATGTCTGGTCGACTAGCAGCACTGCTGTGACACAGGTTCAAGTTCACTGTACAGATACACAGTGTGTATAAGTTACTAAAATGCTAAAAGGTCATTAAACACTTGTTAAAATAGTGTAGTGCAATTTCAAGCAGACTTTCGTAAAAACTGTGTGATCGTAGCGTGGTTGCAAACTGATAAAATGTCCACGAGCTTAGTTTGGTGCAGCCACATTGAGGCGCGACCCAATACCAAGTACATAGGGGAACAACGTGCAAAACGCGGCCCCAAGCCAAAACGTGCCACCAGCCATTTGGTGTTATACTTTATACAGCTAAATTTGGGTGCACTGCTAAGTAACAAATGGGAATTGGTAAACTTTGGTTGGAAGCGCGAAACAAAAATTCAAAAAGGTGAATTCAAAAATATTGTTTTTCACTTTTTGTTTTTTAAATATAAAATTATTACTTCTGTTTGTGCGTGTTGAAAACAATGGAAACTATGATATACAAAAGCCAACTGTGTATGCTCTGGTATGTGTGTATTATATATATATATTTTAATATGCACAACTTCAAGTGTGCACAAAACGGGCCACCGAGTGGCTCGCTGTGCCTACAGTGGCCCGTTTTCGCCAATATGCTGTTGATACAGGACCCACACCTGCATTTGTAATGTGTTATGATCGAATGGCGAGGACTGGCGTGGCAGATCGTTGAAATGGCATAAGCGAATCCCACATACCTCGGTAGTTTGAAATACGAACATGTTTAGTATATATATATATATATATATATGTATATATATATCTTCTTCTTCCCCTTGCGGGGTGGGGTCCACGTCACTTGGTAGCTTCTTCTACTTTTCTTGTCAGTTCTTTCCACCTCTCTCTCTCTCGTCCGCAATTGCCATCCATTCATGGCTGTTCACGCCAGCCCTCCCTAGGTCTCGTTTTATGCTGTCGTTCCATCTCAGCCTTGGTCTTCCTCTCCTTCGTTTGCCACCCTCTTCTACTTTCCACGCTCTTTTCGCCAGTCTGTCTTCACCCATTCTATGTACATGTCCCGTCCATCTCATTCTGTTACCGGCTACTTTCCTCTTTAGATGTTTTTTATTCCAATCTCCTCTCTCAATTCCTTCATCTTCCTTCCATCCTCTCGTGTTACTCTACATATTCTTCTGACCCAGATGTTTTCTGCCACCAGTAGTTTCTTCTCCTGTCTCTCTGTCAGTGGCAGTGTTCCCAACCCATATATACAGGCTGGTACAACGCAGGCTTCTAACACTTTTCCTTTCAATAACTACATGCAGATCTACCTCCTGTTCACCTATCCACATTAATTCAGTCTTCTCCAGATTCATTCGGAGGCCGTGTTTTCTGAAGGTGTCACTCCATTCTTGCAAAGCTTTCTGTAGTTCCTCTTTGTTATCAGCCACCACAGGTCGTCTGCATACAGTATCTTCTTAAGTTCTTCCTGCTCCGATATCTTTCCACTGATCAGGTTCATCACCATAATGAAAAGCAGGGGACTCAAAGCACTTCCCTGTCTGAGTCTTACTTCCACTCCAAATTGTTCCGATGTTTCTCCTTCGACTCTCACTACCGCTGTTGTCTCCTTGTACATTTCCTCCACCATTCTGGCTTCTGCTTCTCCAACCTCCATCCATCTCATGACTGCAAATGCGAGATATATATATATATATATATATATATTAATTATATATATATATTAATTATATATATATATATATTAATTATATATATATATATATATAAGGTATTATGTTATTTTACAAATGGGGAATTACATATTACCCACTTTTATAATAATAAGAAAATAGTTAAGCAATATAATAATATTACTAATACTTTTAACATAGCGTCAAAATGAGCTGTATGGATACATATCATTACATTATTATCAAGTATTGTACTATATTATAAACAGTACACAGTCACGTCGCATTTATCATCAAACCATAAAAATATCCCCATAGCGAGTGTCTCACCTCTACTGAAAGGAGATTAATCAACAGAGCGAAAATCGAGTAACAGAGGAATAATAATTAATAATAATAAGCATTATTAGTAGTAGTAGTTACCTTATTATCATTATTATTATTCTCGCCACGCTCAGCCCACATGCACGATTGAGAAAATTTCGGAAAAAAATAATCAACAAGAAGCCACAACGCAGCACGGGTGGAACTACACGGGGAAGGAAGCGATGGTCGCTATGCCACTCGAAGTTTCGAAAAAAAGCGAAACAACTGGGTGCAGAAACAGTTTTCGGACAGCACGGACGGAGAAGAAAGAATAAAATGTGAATAATGTGACTATGACTAGTCAGGGACAGATTGTGCATAAAGTGTTTGTAAAATGTGTACCGAGACAAAACGCTGGAGGTGCCCTGAAACACCACTTAGACACAGTAATATAAATAGAAATGCGCTACAAAAAGTTATAGAGAAACGTTATTACATTGAAAAATCTTAAATTTTCACAAATCTCGCTAAAGGGATGCGTGTTGCACTTCGTTCCCCTACATTTATACATATTGACACACACACACACACACACACACACACACACACACACACACACACACACACACACACACACACACACACACACACACACACACACACACACACACACACACACACACACACACACACACACACACACACACACACACACACTCCACACACACACATGCACGCACGCACGCACGTACTAACACACACACACACACACACACACACACACACACACACACACACACACACACACACACACACACACACACACACACACACACACACACACATTCACACAGACTGGTGTCCTATTTTTGGCCAACTAGTTGACTTCAAGTCAATCCGGTGGGCCTCACTGATTGGTAGATTGGTATAATCTTATACTTAGCAACTGGATATCGCACGCATAGACACGCACTTAGATTATGCGACTGCTTAGAAGTGCAGGGCGTAAATGTCACATGAAAAAAAATCGGCGACGTTGGAGAAAGGCGAAACTTGGTGCAATAATAAAACATCATTAAGCCAATGCATTTTGAAGTCAGGCACAAGCAGTTCAGTGTTTCAAGTTGTGAAGTTCAGTGGAAGACTCCCACTGGTAGGGCGGACCATTGTCAGTGTATACATACTTGCACAAACACGTGTATACACACGTGAACACATGTACACACGCACGCACGCACACAAACGCACACGGACACACACACGTATTTTCCGGCACCATAACAAGAAACATTAACTAGCAGCGCTTCATTGAACACGCTTCACTATTGTTGAAACAATTTTACTATGCATAGTACATGTATAAAAAAAAATTGCGGCAAAATACATTATATTCAGACCTTGATGGAAACCACAAATGGCACATCTATCACAGTCGATGAATTCAATGAAAATAAAAAATAACTTGCAACTAATGGACACCAGCATCGATTTGACGCCAGGAAAGCATGACATCATTTGGGTGGATTCAATTCACCGCTGACCTTTCGACTTCCAAAGTGTGAAAAACATCCTGACGCATTTGTCTTGAGTCAATCAGAATGAGGTGACAGTGGCAAAGACAACGTACGGTATGTCATACGGGTCTGTTAACGGTTGTAATGCAGTTTAATTAAGTTTGCATTTTCTCTCCTGTTGTGTAATATTGAGCAGTACAGAGCACATTTCACAAAGAGCTGGCTTAGAAAGTAGATTCGCAAGTAGCGTGATGACTGTATTATTTGATTGCTACTGATCGCTTTTAGGGGACAAGTTGAGAAAGGGAACAAATATGTACAAGGTAAATTACAATATATTATTAATGCGCATGTAGTAGTGAAATATAATCAGTCAATAATTTGCCCAAATTCAGACGTGGGTTCATTTACTTAATTGTAAGTGTATTTTAATTGCATTGACTAACTTATTTTATGATCGTATTTTAATTAATTGAATTCATTAGCTTGATTTGGGTTAGCGTAGCGTAGGCCCCTACTTATTACAAAAAAATTGTTGGAATATGCCAGCATTTGATACAAGATTTAACAAGATTGCCACCCAGAGAATTAACTCTAGGTGGCAGTTGGACAAGGAAGCCTTTTGGCTTATCGAGAGTCCGACCCTTTTATCTATGTGTATCCCGCCCGTCTGAGGTATGTGTCGATTTTATTTTAAAACATATTCACGCTACTAGCACCCACACAATCAGCAGACAATCTGTTCCATTCATTTACAGTCCTTTGTGAAAATAAGAACTTTCTTATATCTAATCTACACTGCTCCTTTGCTAATATAACTTCATGTCCTCTAGTCCTTCTATCTTTCTTAACTGAGACAAAAATATTTCTATCAATATTTTCATAACCATTTATTATTTTAAACACTTCTATCTGATCTCCTCTCAATCTCCTGGTCTCTAGTGTTGCTAATCCGCATTTGTTTAGGCGTATTTCGTAACTAAGATCCCTCAGTTTTGGTATCATTTTAGTTGCTCTCCGCTGCACTCTTTCTAGCATATGTATGTTCTTCCTGCGATATGGCTTCCACGCTTGTATACAATATTCTAAATGAGGCCTCACTATTGTTGTGTACAGCGGTATTATTAGCTCTTTTTCCTTATACGTTATGTTACGCCTAATTAATCCAAGGATTTGATTTCCCTTTGAAGCTGCAATTCCGCACTGCTCTGAAACCTTCATATCAGCACAAATGGTTAACCCTAAGTCCTTTTCTTTTACAGTAGTACTTAGTACAGTAATATATAATTATATATATATATATATATATATTTAAAATGCTGTGTTGTTTTGATACCATTTTTTGTGTCAAAAGGCTGACATTGATGTGCCTTGCTTTGCTATACCAACCCACCCACTAAAATGTATGATAAGTCATTGATTCCATGAAATATTATGCCATAGATGAATTAATGAACAATATCTATATACGAAAACATGATCGGCAAATTATAATATTTTTATAAATGTTTATTGTAGAAATATACATAATTAAACAAATTAGACAATAATAATTTGCATTGTGTGCAGGCACCAATACAATAATTGTCTTTAATTTTAAGTCTTATTGTTCAGTGATTTGAACAATAAGACTAAACTTAAGACATTTACCAATCAATAGTACACTATCATCACTATCGTGATGCATCGATAGTTTGGTGTATCATAACACCTCTAATTTTGACAGCTTCATATCAGTTAATATGTATACAACACATGCAACCTAACAATAAGCAGTAATTTAATTTGATTATCTTGCCATGAACAAACAGCAACAATTTAAGTAAAAATGTGTCACTAGTAAATAATAAGAATAACACAATACACATTGTGAACCAAATAATTCATCAGAACCAGACATTGATTATAGTAAGTGTATATTTAGTAATAATTAATACATTAATGAAAAAAGACAGTCATGCTTAATTAAATGTAGTAAACTCACATCATGCCATTTATTCAATAAAATTATGTCTAATATAAAATGTGATCTTCCACAGTAAAGAGGGTGTTAAGTTGTAAAATTGTGAAATAATGGTTTGAACCTTTTTACCATTCCACAGATCTTAAGCTTTAAAATTATACCTCATTTGTTGAAATATCTAAAATAGTTTTTATTAATTTCTAAAAATTAAACAAACTTTTAAAAAGCAACTTTTTGAGAAAAAATGAATACAAAATTATGATATGTGAAAAAAAAATGCCCATAGCAGCCATACATTTAGTATTTTGTTAGTTTTTGAGTGTTTGTTGACGAAAATTAACCAAACAATGAAAGTTAAGATGCTAAGGTATATATTTCTGCCAAAACCACAACACTGATGAGACTTCACACTTAGACTGCTATTTTACCTTGCATGCAGACCAGGCCACTGCGATTTATACTCTGGTTCGCTGTAGCAAGACACAAATAACAGTTTTGTACAGCTACAAAACACAAAACAACGTGGCATATTATTTACAGTGTGTATATCTATATATATATATATATATATATATATATATATATATATATATGTATATATATATATATATACATATATATATATATATATATATATATATTGTTACGGTCCTTGCGCTTGAGTACGCGTTTACGTTCGCGCGTGCTCGCGATGACGTAATAAAAACAAGAAATGAATTTAACGGGGACTGCGTGGAACGGGTTAAGACATTAAAATAAGTTTGGTCAAAATCTCGGTCGAGTTGTATTTATAGTAGCAGAGAAAACGCAACACTGGTATAAGAAGTGACCTCTACTATATCGAGTGTTACTATGAACTTAGCAAAGTCTGCTCTTTCGGCACCGAGTTTTGATGTGTCATTTGACTCTCATGTTCCAACACCTTGTGCCGGCCGCAGTGACGACGATCATGCCTACTTCCGTACAACCGTTCCGGCCATCGTCGCGCAAAATCACAATCTGATGACGATTCGCCCAGGGGAATTTGAAGGCTCCGGCAACTGGGAGAATTATCGCAGCCATTTCGAGCTGGTGGCGGTAATAAATGGGTGGTCGGTTAACCGCCTTGACTACCTTTGGGTACACCTAACTGGCGCTGCACTCGATTATGTTGACGGTCTGCCATCTTCTCAGACGAAAACGTATGAACACCTCTGCTGTGCGCTCGACAGACGCTTCGAATCTGCCAAACTGGCAGCGGTTTTTCAAGCCGAATTGGACGGACGGGTCCGTGAAGAGGGTGAATCACTACCAGCTTTAAGCCAGTCTATCCGTTACCTGGTCGCTAGAGCATACCTGGAACTCGGCTCAACGGCGTCAGAAGCATTCGCCAGCCGCTGTTTCGTCAGTGCCATACCAGATGTACAGCAGCAATTGAAAATCCACGAGGGACAACCGCCTCACGTGAGGCATGGCAATTGTCTGAAAGGCGTCGGACCCGGAATTTTATGACGGAGGGCTACGTCAGAGCAGCAACAATACAGCATACCACAGCATCAACTGAGACTATTCTACTCATGAATATATTGGATCATATAGAACGTTTAGAGAAGAGGGAGGAAGAGAGATTTGCCATGCGAGACATCATCTGCTTTCGATGGCACCAGCCTGGGCACATGGCAAGGAAATGCAGTCAACCGACCCCATGGCAAGGAAGTGCAGTCAACCAGACAACCAACCACATCCGGGAAACGGCAGCCAGTCACAGTAGACGCCCACAGTGTGACTGGTCGGGATGATGGGGCGACCAGCTCACCAACACCAACTTTAAAAGTGAGTGTTAATGCTGTTTCTGTTGAGGGGACCAGTGATATGGTGGGGATTAAATCAAAAGGTGCTGCCCGTCGAGCTAGGCGAAAAATCAACATGGAAATAAGACAAATCCAGGGGTCTGTCAACAGCGCATCACTGGACACCCTTATGAATAGCGGCATTCTAAATTCGCCGGTGGTACCCTCCCCTCCTCATGGCATGATGGGTGGGTTGATGGAGCAGCTCTGTCAACCCACCAAATGGGAAGGACTTGTCCCACTGGACATTGGTGCGGCGAGGGAATGTCGAGCTCCGGGCAAGGCGACGTCGTTGTTGCCGAGTGCGGTGCTACTCACCACTGTATTGGTGGACGGTGGACAGGGCTCGAGTGTAGTTGAGGTTGATGGGGTGACAGGGCAGGACAGCCGGGAGGGGCTTGTCCCACTGGATATTGGTGCCGGTGTGCGAGTGTCGACCTCCGTTGTGGCCGAGTGCGGTCCTCCACTCCACGCTGTGGTGGTGGGGATTTACTCGGGGAGGAGTGGGTGCTCTTACCGTCGGCGAATATTACTCGCTTGGTAAACGGTGGGACTGGCTTTTTGGCCCCGTCCCACGGAGTCACGAGAGATACTGTACAACAGATTGTCAACAGGGTATCCAACAGCAACCTACACGTGGAAAGGAAACTAGCACCACTTGGGGATACCACGTGTACAGCAACCACCAGCATGCTAGTCGACACGGGAGCGGAGCGCTCTTTCGTCACGAAGAAGATATTTGACACGTTTATGGTGCAACGTGTCGAACTGTCACCCGAAAACATTCTCTTTAATGCTTTAATAAGTCCGATGGTGTGCCGGTTACTGAATTTCTTGAAACATTCAGTAACAGTATACACAATGACAAGTTAAACATTTACAATCGTTACACGATGCACTCTTGACATGGCAGTCAAGAACTCGTAACAGGGAGAAAGGTGTTACGGACATGTGCACCCATGCGCTTGGGGTTACTTTTGCGTAGCTCGCGATGACGTAATCAAGACAAGAACTTGAATGTTAACGGGGACCGCGTGGAACGGGCAAATATGTTCAAGGTTCGTAGTCGTTAAGACGTTAACATTTTCAGAAAGCATTTGACAATGTGCCACATCAAAGACATTTTAGAAAGCATTTGATAAAGTGCGTCATCAAAGATTGTTACTTAAACTAAAAGCCCATTGTATAAGGGATGATGTGAACAGTTGGATACAAACACGGTTGACAGACAAACGACAGAGAATAATAGTAGACGGGGAGATTTCAAACTGGAAACCAGTTTTGAGTGGAGTGCCACAGCGGTCAGTGTTGGAACCTATATTATTCTTGATATATATGATTTGGATGATGACATATCAAGCAAAGTACTGAAATTCGCAGACGATACAAAAGTGTTCAGATGCAGATAAACACACTTTACAGGATGATCTAGCCAAATTGGTCAAATGGTCTGAAAAATGGCAAATATTATTCAATTTTGGAAAGTGTAAATGCATCCACATAGGACATGGAAATGTAAATTAAGACTATATAATGGGGGATACTATATTAGGTAAAACTGTAAAAGAAAAGGACTTAGGAGTAACAGTTAGTGCTGACATGAAAGTTTCGGAGCAATGTGGAATTGCTGCTTCAAAGGGTAACCAAATACTAGTTAATTACGAGATATATCACGTATAAGGAAAACAGCTAATTGTACCAATGTACAAAGCAATAGTTAGGCCACATTTGTAATATGGTATACAAGCATGGAGGCCATATCGTAAGAAGGACATAGATAAGCTAGAAAAAGTACAACGATGAGCAACTAAGCTGATTAATGAACTGAAAGATGCTAGTTATGAAAGACGCCTATTAGAATGCGGGTTGACAACACTAGAGACTAGGAGACTATGAGGAGACCAAATAGAAATGTTTAAGATATTGAATGGTTATGAGGATATTGATCGAAATACTGTCTTCAAACTGAAAGAAGGCAGTATAACCAGATGGTACAATGCAGCATTAGTCAAGGAACAGCGTAGGTTAGATATGAGAAAGTATTCAATCTCTCAGAGGACAATAAATGGCTGGAACAAATTATCTGATGATTGTGTTAATGTTAGCAGGGTGAATATGTTCAAAAAATAAATTGACAGCGAGGGCAGGTTATACGTAGGTGGAAAATTGTTCGACTCTCGATAAGCCAAAGGCTTCCTTGTCGACATGTCGTCTGGAGCTTATAGCTCTAGTCGGCAATCTTGTTAAATATTGTTAAATCTTCTTAAAATAAAGTTTGGTCAAAATCTCGATCGACTTGTATTTATAGTAGTAAAGAAAAGATCCACACTCACGCAACAAATACATACACTTATATATATAATTATATATATATATATCTATCTATATATATTATATATCTATATATATTATATATCTATATATATACATGCATGCAGCACGGTATGCATTAATGTGGTCAATTGTAATTACATAGATTTTACATAACAACTTGTAACCAATGTTTATGAATTAAGGAAAGCAAATTGTACTGATAATTTATACTAAACCACATACATAAGTAGAACATGTTCGTAAAACTATTGTAAACACCATGGCATATGACACATCATGTAAGACTCATGTAACAATTCGGAATGGAAGTCGGTAAAACAATACTGGCCTCTATAGTAAAATAAGATAACACACTATCCAGTGTAGCAGTGGTGAACATCACCAATACTGCTGATCTGAGTATGAAAACAATGTAGTAGCAGTATTCAAATAAATGTTCATTGCCAAAAAAAGTAATTTCACAAGCTACAATTTTGAGCTGAGTTTGACCCTTCGCGCTTGTTTCCGTGGCAGTAAAGCAGCCGACATTCCAGGGCACGTACTCCTCAGACTCAGTTGGTGCAAAACTGGTGACCATACAGGCTAGTAACAACGTTGTATTTTTTGGGGGTTGGTAATATCCAGGCTCCTAAAAACATGCTGATTTGCACATTGGCGTGCATAGATACCATGCATACAGAACGTGTTCTGTGGTATGTGAATTGTGCTTGATTGTAAATTGTTATTCTTATCAGATGGATGCACGTTAACCAGAATTCAGAAACTGCATTTATGTTCGAATTACACTTACATACCTGTCAAGTACTACGGTTTAGCCGTAGTCACTACAATTGTATTGATAAAATGAAAACTACGTGCGCAGTAGGAAAACCATACGGTTTTAAGCTTGCGTTTTGAAATACATTTGTTAACGAATTTATCTCGTTCGTTATGTTTTTGTCGGTAGATTCGCCGACTGACACACTCGTCAAACTCCCCTATGGTCCGCGCTCTTTTCCGGGCCTGGTAGAATTCTTGTACAAATCGTGCAATGCCCCGGAACGAGCACTCACTAACGTTTTTTCGTGTTATGCGCAGGCGCTAACTTGGGAATTTACGTGTAAAGATTATGGTTTTTACTATTAATTCTGTCTGCCATGACTGCTGTTTTTTGTGGCACAGGACTTGACAAGTATGCACTTATGTGATCTACAC
This sequence comes from Escarpia spicata, assembly GCA_963995525.1. Lineage (NCBI taxonomy): Eukaryota > Metazoa > Annelida > Polychaeta > Sabellida > Siboglinidae > Escarpia > Escarpia spicata. The sequence goes on from OZ023215.1 coordinate 52,451,384, forward strand.
ATTGTACAGAATAATTCCACAAAGTTTCATTGACAAAAGACTGAAAAGTTTATTAGTTCGAGATATTAACATGTGAAATATGAATAAACTGCATTTCCTGATAGGGTAGACCATTCTCAATTTAATTCCAAGTACATAATACACCGGTGATACAACATAATTCTCTAACACGCGTTGCAATGGACAATGCATGGCAATGCCAATGATTAAAAGGTACATGTATAACATAGCCATAGCCTGGCATGCCATGGCATAGGCCATAGCCATAGCCATAGCATAGGCCCTATTCAATATTCAATGATATTGGCATTATTCAATTTATTGTGGCTTTGAATTTGACAGTTTTGTGCTATTTCGTGGTTTTGGTTATGACCTATGGTTTGTTATCTTTGTTAATGCATACACATGTAAGTGGATGTGACTTATCGGTCTCATGACACTCAGCGATTTAAATGCAGGCTTATAATACGTACCGTACGTGAGATCTTCAATTACAATTTAATCTCAACAAACTTCAGTTGCGTTTAGGAAGGCGCCGCTTTTCGACTGCGCATGCTCTCGGTTGTCGACAACATCATGTTTATGTCAGTAATTTGTCATTATATTTATTGGGTGACTAACATGACACTAACATCATAATTATGTCCATGTATATACACATGGCAACGTTAGCTTAAAATAACAGCTGATTCACTCGGTTTTCGATTTATAACATCGCTTTCAGTACAGCATGCATGCTTACACTTTTTACCAAGCACGTGGACCACTGCGTGATGGCTCAGCCCGACAGCAAGAACCAGTGTCAATCGTGTTTACTATCGCCCTGACCAGGCACTTCTACATGTGAGGAGTAGTGAGACTCGTTTCCATTAGTGTTGACAACTCGGCAAATATAGGGCTAATATGTTGAGTTGTACCCCAAGTCAGGTTTGCATGGAAAGTATACTGTAAGTGGTGCGGTAGCTTCGTACACTCGCAGCCTCAAGAGCCCGATTCTCGATCGAGCAATTAAATAAATCGGAATGTCTCCTCTTCAATTTAAAAAAAAGTACACCATTAAGCCATAAATAATAATTCCCGGTTTCTCATCAGCGCACAAACGTAAAAGTTGTTGCCGCAAAACTATTTTTTTTTTTTTAAATGTAATTATTCATCGGTATACGTGTTCCGGCACAAAAATGGAAACTATGATTCGTATTAAGGATTTAAGCCAAGTGAATTTGTCTGTCATTTCCTGTATAAATACACATCTTGAGGTTTTGATTGTTTTGAATAGCCCCTTTTTTATAACAAATCCATCAGCATTATAAAAATAAAAACCGCACTTTTCAATTACTTTTTGACAAGTTAGTTTGATAATCCAGGAATTATTTTATATGCACGCGGCCTTCGTTGGATACGTCAGACACTGGGCGAATTAATGAACAATGATTATTACACAAACATGTTTGTGAGATGTAGTTTAGTATCTAGTACGAAAGGTGGCAGCACCAGATCACAACATCGAAGCTTATCGGTGATGGTGATGCAAACATTTAATCTTTGGCTGGAACCGTTGAACTGCATGTATAAGTCACCACAAGAAACAAATGCATCACACTGACATACAAGGCAATCGACGACGAAGGCCCATCCTACACCAAAGACATGGCGGTGCAGCACAATCACTTCGGTCTGAGAGCAGGTAGCTGCTGGGTGCGCCCATGTCAAAGACGCAACTTCAACAAGGCCTTCTCTGTGGCTGCACCCACACTGTGGAACAACATACCCCTGTCCATTCGCCAGATTCCATCGATGGATGTATTCAAAAGACAATTAAAGAGTACTAGTTTCCCAAGGCATTATAGAACAGTTTTAATTATTTTATGACATTTTGTATAAACACCAGGCCCTGTATTGCATTGTTCATAAATAGTTATGTATGTGTTTATTTTAGAGTTACTTTGTAATTTATAAATATATTCGACTTTTAGTTTTAATTGTCCATAGTTTTTTTTAAATAGAAATATACAAGTTTTTTATGTTTTGAGGTTTTTTAGTATGAATTGCTTTAATGAATTTGTAAAGCGCCTTTGAGCAGTTTAGGCTGAAAATGGCGCTATATAAATATAATATTATATATTATTGTTAGTTTAGAGTCTCCTCTTGTCTAACCAATCAACTCTTGTCCAACTAATCAACTTCACGGGACAGCTCGTTTACTTTCTTGTCATAGGCGTTGTAGCGGAGAGAGCTTTGTGCTAACCTTCCACATACAAATAACCTTTTATGGTTAGTTCAAAAAGAGTTAGGGTTAGGTTGGAGGTTAGGGTTACGTTGAAGGTACGTTTGAAAAGATTGACATCAGGTGTTTACATGCATTTATACGTGGACGGGCAGCAGGAAGCCACCACCTCACTACTCGTACAGGCCCGTACATGTTATTGGAAATGGCGTTTTATAATATTTTTATTAACAAGAGGACAAGTGTCCACGATCACCTTTCGTGGTGTGGCCGTGTAGTCGTCGAAAACAGCCCTCGTATGTCTATCGTTGGATATAGTAATTGTGTAACATGCATGCAATTATACCTTAATCATTCCCGAGTAATCGACACTAACAAAGACATTAAAACAACTCGATGGTTGCTGTATAAGAATGCCCCGAATCGCATTCAAACTTAGGTGTAAATATCATCTGACTGGTGCATGATTTTGTAGAGATATGAAGAAAGTTACAAAGAAGATACAGGAAGTAAAGGTAAGCTCTTATATGGCGAAGTATCTAGTCTTCACGACTGCTCAAAGAGCTTTATACTTTATTCCCTGACAGATCTGTTGAATCGAATACCATGTCGACTTCCCTGGGAAGGATCCAGCCACGCTGCGATTAATGCGCGAAGAGTATTCATACACAAATATTCATCTCTGTCTATAGCCAGGTACTCATTAATACAGCGGGTGTGAACTGGAGCAACGTAGAATGAACGACACAGCAGCACTGGATTCGAACCTCCGCACACACACGCACATGCTAGAACTCTTTTAACAAAAACCTTGTGGGGATCTCATAGCCCGAAGGTAGCATCTTAGTCGACACGCATCCTAGGTGGCTCTGTCCCGTTGTTACATAGCAGCTCACCGTAGGAGACTCTAAACTAACAATGATATGTATATTTATATAGAGCCCCTTTCAGCCTAAACTGCTCAAAGGCGCTTTACAAATTCATTAAAGCAATTCATACATACTAAAAAAAACTTGAAACATAAAACTTAGTACTTTTCGATATAAAAAAACTATGGAAAATAAGACACAAAGACACTCCATCGAACTAAAATCAGCAAAACCACTGTAATGCTCACAATAAGACAAGATAGCTGCCTGTAGTCAGATCATCTTGCCTCTTATAGGCCCTACTAACAATACAGCGATGGTAGCAAGTCTCAACATCGCCAGTTTTTTTTGTATATCGCTACGATTCCTCCTCGTCGTGTTGGATGATATGAGTTCAACATAAGATTGTGGTGAATCGGCGAAGGTTGATGCGGCAGTTTACGACGAAGTCAAGATTAGTCCAGATTCGTCCACGATGTCTCGTCACGTCAAGTCTCACGCATTTTGTGTGAGACTCGCACATTTTGCATCCACGTCACGCTCTCACGCATCAAGCTGTACATTTCATAGCATATTTGCCATTTCAAAAATATTAAAAGGAGGTAATCTGTTCAAAGTTTTTCATTGATTAATTAATTGATATAATGTTCTTAATACTATATTAACTATGTTGAAGGTAAGCTGCCTGCCAAATTGTGTTCAGTAAGCCCATAATAATGGTCGCAATTTAAAAAAAAAAAAAAAAAGTTTATTTAAGTTGTACAAATACAAAGTAATACAGTATAGTATTGTAGTGCGACTAAGGAGATTCATATGAAACCCGCAAGGGCTTATAGCGGACCCACCTATGACAAAAAAATTTATTTAATGTCAAACAATTATTGTTAATTAAAAAAACAAATAGTGTCATTAATGAGAATACAAATACTTAACTAGTAAATGCTTAAACAATATAACTTTTTTAACTTTTCAACTACTTAACTAGGTTTGTTTAAATCCAGGTGAATATTTAGTGTAAACAAACAATTCAAGAATCTATTTTTTTAAATAAATGGACAACACCAAATGTCTGAGTCTCTTTTGGAATCGGTATTCTGCCACTGACTGTGTAATTGAAGTTGTCAGAGAATTCCAGAATTTTTGACCCATGTGTTTAACAGAGAATTTATTTATATTAGTTCTAACCAGAGGCATAGAATAGTCTGTGAGCGTTCTGGTGTTATGTCTATCAATATTGTTATTAAAAAGGTTTAACACACTAGTTGGAAGCATATTGTTATTAAATTGGTACACAAACACACCCAGTTGATATTTGTAGTAAGTTGGTTTTCTTGAATAATGTATCTGTGTGAGCAAGGTAATGAGACTTGGTAATGAGACTTGGTATATATTCTGATTTCTTTTGTAAAATATTAAGTTTATTTATTCTTGATGTATAAGTATTTGCCCAAATTAGGGCACAGTACTGTTGATGGGGGAGAATTAATGTGCAATACAGAGTTTTTAATAGATAGTCAGGTAAAAATTGCATTAATTTATAAAGCATACCTACGAGGGGTGAAACAATTGAGTTACTATGTTCCTCTTCTTCTATGTGCCATGTCTGTCACAGGCGTTGGCGATCAGGGCCCTCCAAACCGCACGATCGTCTGTAGTTTGTATTAGTTATGTTGTGCTGTACGCTGTGTCAGTGCATGTGGTGTCGATCGGTACGTTTGCAAGACTGTTCACACTGCATCTGCGAACGTTTTCCCCTCCACAAGTTGAGTGTCGAGACTCTCTTTGATGGCGCGATTTAGTCTCTCCACACGTCCGTTGCACTGTGGGCTGTACAGCGCACTGCGACGATGCTCGATACCAAGTTTATGCAGAAATGTATCAAACTCGTATGGCACGAAGTGTGATCGGTTGTCGCTTGGGAGAACTTGCGCGATTCCCCAACGAGCGAACAGGTCCTTCAGGATCTGGATGACGGCTATTTCTGGCCATTTAGAATGTTGGTTCTGTATGACAACCATAAATCGTTGGCTGTGAGGTGCGGCCTGCACCTCGCCCAATATGTCGACTTGTATTCGCTGCTATGGTTTCTCCGGCCATGGTATGGGCTGAATCGGTGGCTGTGTAGGTTTGGTTGATTTCTCACACACCGCGCATGATTCACAATCTCTGACAAGATCTTCGATGTGTCGATCGATGGCGGGCCACCATACCGATTCGCGACAACGTTGCTTAGTTCGCACGAGCCCGGGATGACCATCGTGGGCCTTTTCAGCACTTTGTCCTGAAGTGTGGTAGGGATTACAGCACGTGTGCCACGTGACACACACATATCGTTGAACACAGATGGCTCGTCTTTGAGTAGGAAGTAGGCTTCCGTGTCAGGGGGTGGGTGTCTGGGCCAAACACTCTGTACGATGTGACGGACCTGCGTCAAAGTGGCATCTTCGGAAGAAGCGTTTTTCAACTCGGCTGCAGTAACGAGGTTGTCCAACTCAATTTCCATGACACAGTCGTCTGTCGTCGATTCACTCTGTTCTTCTTTGATCAGCCTACTGAGCATATCTGCTACCTGGTTCTTTGAATCAGCAGTGTACTGAATGTCAAAGTCATACTGGTGTAGGCGATCAGACCATCGGTAGATTCGCAATGGCCTGTGGCCCGAACCGGAAGTCGCTAACAGATGTGTGAGTGCCTGGTGGTCCGTCTTCAGCGTGAATGTTCTACCGAAGAGAAACACATGCCATTGTTTCACGTTCTCCTGTGGAGTACTTCCGTTCTGTTGCTGAAAGCGTCTTCGATGCATACGCGACTGGCCTCTCTTTGCCATTTGACACTTGCGATAATACCGCACCAAGGACGATTCCTGAAGCATCCGTCGTCACGATCGTTGGAGCATCTGGATCGAAATGTGTAAGAATTGGAGCAAATGCATGTTTCAAGTCGCGGAAGGCTTGGTCTTGCTCGGCTGTCAATTCCCACTGAGCGTCTTTGCGTAGTAGTCGTCTAAGTGGCTCAGCAGTTTCCGAGTAGTGTGCGACAAATTTCAGGTCTAAATTGGTCGTGCCCAGAAAGGAAGCAACTTCCTTTGCATTGGTCGGTTCTGGTTGATCCTCAATTGCTTTCGCGTTGGAGTGTAGTGGTAGGACACCCTTGGAGGACACGTGGTATCCCAGGAAGTCGACCTCAGAGCTAACAAACTGACACTTCTCGCGATTAAGTGTGATGTGATGCTCAACCAGCCTGTTAAGCACTAGCGTGTGTCCATGGATGCCAATGTCGTCCAGGAGGTTCATGCAGCCAGTACAGAAGACACAATCTTCTGGAAGGCACTAGGTGCTGAACTAAGTCCATACAGCGTCCTACCGTACTGGAAAACTCCCTCATATGTGATGAATGCTGTCAAGCACTTTCTATCTTCAGCCATGGGGACCTGCAGATAGCTTCGTCTCATGTCCAGCTTAGTGAAGACTGTTGAGCGGTAAAACTCGGCAGACAGTTCCTCCATTGTTGGCAGTGGATACTTGTCCGGAATGGTGGTCTTGTTTACAGCTTTCAGGTCAACACACAGTCTTATTTCACCCGATTTCCGACGTGCGAAAACAACATTTAAAATCCAGGGTGATGAGTTGATTGATTCGATCGTGCCATCGTCTTGTAGACGTTTAAGTTGATGCGACCCTTCGTCACGCACTGAAAGTGGAAGACGACATAAACCTTGTGACACAGGTTTAACATCTGGGTTGACTCGGGGGATGTGTACAAACTTAGCAATTTTCCCAAACCCGTTGAATACTGTCGGAAAGGCAACAATGTCAACTGACTGAATTGCTGTTAGAGATTTTCATATAAATCCGGTATATTTGCCTGTATTCCGGGAAATTCATTAACACACCCGAAATCCGGGAGACTCCAGATTGCAGGTATACAATTGGCGGCACGTATTTACCCATGCCCATTCGAGATCACAAATTTGCGTGTAGATACGTAGTCATCTCAAACAGTGGCCGCAGGACACACTTGATGTGCAGCAGGAAATAACTGTTCCCAGCTGGACGCCCTTAAATCCTACGTATTAAAGTTAATTCAAAGAATCCGGAAAAGGGTATCCGGAAACATCTAGGGAACCATAACTACACGATTCATCGTGGTGCTGTCTTCTGCCCCATCAATACATTAGTAAAGCCTATTTGCTCGTTCTCTCAAAATGCTACGTATAAATTGCACTAAATTAAGATAGGGTTTAAAAGTACGCTGTATGATTACGTTTTAATATCTTTCATTTTCTTGGCTGTCTTTTCTGGAATTAATACTAAATAAACTAGATTAATTGCTCAATTATTGTTTCTTGCAATTATTTATATTTTTTTCATTCAAATATTGCACATAATAAAACCAATTATGTTAGTTAATTCTTGTTTTGAATAAAATACATCATGGGGAGACATGAAACAACATACTAATGTATTCATGTAACAGCCAAAACATAGTTTGAAAAGCCTGACAAATGAAACAGTTGTAGAACATGAACATCTAACAAGCCACACACAACAACCTTATAATAATATCAAAGTTTTATTGTGTATAAAATTACGACGTACAAAAATTCCACCATAACACAGTGTAGGCGTACATTGTGTCAGCAATGGCCAACATCGACAATCTATATTTCACAAGTGACTAAACAATTTGATGCGTATGTTTTTGAACGCAGTAACCACGATTTGTTTTCATTTTCATGCAACCCTATTAAAAAATGATGCCCACATTTGTGGAATCGTGTCCATCACATATTAGTTATATTATGTTAAACGTATGTCACGTGCACGTGAATGCATCTACATTGCTAACGGAAAGAACAATATGGTGTATAATCACGAGGATATACCTGAATGGTCCGTCATTATATTTTTAACATATTCCAATGCTAAGATCCTATAATGATGTCTACAATTTTCTGCAATTTCCACATCTGTCCTATATGAAAAGTAAACCCATGTTTTGTCACCATACACTTGCAATGCTTAGTATAATACTGGAATGAATCTATCAATATTCAGGGTACCTCAGGAGACTAGCTGGAATAAAAGGTTACATATAATATCTTCAATACAACGTACACGTGTAAATATTTTTGCAAAATTGCGGAAGAACACATTTTTTACACCAACTCTTGGTTAGTTATGTTACCTTATATAACTTGGAATAAACATTACGTATAATTATACCATTATCTAAACTTATCAGTATAAATAGCTTTGGAAAGATATTACACATATAGTTTTATCGACAGCCTCTCACTGCCGACTTATGCTGTCACAACAGCCTGACCATAAGACACGCAGTTTACATTTCTCACCCCAAGAATTACGCTAAATAAAAATCGAGTGATTATCGTCAAATAATTAGTATAAATGCAGTAATTAAGTCTCGGTATGTGATACGCCTCCCACTCCGACATCTAATATCAGGCACATGTAGAAAACTATTTAAATACTACGGCTACAAGCGATATCCTACTTCTGGCACCAAATGTTGCGGTGTCTCGTGGTGAACGTTCCACCGGTCTCGCCACTTCTGGCACCAGAGGAACGCTGCGGTGGAGACACATGCCCCCTGGTGAGCAGGTCTGGCTGGGTGACATGCCCCATTACTTGCGCCCCTTCTTCGTAAGGGTGAGTGCCTGTTGGGCGGCTGTGGCCTTCCTCCTCTGGAAAGCTCCCATGTCGTCCTCCAACAGTCTCTTCTTCTCCTCGATCCGCTTCTTCTCGTCTGCGTGACCCTTCTTCAGCGCCTCGAACTTCGCATGCAGCTACAAGTAATGTTACACTGATTACCGTATTATTCTATTAAAATTTGGCATGCAGCTGGGACTGGACGGAGGGCAGTGTTAAGGCAATAATGTAAACTGTGGTCAGTGTCATGGTGAAAGATGAATGGTCTGTCTCAGGCCACTCGTGGAAGCATGGATCAGTCTTGGCGAGTGTTATGGTGACATGGAAGAATAGTCATACTTAATCGCAGACGGATGGTCAGTCTTATAGCGACATGGATAGATGGTCAGTCTTATAGCGACATGGGCAGATGGTCAGTCTTATAGTGACATGGACAGATGGTCAGTCTTATAGTAACACAGATGGTTGGTTAGTCTTATACTTGCACAGATTGATGGTCAGTCTTATAGTACACGAGTCGGTCTTACAGTGATATGAGTGGATGGTCAGTCTGATGGTGTAGTGACACAGATGTATGGTCAAGTCATAGTGACACACATGTTTGGATGATCAGTTATATAGTGACATGGGTGAACGATTAGTCTTATAGCGACATGGATGATTGATCAGTCTTACAGTGACACGGATGGATGGTGTTACTGTTTAATATGGATAGATGCTCACAATTACAGTGACACGGATGGATATGTAAGTGATATGGTGCGAACACTGAGTACGGTATGAGAGCGAAGACTGACCTCTTTCTCTGCATCCTTCAGCTCAGCCTCCTTCTCCTTCACTCTCACCACAAACATCTGCCTCGTCTCCTCCTCCTTCTTCTGCAGCTCATTCACGTGCTCGTTGCGCTTCAGCTCGTACATCTCCTGCATGCTGCAACACACAATTCCTATGTATGTATGTTACACTATTCCTCGTAGATGCTTTGTATCTCAGGCACCAAACTTTCACAGGTCCATCTCCGTTCACAGGAAGGAAACGTAACATTGCTGTTTTTTTCAAAATAATGTGTTGTGAATTATGTGTTTTTAGGGATGTGGCACCCTCTGGCACATCATTTTGAACCAAAGACCAACAAACTCGTAATCTCCTGCATGTTGTGACACAACCACAGAAAACATTCGTCAAATAGACACTCTTCTAAGTTCAAGATGTTGTTCTCCTGTTGCTTCCTTGTCTCAGGGCTGAGGCTAGCCTCGATTCTGATCCTCAATTTCTGTTTTTTTCTTTCTTCCTCTTCACCTCATTGATCTTTCATTGCTGTCTCCACCAACCGTCTCCCCTCTATCTTCCCTGTCACTGGTCTTACACTGCTGTCTCCACCAACTGTCTCCTCTCTATCTTCCCTCTCACTGGTCTTACACTGCTCTCTCCATCAAATGTCTCCCCTCTATGTTCCCTCTCACTAGTCATGCACTGCTGTCTCCACCAACTGTCTCCCCTCTATGTTCCCTCTCACTAGTCTTACACTGCCCTCTCCACCAACTGTCTCCCCTCTATGTTCCCTCTCACTAGTCTTACACTGCTCTCTCCACCAACTGTCTCCCCTCTATGTTCCCTCTCACTGGTCTTGCACTGCTGTCTCCCCTCTATCTTCCCTCTCACTGGTCTTGCACTGCTGTCTCCACCAACTGTCTCCCCTCTATCTTCCCTCTCACTGGTCTTGCACTGCTGTCTCCACCAACTGTCTCCCCTCTATCTTCCCTCTCACTGCTCTCTCCACCAACTGTCTCCTCTCTATCTTCCCTCTCACTGGTCTTACACTGCTCTATCCACCAACTGTCTCCCCTCTATGTTCCCTGTCACTGGTCTTGCACTGCTGTCTCCACCAACTGTCTCCCCTCTATCTTCCCTCTCACTGGTCTTACACTGCTCTCTCCACCAACTGTCTTCCCTCTATGTTCCCTCTCACTGGTCTTGCACTGCTGTCTCCACCAACTGTCTCCCCTCTATGTTCCCTCTCACTGGTCTTGCATTGCTGTCTCCACCAACTGTCTCCCCTCTATCTTCCCTCTCACTGGTCTTACACTGCTCTCTCCACCAACTGTCTCCCCTCTATGTTCCCTCTCACTGGTCTTGCACTGCTGTCTCCCCTCTATCTTCCCTCTCACTGGTCTTGCACTGCTGTCTCAACCAACTGTCTCCCCTCTATCTTCCCTCTCACTGGTCTTACACTGCTCTCTCTCCACCAACTGTCTCCCCTCTATGTTCCCTCTCACTGGTCTTGCATTGCTGTCTCCACCAACTGTCTCCCCTCTATCTTCCCTCTCACTGGTCTTACACTGCTCTCTCCACCAACTGTCTCCCCTCTATCTTCCCTCTCACTGGTCTTACACTGCTCTCTCTCCACCAACTGTCTCCCCTCTATGTTCCCTCTCACTGGTCTTGAACTGCTGTCTCCACCAACTGTCTCCCCTCTAAGTTCCCTCTCACTGGTCTTGCATTGCTGTCTCCACCAACTGTCTCCCCTCTATCTTCCCTCTCACTGGTCTTACACTGCTCTCTCCACCAACTGTCTCCCCTCTATCTTCCCTCTCACTGGTCTTACACTGCTCTATCCACCAACTGTCTCCCCTCTATCTTCCCTCTCACTGGTCTTACACTGCTCTCTCCACCAACTGTCTCCCCTCCATCTTCCCTCTCACTGGTCTTGCACTGGTGTCTCCACCAACTGTCTCCCCTCTATCTTCCCTCTCACTGGTCTTGCACTGCTGTCTTCACCAACTGTCTCCCCTCTATCTTCTGCGCTCACTTTCCACTCCTCTCCAAATCTCTCTTTACACAGCCCTCCCACCAAGACTAATTTATTTAAGCAGGCTTACTTCCACCGAGGAACTGTGTTGTAGGACATTTTTTTATTAACATTTAATTTACTATTTATTATATAATAATAAATTATATTTTAATTAATTTTGATATACCATAACTATTTATTTAATTATCTTAACATTTTAGAAACTATGTCGTCTGTACTCAATATAGATGGTCTTTTTTAATCTTAATCTAATATTATATTTTTTCTTAAACATTTCTTATGATTCCATGTGTGTTTTATTATATTTGTACGCACATATGATCAGACTGGTTCTGGATAAATGGCCCTGTCAATATGTTAATAATAACAACCAACTCTAACCAACTTATACGTGTCTTGCCACAACACACAATGAATGGGAGTCATGAACAGACATCTAACTACAATAGAGCTAGTGCATGTGCGTATGCATGCATGTGTGATTCCTATGTACGTGTGTTACGCTCCTCCTAAAACTTGTGTATCTCGGGCGCCAAACTTTCACAGGTTCATCTCCTTTCCCAGGCGTTGATGTGTATGTGGTGCCCTCTGGCACATAATTCTGAACTAAGGATCTGGTAGCCTGGTTTATGTAAGACAAACACTCGGAGCTACTTACAAATTACGAGATTATTCGAAGGAAGAAGTTCAGGAAAGTTCTCTGCACTACGAATTAGTGTCATTAGCAACTGCAGTAAACTCAGGGGTAAGCCGGCAACGTTTTGAGTTAACGTAAATATCCGTGTGTAATTTGCATTTTTTCCTTCATTTTTTTACTTTTACAGGACTACCAGGACATTTTTGGACTGGTCAAAATTTGATCGTGCATAAAGCCCTAGGGATGGACGATACGGAAGTACACACCTCATGTTTTCGCTGTCGGTGAAGCCCATGTCCTGCAGCTTGGAGCGGCGGTACAGCTCGTAGTGCCGGTAGTGCGTCGTCTCCACCAGGTCCTGCATGTTGGTGCGCACCAACATCTCCCGCAGACGCACAAAGTCACAGTGGTTCTCATTCTCAACTGTAACCACCAGTGGCACGGTCAGAACTCAGCGCATCTTGTGGGCTTTATTATCAGTTTATTGCAAATATGTCTATGCTGTATACATAGCCAGTTTAAAATATATAATTTTATTTAATTGTAATTTTTTATTATATATATATATTATATAATTAATATTTAATATATTCATACTTAAAATACTTTATTTAGTTTAATTTATAAATACAATAATATATCCTATATATACATACAATTATATCTATATATATATATACACATATATATATATGTTTACTACGTAAGCATGAAAATGGCTAATCTCGGCTCAGTAAGATGGGTGTGACTGTGACCTCTACCGACCTTGCACTGTGCCCCAGGGGTATTGTCTGGCCTTGACCATCTTGTTGCCGACTTTCACCTCGTCCATACTCCCAACAACAGCGAATGGTAGGTGAGTCTACAGAGACACAAAACTCTAGATACGTGTATGAAGGATTTCAGGGCAAAACGCGATAAACACCATTTGTGAAATTTCGCCAAAATAAGGACAAAGCGTTGATTAATACTATCAATAAATCCCCATTAACTGACGTGCACAAAAGACATGTTGAGCTAGGATACTATCAATAAATCCCCATTAACTGACGTGCACAAAAGACATGTTGAGCTAGGATACTATCAATAAATCCCCATTAAGTGACGTGCACAAAAGACATGTTGAGCTAGGATACTATCAATAAATCCCCATTAACTGACGTGCACAAAAGACATGTTGAGCTAGGATACTATCAATAAATCCCCATTAAGTGACGTGCACAAAAGACATGTTGAGCTAGGATACTATCAATAAATCCCCATTAACTGACGTGCACAAAAGACATGTTGAGCTAGGATACTATCAATAAATCCCCATTAAGTGACGTGCACAAAAGACATGTTGAGCTAGGATACTATCAATAAATCCCCATTAAGTGACGTGCACAAAAGACATGTTGAGCTAGGATACTATCAATAAATCCCCATTAACTGACGTGCACAAAAGACATGTTGAGCTAGGATACTATCAATAAATCCCCATTAAGTGACGTGCACAAAAGACATGTTGAGCTAGGATACTATCAATAAATCCCCATTAAATGACATGCACAGAAGGGTGTCTGTTTACAACGCGATGAGCGCCATCCATTTGTTTCTTCAAAATGCAATATATCCATGTTCAACCAATTAGCGCCACCTTGCCGCACGTGCAGCTATGCGTAGTGACAGTAAATGCTCTATGAATATACTGCATTTGAATAAAAAAATTATTTAATATCTAATTTTGCGTAACAAATCTTCAAAAAATATTTCAGACTTTGCTATCATTCTCTATGATTTGGGATTCTTAATAAATACCAACTCCATTTACAAGTTTTTATTTATATTTTGAGGATGAAACACAAAATTGACTTTTTCTCAAAACCATGAAAATGGATATATCGTGTTTTGGCCTGAAACCCTTCTTATACGGACGGACATGATAACGATACAGTAAAATCTGTCCATAGTGGACCTCACCATGACTGCGCAATATGTCTGTCATGGCCAGGCTACTGCTATGGACAGGTAGTGGACAGTGCAAACAAATCATTCGGGACTTTCAAAATTGTTCATTATAGACAGGTTCTATTCTGGACAGATGTCTGCTACAATGAAAAGACATAGAGCAAATATTAAAATTAGGGGAAACATCATTAAATGTGTCACGACTGCCAACAGGTCAAGAAAGGTCACTTACATTCATGCTGGCGTTGAGGTCAGCGACTGTCTCATCGTCTGTGGGAAACTGGTAGATCTGTACACCATTGCTCACTAGCTCACTGATGATCTGGGGAGAGAAACATCAGTAGTTAAAGAGAGGAAACGAAAGACATCTTTCTGGGGCCTCCGCCATAGATAAATAAACAATAGACAATATGAGTCAAAATGACGTCGTTTCTCAAAATGTTGCTTTTTAAAAGTTTGCTTCTATTTTAGCAATAAATAAAAAATACTACGGAAGATATTTCAACAAATGAGGTAACATGTTAATGCTTATGATCTGTGGAATCCCCCAAAAATTTACAAACCTCAATTTAACAATTTTGGGACTTAATAACCCACTCTGCTGTGGCAGATTTAACAAGATTGCCACCCAGAGAATTAACTCTAGGTAGCAGGTGGACAAGGAAGCCTTTGGCTTATCGAGAGTCCGACCCTTTTATCTATGTGTATCCAGCCCGTCTGAGGTATGTGTCGATTTTATTTTTAAACATATTCACATTACTAGCACCCACACAATCAGCAGGTAATCTGTTCCATTCATTTACAGTCCTTTGTGAAAATGAAAACTTTCTTATATCCAATCTACTCTGCTCCTTTGCTAATGCAAGATCATGTCCTCTAGTCCTTCTATCTTTCTTAACTGAGAAAAACATATTTCTATCAATATTTTCATAACCCTTCAATATTTTAAACACTTCTATCTGATCTCCTCTCAATCTCCTGGTCTCTAGTGTTATTAAACCGCATTTTTTTAGGCGTATTTCGTAACTAAGATCCTTCAGATTTTGTATCATTTTAGTTGCTCTCCTCTGCACTCTTTCTAGCATATCTATGTCCTTCCTGCGATATGGCCTCCACGCTTGAATACAATATTCTAAATGAGGCCTAACTATTGTTTTGTACAGCGGTATTATTAGCTCTTTTTCCTTATACGTTATGTTTCGCCTAATTAATCGAAGGATTTGATTTCCCTTTGAAGCTGCAATTCCGCACTGCTCTGAAATCTTCATATCAGCACTAACGGTTAACCCTAAGTCCTTTTCTTTTACAGTAGTACTTAGTACAGTACCCCCCATTGTATATTCTACTTCTTCGTTCCCATGTCCTATGTAGAGGCATTTACATTTCCCAAAATTGAACATCATTTGCCACTTTTCAGACCATTTGATCAACCTGTCAAGATCATCTTGTAAATGCTGTCTATCTCCATCACTTTTAATCCTTCTATCATGATCACATGACTGGGATAACTGCGATATACATGTGTAGTAAACTTATCAGTTATGGGGTACTTGACGACTTGTTATATCCCTGTCACCTTTCGGTATACTTGTGATAACTGGAAAATGTGGGCACACCTGGTAAACTAAATAATATCCCGCTGCATGTCGTACCTTGATCTTGAATTTGTGCAGTTCACCCTTTGTAATAGTGTCTGCCTTCGCAACCACGGGAATAATGTTCACTTTGCTGTCAAGTGCCTTCATTGTCACCAGATCCAGTGATTTCAAACTAAAACATATGCAAATGATATTACAGCTCACAGGTAATATCAGACGACGCATGTCATATGGCTTTGTTTATTTGACAACATATCGAATATTTTAGTTTGATTCTTTAATAAATCCTGAATTTTAATTGGCTTCTAACAGCAAGTATTGTTTTGAAGCTGCAATGTTTTAGGATACCCCAACTCATTCAAGCAGTATATATATAGGAAAAGAAGGATTTGTTGTGTACAGGCCAAAGAACTGACTGGATCCAGAAGAAATCCAGCAAAAAGGGCAAAAGTAGCTTTGTGTATGTTCATGTGTTGTGTATGTGCGTGTGTTGTGTATGTGCGTGTGTTGTGTATGTGCGTGTGTTGTGTATGTGCATGTGTTGTGTATGTGCGTGTGTTGTGTATGTGCGTGTGTTGTGGAAGGTGCAGTGGTGTCACGTAAGAAAGTAAAACTACTTTGTTAATCTACTTCATTAGTTTTTTCTAGTAACTAACAGTAATAAAGTACAATTTGTACTAACTACTTTTATTTGTAATAAAGTAGTTTTATCTAAGGTAACGCTACTTTTTATTTTGTTACTTTAATTTATTTCACAATATATTTTTGTTACATTTTCATCTTAACAACGTTGCCTGGTGGCATTCTGCCTGACAACTACATTTAATAAAAACGGATTTATTTACAAAAACATAGGCACTGTGGCAAACTATGTTAACACAGTAATAACTGTCACTTGTTTTGTGTGACTATGGTCAATTAACTTTAGACACAGTAAATGTGGAGCCAGTGTTTGTTTTGCGCCGACATCAATTGAATCCTATTTCCCTTCTGTCCGTCTTGGCTTCTGCGAAAAGGCTGCTTCAGCAGGTTCACCTGGTGGTTTGTAAAGTGCAATTGAAATTCACAAATACACCTTGCTTAAAAATCAGATCAATCTGTTATACTTTTACCAAGTACTTCTGGAAAGTAGTATTACTTTTTACTCAAGTTTGTTTTTAGAAGGTACTTTTACTTCTACTTTTACTTCAGGTACCTTTGGAAAGTAGTTTCACTTTTTACTCAAGTAGGTTTTTAGAAGGTACTTTCACTTCTACTCAAGTAGTTCTGAGGTGAATTACTTTTACTTCCACTCAAGTACAAAATTAAAGTAATTCAGTCACCACTAGGTAGGTGTGTACTTACGAGTGTCCAGTTGGGGCGATGAAGTACAGACTGGTATATACGTGAGTGTGTTGTGGGATGATGAAGTACAGACAAGTGTATATGCAGGTGTGTTGTGGTAGGTGTGTAATTACGAGTGTCATGTTGGAGTGATGAAGTATATATAAGTGTGTATGCAGGTGTGTTCTGGTAGGTGTGTACTTACAAGTGTCCTGTTGGAGTGATGAAATAGATACAAGTGTGTATACAGGTGTGTTGTGGTAGGTGTGTACTTACGAGTGTCCGGTGGGCGTGATGAAGTACAGACAAGCATGTATGCGGGTGTCGTGGTAGGTATGAAGTGACCGCTTTACTTTAAGCTCCTCTTGCAGATACATGTCAAACTGCTTCTCAATATACTCCATGATTGGCTTGAAGCTACAACCACAAAGAACAGTAAATGAAGCTACACTCTCAAATATCTGCAACTGAAGCTACAACCTTGATGCTACACTCACAAATAACAGCAGCTGAAGGTAGTCACAAATAACAGCTGCTGAAGCTACAACCTTGATGCTACACTCACAAATAACAACAGCTGAAGCTAAATGGTTTAGTTGTTGCCATGAATTGTGGGGGAAATAAATATCTACAGCACATGATGCGCCTGTGAATATCACAACAGGACAGCTTTGTCCTTGGCAGCCAGGTCATTCCGACCATTTTTGACTATGGTTTTGGAAACCATTTTGGGTCGTTCAAAATCTCAAGCGCCACACCACGTACTGGTGCTGGGGGGATGTTTTGAATCAATTCAAAATGCTGCATGTTTTTTACTATCCCAAGCTATGAGATCACCCCTTACATGTATAAATGCGTGACCTATGACCCTTTACCTCTCCGACATGTCCACTTGATCCCCGAAAGCCACTGAGTCGACGATGGTCAGTTTTAACCGGACATTGCTCTCCTGTAGCTCTGGAAAAAACAGTAATCAGTTAAGGTTAGAATACTGGTTGTTTTTGTACAAATGAGGTGGTCGACTTTGGATGCTTGCTATGGGTTAAGTATATGTGTCATATATGCAGAGTTATCCAATTTTAGAAAGCTCATAAACTCGGCAATCCAACTACGGTATATCGGGTGAGATTTCACACAAAAATAAAATCATGGTTGCCATGGTAATGGAATTACTGACCGTTAATGAAAGACAGCTTCAAATTGTTACTTGTCTGAGAATATTATTGCTGTGCCTATCATTTTTAGCAGAGTATGATGATTACATTATAAATAAAATAATGGGGGCTTTAAAAGATAAAATTATTATTAGTATTTTTGTTTACTTTCCCCCATCTTCCAACAAAACTGTAGCAAAGTGAATATTTCAGAAAATAATAGTATTTTTAGACAACCCCCCATTATTTTGAGGACACCACTGAAGAAATATCTTTTCCATTATTAAAGTTTTAGCGTTTTTGGTGGAAAGTGTATGAAACTGAGAAAATGGCTGATAACGATGGCCGACATTGTGGGCGACATAAACAAAGACACCAAATCAGAAGAATTAGCAATGAATAGAGAAGAGATAAGCACAAATGAAAGATGTTTGAGGACTACCTACTATCCTACTGTTATGTTCACCTACCGTAAGTGTTGGTCTTGACGGTGACGTTGGGCAGGTCATGGCTGCTAGGAGTGCTCTCAAAATGGGTGTTGAAAAGCGTGTCCATCAGCGTTGACTTGCCGATGCCCGTCTCCCCTGCAAGAAAACACAACTAGACTTATACCTCTGCACACATGACACACATTGAAACTGTCGCACAATGTAGGAAAACTGGCTTGGTATAGGCAGTTGTTACAGGTCACTCAAGTTACTTATGTGATCACCGAGGCATGACATTCACTGAGAACAAACTGGCCTTCCTATAGCTCTTTTATTAGCTGACCAACTGCAGCCTGTTGCATGCTTTAATCAGTAACTCAGCTTTAACTTGGGTCATTATCAGATGATGAACAATGTATCAGCTGGCCTGCCACAGGGTCAGGTTAGCAAGCATTTAATCAACAGTGGGTGGCTTAATCCAATTTTACTGGAAGACTGCATCAGTGGGCACAGGAAATGGAAAACAGGATTAACCTGTCACGGGGGAAAATTTATCAATGTGTGACCAATTATAGCATGGTACTATTGACTCAATGAACTGCCTTAATTCTGGATAAACAATGGTCAAGTATACCTCTTTTTTTTCATTATTTATTGTGCACGAGGATGTCAAGAGAATTATAAAAGTATTTGAAATACTTTTGAAAAGTATTTGCATTTGACATAAACAAAATGTATTTGCATTTGAATTTGCATTTGAAATGTCAAAAGTATTTGCATTTGCATTTCAATACTTCTCAATGTATTTGAACCCGTGTCTGACATAAGTATTTATCAGGTCATTATGCCTGGCAAATTGACCTACTGAAAGTATATTTCTGTGATATGACAGACTGGTACACGACACAGCGTATTTATATATCGCCAACATAGTTATATTGACATTCTTACTATATGAATTTTTATAATCAAAATTATTTGTACAAGATTTAAAAACATTTTTCAATGTTATATAAAATTGAAAAAATTAAAAATCTTATACAAATACAGTACAGCAACAACTGTCACATGACATGCTAACACGCACTTTATGAATGTATGTATTTCTCCTAACAGTATCACCAAAAAAAACTGAAACTCTCTAAATGCACCACAATGTACCTGTAGATCGTTTTGAAAACTGACCAACACTCATCTTTGATACTAACTACCTGGTACAGTACATGGTGTATTTCAATGCGGCGTAATTGTAGCAGTTAGGTGAAATAACCACAGGCATTCCCGGTGCAAAGTACAAGTAATGACACCAATGTTATTTATAGTATTTGTACTTTCAACAAGAGAGTCAGAACATGTATGGATCCATGATAACAACAAGACAAATCATTGATAATAACAAAATTAACATCGATATTCAATGCATTTGCCATGTAGCAAATAATAAAAATCAAATTCAGGTGAAACTGATGCGAGTCAATTCTGTGCTATGTATTATGTAATATGCTGCTTTTACAGAAGCCTAAGGTGCTGAATAAATCCTTCCATGGACCCATATTCTAAATCTATACATAAGACATAGTTAACAAACGTTATGCAAACAAATTGTTAGAAATGTTGTTTTGATTGAAATACATACAAAAATAGGATGACGTAAATCTGTTTTGAATCATGAAAAGACATCATTGCTTAAAACCATATTTCTTATCTAAGCTATGTAAATCACACATCTCTATTTGTCATGTGGCCAGTATAAGAGCAGAAAATATATTAAAACAATGGTATTTCTAATGCGATATAGAGCAATATTTCAACAACACAAACTTAGGGATAACACAGACTTACTAGTAGTGACTATACCATCTACTGACCTACAGCAAAGCTACATCAACAGTAAATATTCTCACCGACACACAGTAGATTGAAGCAGAAATATGACCTCTGCCAAAGATTCTTAAGAAACTCCTCATCGAAGAGGCGAGGACCAGAAACATTGTCCGACTGCAGAAGGTTGACTTCTCTCACCGACATCCTCTGTGCTTTCACACGATATTCACACGTAACAGTGCTGCATCCGACCAACAAACTCAACCGTCCAACAGCGGCGAATGCAACTTCCGGTTCAATTCAGAATAACACATTTCATGGGAGCCTACACCGTGGACAACTAAAACTTTGTAGTATATTTCAACTTGTGATCCACAAACGTCAGGACATCACAATCCAGACAACTTCCTGTGCTGCTGACTTCTTGCGATAATGGAACTTTGCAACTGATATGGCACACAAGTGGCAGTGTATTCCAAGAAATTACAAAGTTTGACTTTGCACTTTATAGAGCAGAAAAGACGTTACAACAGGCTGTAGCACCATGACCAGCTAGACTCCCTGTCCACTGTTTGTGATCATTCCATAGGTGCCAGAATCAACTGTTCCAGAAGAACACAGCGCCATACTGATATAAAGTAACAGTGTCCCAAGGCACTTACGGAGATCCGTCTGTGATTGGATGCATTATGAACAAAGATAACACATTTAAGACACGACACACCTGTCATAAATGGGTGGTAAGTGTGTTAGCACCCACCACTTGTGTTCAGTTTGGATTAAGTGTGTAACTTTAGTTGATTATAACACTTCAGTGTCAAAAGCAGTCAGCCTCTTCAAATGTATCTAGACTTTTTCTGTAACAGTTTATCATGTTTTCTAGTGACCCATAAACTGGACAGAAAGAACTATACAATTAAATAACCAATAAAATTAAAATGTCTTATATAATAAAATATTTAATAACAACAGAATTTCTGTTGCATCTATATTTGAATGTGCAATGGCGACATCAGTGCAAGACTAGTGAGGGGGAAGAAAAAGAAAACAAATCAAAGATCAGTATTGAGGCGAGCCTCACCCCTGACAGACGATGAAACAAGAGGAGAACAATACTATTTGACTATTCTGTCATTTATGAAAGATATTTTATGAAAAAATGTTGAGTATACATTTTTCGTCTCTGCTTATTTCACTAATTTTACTGGATCTATTCTTACTAAGTGGCCTACCCATCAAATCTTATTTCACTAGTTTTACTGTATCTATTCTTACTAAGTGGCCTACCCATCAAATCTTATTTCACTAGTTTTACTGTATCTATTCTTACTAAGTGGCCTACCCATCAAATCTTATTTCACTAGTTTTACTGTATCTATTCTTACTAAGTGGCCTACCCATCAAATCTTATTTCACTAGTTTTACTGTATCTATTCTTACTAAGTGGCCTACCCATCAAATCTTATTTCACTAGTTTTACTGTATCTATTCTTACTAAGTGGCCTACCCATCAAATCTTATTTCACTAGTTTTACTGTATCTATTCTTACTATGTGGCCTACCCATCAAATCTTATTTCACTAGTTTTACTGGATCTATTCTTACTATGTGGCCTACCCATCAAATCTTATTTCACTAGTTTTACTGTATCTATTCTTACTATGTGGCCTACCCATCAAATCTTATTTCACTAGTTTTACTGTATCTATTCTTACTACGTGGCCTACCCATCAAATCTTATTTCACTAGTTTTACTGTATCTATTCTTACTAAGTGGCCTACCCATCAAATCTTATTTCACTAGTTTTACTGGATCTATTCTTACTATGTGGCCTACCCATCAAATCTTATTTTACTAGTTTTACTGTATCTATTCTTACTAAGTGGCCTACCCATCAAATCTTATTTAACTAGTTTTACTGTATCTATTCTTACTAAGTGGCCTACCCATCAAATCTTATTTCACTAGTTTTACTGGATCTATTCTTACTATGTGGCCTACCCATCAAATCTTATTTCACTAGTTTTACTGTATCTATTCTTACTATGTGGCCTACCCATCAAATCTTATTTCACTAGTTTTACTGTATCTATTCTTACTACGTGGTCTACCCATCAAATCTTATTTCACTAGTTTTACTGTATCTATTCTTACTAAGTGGCCTACCCATCAAATCTTATTTCACTAGTTTTACTGGATCTATTCTTACTATGTGGCCTACCCATCAAATCTTATTTCACTAGTTTTACTGTATCTATTCTTACTATGTGGCCTACCCATCAAATCTTATTTCACTAGTTTTACTGGATCTATTCTTACTATGTGGCCTATCCATCAAATCTTATTTCACTAGTTTTACTGGATCTATTCTTACTATGTGGCCTACCCATCAAATCTTATTTCATTAGTTTTACTGGATCTATTCTTACTAAGTGGCCTACCCATCAAATCTTATTTCACTAGTTTTACTGTATCTATTCTTACTAAGTGGCCTACCCATCAAATCTTATTTCACTAATTTTACTGGATCTATTCTTACTATGTGGCCAGCTTCTTACTAATATTTATGTTGCGCTGCACTATTATGCTATACTAATCTAGTTCCTTACGTCATTCATTCATGTGTATAAACTGTGTACAGTACTACCAACAAAACTTTAACATGTCTAGACACAGAAGAAAATAACTAAAAACAATATGTTTACCATTACAACTATAATTAAAACACCCAAAGGAGTTTCAAATACTTCTGCTTGTGAAACATAACTACAGATCTGATCAGAATATAAATATATAGAAATGCAGATTGATTAGCGGACACATAACAAGATTGACGAGGATTTCACAAGATTGTCCCCCAGAGAATTAACTCTAGATGGCAGGTGGACAAGGAAGACTTTTGGCTCATCGAGAGTCCAACCCTTTTTTAAATTAAACAACTTAGAACAATCACCAGCTAGAAATTACTTTTAACACTGCTCCATATACACCGTTTCTCAGTCAGTTTAGAAGCTACAAACACTGACGTAATTGTAGCTTATTGCTGCAGTAAATAACATTTAACCCCAAATACCCCACGCTGTAATGAACCAGTCTGACACAGTCAAGTAAAGAAATGTCACTTGACAATATACTTGATATGTCAAGTATTCACCCTCTATTACCCTGATCTGACACAGGGCTCAGATTATCCAAAAGGTCAATGAAACCAGGGCTTGGTCCAATTACGTAATTGTAATTATATTTGTAATTTATTACACACAAATGCTGTAATTGTTTCTGGTTTTGAAATTATTATGTAATTGATTATTTTGTGTAATTGAAACAATTACACCAATTACAATCAATTACACTCAATTAGATTGTTTTCAATCTACCAAAATGCTTAAGTTATGACTCCAATGTGTCATTCACCAAATAGTACTAATTACCCTGGCAGTGTCCAAGACTACTGTTTGCTCAGAGGATGTATCAGCACATGTCACTGTCAAATGGTCAATATCCCCTCTGTTCTTTAGCCAGCCTGCAAGGTACCACTGCTAAGTGGCTGTACTGGTCTGAGTCACAGTATTTCTTCTTCAGAAGATTCTAGCATCTTTGAATGTAGTGATGGTTATTCATGTCTACCTCTCAAGAAACTTTTTTTTTCTGTATAATTTCGATCGCATCTCGCTGCCTTCTACAGCAGACTGAATTTACTGTTGTGTCACATGACCCGTGTCATGTGACACAATCTGGAACGTGACTGGCGGGAGCTCCTGTTCAGTGAAGGCTTCCCCCTGTAGACGTTAATCGCCTCTTTGATCTTTCTCCTATGCCAGTTCTCCTCGAGGTCTAAGATTTTTACATCTTTCATCAAACACCGGTGTTTTATGAAACCAGTAGCCTGTGTTCAACTTGTGTTTGCTTATCGCTGATAGGGGTTGGCGACCCAATAGATGTTCTTTAAATCGTGTGCCCAATGCATTCGCTGTTTCTTCTATGTAGTGGTGGTCACATTCTGGGCATTGGATGCCATATACCACCCCACACTTTGCTGCCTTGTCTGTTTTGTCTTTTGGTTGTACCAGCAGGGACCCCAGGGTGTTAATCGGTTTGTGGTACATTGGTACGTCACAGGACTTGAAAATCCTTGCCAGCTTACTGATATAGGATAGACCTATGGCCTGTTGTCTTCTGTTGGTTTCTTTGGTGTTGACATTCTCCCTATTTCTCCTTGGTTGTGTGGTATTAAACATCCAAGGTTTGTAACCGTTCGTTTTCAGAACTTTCTTGATGTGTTCCACATCTTTGGTCTTATCCTCCTCTTCAAGTACCAAACTATCTGCCCTTTGGAAGAGTTTCCTCATCAATGATCGTTTTGTTAATGCGTGGTTTGAATCCCAGTTCAAAAACTGGTCTGTGTGTGTTGCCTTCCGATACACTTTAACCTTGGCAGATGCATCGTCCTTCAGACATATACATGTGTCTAGAAAGGCTAGTGTGTTGTCATGTTCTAGTGCTACTTGATGTTATCGTCCATTGAATTCAGCTGGTGTGTGAACTGCTCTATCTCACTCTCTTGTAGCCTGTAAATGTGTCATCGACGTATCTCAACCAGATGTCTGGAGGGCGAGGTGCTTCCCTGATGGCTCTATCTTCAAAATGTTCCATGTACAGGTTTGCCACTATCGTGGACACTGGTGAACCCATGGCCGCTCCCTTCTTCTACTTGTAGAACACTCTATTATAACTGAAATATTTGGTGTTTAGATAAATTTCTAACAGTGTGTGCGCCAGTCACGCTCCAGCTCGTGTCACATGACGTAGGTCATGACACGCGAGATGCGGTCGAAATTATACAGAGCAGGCCTTGACATTAAGGTTTTGTATCCACTGGCCCAAATCTGCATAAAAATAAACTAGCTATACAACATAAACAGAGAATTGGATAAACATAAATGTTTACTGGGCATATAAGGGCAGGGTTTCCGGCAGAAAAATTATTTGGGTACGGAGTTAGTCAATTTGTGGGCCCTCCCCCAGAAAAAATCTGGATTTCTAGATGCTCGGAGAAGTGATTTCCTGGCATGTGGAGTCGGAAATCCCGCCCGACTCCTGGTGATCATTTCCAGGTTTCATAGGAGAAAAAATAATAAATGTAACAGTCAGCAGGAAAATTTTAACTTGCCAGAATAAATAGTCCGATTCTTGATGAAGTACGGTATCTTGTTGAATACTTGAAACCATCGCCAAAAATGTACAGCCATGACAGCACGCCGTATTCTTTACACTAAACCTACCAATATACCGGTATACAATATATGTTCTATCCTGGGGTGAAGGCTTAAATCCCGCCGTGAATACCATGTTTAGCCAATCACAGAATAGCTAGCATAAACGTGTTGGCACGGGCTCATTCTTCACCTTTAAAATCGTCATCAAGTATGAGTTTCATTGCACAGAATATTAAACAAAATTTTAAAATCTGGATTTATTTTGGGTACATATCTGTACCATAGAATTATTTTTGGGTACGTAATTTTACCGTTACCCTGCTGGCGGAAACACTGAAGGGGGACTACAAATGTTCTAGCTCAAGCTCACCTCATATCCCTGTCCAAAATACATTTTCTGAGCATAAAAAATCACAAATCTCAAAATCACTGGCAGGACCTTCGTATGTATGGAGATAACCTGGACATACAGTAATGTTTCCATACTGTGGCATACCCAGGAACACAATGTAACCTGACACTGGCATAATGAGAATGACCTCATTACTCCAGAGGCACTAGTGAGGTCAAAGCTGTAGTCTCTACTCTGTAGCTGTTTGGTTATCAGTCATAGACAGATTAAATGTCAACTGGGCAGAAGGCATGTATGCCTGTCTTGGGATGCCTGTCATGGATGCCTGTACAATGTAGTGTCCCTGCACAAGTACAGCACAACACCATCACCCACCCTTTATCTTGTTTCTCTTTAGATACGATGGAATCTCATTAATACTGACATTGTTAAACCAGAAATCTCAGAATCTTGACATAATTTCATGGGAACGGATTTTCCAAACACCTCACTTCTAGTTGAAGAGCCTGTCTTTTATAGTGTGTCATGTAATATACTGCTGCAGTGCAATGTGTTAACTTCCTGTTTATCTGTCCCCATTGGCTGAAGGTGACAGATCAGATTTTTATTTCAGAGTTTTGTGGATATTTTGTACCCTGAATAATAGTATACGGACACGGAAAAGTGCACATTTGCGAAATACTTCACTTCTGCTGCAAACAGGCTTAGTTTATGGCTGCTAGATGGCAACATATACACAGCGACGGTCATTAACTCATGGATCCTCCAAGCACAAACACAGAATCCAGTTTGTCTGTATGACAAATGAGGGATAGCAGCTTCTATGATTTCTAGTTGCTATGAGGGGTAGCAGCTTCTATGCAGATTTTACCAAAAACAAATCATTGGATTAAAAAAAAACTACACTGCAGTGACAAAACAAAAATCAAAGTGAACAGTTTTTATTCAGAACCAAATTTTGCCACTTTTTGCAGAGTATGGAACTGTCCAACAAACTTTTAACAATTTATTTCAGTGGTGAAAAACAATGGTGTATGGTAACGAGAACACCACTGCCAGGAATGCGGTAGCATTAGATAGCACTGTGAAGTTTATCATACTTGATAACCCCACAGTCCATCCATGCCTCTTTATCCCCCAGTCGTTGCCATGGCAACCCATTTCCTTGAGATTCCGTCCCCAGATAGTTATGCTGTGTGGAGATGTGTGTCACTGTGCATGTAGTATACTGGAATGCCAGTCTGTCTAGAAGACAACATGACAGTAATGTTACGTGGTTCTTTACTTAGTACTATGTTTATAATAAGAAATTTAATATTGTGCCAGTTCCAGTTTTGTTCCTGGCACTTCACAACGCAATAATTATAACACATGGTCTCCGATTGGTAAATAAACAACTACCCCCGGTAGATGGATTAACGGGACTTTATTAATATTTGAAATAAATATTGCACAGTACAGTGTATAGCAAAACACCAAATAACTAAATAATTAAATTAGATAACCATTAAAATAAATAAATACTAAATACACAAATTATAACAATACATTAAATGGTCAAACTAAATATTAATTTATTGCTAGTGTGAATAATTAAAACAAATCCTATCATAATTATACATCTCAGCATCATGCAATCATGAATGCATGACTGATGTGTGAAATATAATTCAACAAAGGATGCAAAGCCACAATGCATCGCATTTTTATGATGATTTCACTTTGACACACTCATCCTAGTAAGTGTATCTTTTTTATTGTGCTACACTTCAGAACTTGCTTAGTACAATTGTCTTTTACATGACTTTTTAGTGACTTTTAAAACTATTTTATTAATTTATTTATTTCACTGCCTTTTTTACCGATTTATTTCAACTGTCTCTATGATGATTTTTATATTGTGAGCGTGTTAATTGAATATCCATAAGATATCGCACAGAAAAGAACTCATTACATGTATTAGTAGTAGTATAATCCCAGTCTTCATCCTTCAGGCGGGAACTAATCTAGATATCCACCACTGGTCAGATTGATGGTCAAAGTCTGTCGTTGATGGGCAAGAATTTTGAATGATGGCTATTCTTAGCATTGATGGGTTAACCCATCATCCTAACAGTTCTGTCAGTTACATTCAGGCTAACCGGTGAGTCCACCCATCCTAATATGACATATATATGACACATCCGTCAAAATAGGTCCACTCCAGCCACCTCCCACTTCACCTGTCAGTGTAGCCTTTATGTACAGTACATTTAAGGATGTCAATGTGGGATATCAGATTAAATTACTTTCATTTGTGGGGGGGGTCAGAGTCAGTTTCATCTGACATCAGACATCAATATTTTATGATTTGGACCGATACTGTTCATCTACGGGGAGGGGTGGGGGGTTCTGAGGAGGGGTGGGAGGTTCTGAGGGGAGGTGTGGGTGGTTCTGGGAGGAGGAGTGGGGGATTCTGAGGGGAGGGGTGGAGGGTTGAGGCCAGAGGAAAGTAATCCATCTGGTATCTGACATCAATGTTCTGAGACGATCCCTTAGTGATGATGGGAGAGTCCACTAAGTGCCAGGGTATGTTGTGCCACTGACTCAGCAAAGGATGTTGCTTATCTTGACTGGGTAAGATACGATCCTAGATTACCTGGTAGGTAATAGTCTACTGGTTTTTACAATTTAATCTTAATGCCATAAAAAGTCATTACAAATTACATGTCCAAGATTTCAAGATTTATGTCCATTCCTCCGGAAGTCATCAAAATTTATCTTATTTTCATACATATCACACTGATATTTAAAACATATTTATCCTTATCATAGTTACACATTAAATATTCTCAGTGTGAACTATGGCTTAATATAGGTCTATCAAATTAAACATGGATGCAATATTTTTTTAGTGACATAACAATTCACACAAAAGCAATGGCCTGGAATATTTATTTTTGAGATAAATGCCTTTGCAAGATGTTCATGACACATTGTCACTCTGGGTCATACATACTTCCATCTGAACTAGCAAATAAATACCAGCTTGTGTCCTAAGAACTTTCAACAGACAGCAAGTGCCTAGTACTAATGTGAAAAACAGATAAGTATCATGACATTTTTCAGCCTGTTTCTTATTTACTACTGACCAGTTCCTATGTCAGACTCATACTACAAACCGAGCAGTGATGTTGTTATAAATCACTATTGGTGGGTGACACACCTAACCAAATATGGAACTGAACTTTGTTCCTGTTACCACATCAATCAATCACATCTGTTGCTCAGAAGTCATTCAGCTACATCAACCAATCACATCCGTTGCTAAGAAATCATTCAGCTACATCCTGGTGAATTTGATTTTGTAAACCCAGCTCATTTTCAATTATCAAATCACAACTGTACGAAACATTTGTAATTTGTTAATGTAATATTACAACTCAGAATGCCAATGTTGGACTGTATGTTGTCAAATTGTTGTTGATTTAGACAAACAACACATTCTCCCAGGTGAGACAAGTGATAAGAGATGATGTGTACTTTTCTTTGTGTAGTCAATCACCCACAGCCCCAACTGGCTGTTGGTATCACCTTGTCCTCTCTCTAGTCATTGAGTCCACCATCTGTTGGTATCACCTTGTCCTCTCTCTAGTCATTGAGTCCACCATCTGTTGGTATCACCTTGTCCTCTCTCTAGTCATTGAGTCCACCATGTGTTGGTATCACCTTGTCCTCTCTCTAGTCATTGAGTCCACCATCTGTTGGTATCACCTTGTCCTCTCTCTAGTCATTGAGTCCACCATATGTTGGTATCACCTTGTCCTCTCTCTAGTCATTGAGTCCACCATCTGTTGGTATCACCTTGTCCTCTCTCTAGTCATTGAGTCCACCATGTGTTGGTATCACCTTGTCCTCTCTCTAGTCATTGAGTCCACCATCTGTTGGTATCACCTTGTCCTCTCTCTAGTCATTGAGTCCACCATGTGTTGGTATCACCTTGTCCTCTCTCTAGTCATTGAGTCCACCATCTGTTGGTATCACCTTGTCCTCTCTCTAGTCATTGAGTCCACCAGCTGTTGGTATCACCTTGTCCTCTCTCTAGTCATTGAGTCCACCATCTGTTGGTATCACCTTGTCCTCTCTCTAGTCATTGAGTCCACCATATGTTGGTATCACCTTGTCCTCTCTCTAGTCATTGAGTCCACCATCTGTTGGTATCACCTTGTCCTCTCTCTAGTCATTGAGTCCACCATCTGTTGGTATCACCTTGTCCTCTCTCTAGTCATTGAGTCCACCATCTGTTGGTATCACCTTGTCCTCTCTCTAGTCATTGAGTCCACCATCTGTTGGTATCACCTTGTCCTCTCTCTAGTCATTGAGTCCACCACCTGTCCAATCCTTTACCTTGTCAATCCAGACACTTTTTCTTCCACTACTTCATTTTGTTCTGGTAGTTCTCACCAACTGCTGCCAACGGATGGTCTCGTAAGTTTTCAATTAAGTCCAAAACATGTTTAGCATTGCAGCATTGGTAATTGGTTCAAACTCCCTTACCGACATGTGGCGTGGCAACTGTGATTTACATGATCCAAAATGGCTATTGGCGCCAATTTGCATTAATAATAACATATTTCCCTCCATATGTGACATGATTATATAAATAAATTTTTCCTGGGATATACGTGTTGAAGATCAAACCACACACATAATGCTTAACATATTTTGGGAGTTTGCAAACTTGTGCGACTAAATGTACAAGACTCATGTCTTCTTTCCGAATGGTTATACTTTCATAGCAGCCAGCTTTCTTCTCTTAATGATATATAGCAGACCTTCTTCATTACCATATTTTATGTTTGACTCAAATGTTAGTCTGTCTCTGTGTTCTGCTTATTCTGTGCCACATTTCAAGTGTGTGTGTGTTTCCATGCACCCATCTTGAGTGCCCAGAACTCAGTGCCATACTGTTTTCATCTAAAGATCTGTCCATCTGTCTTTTGGATAGGCTGAATTCATTTTGAACAGAAATTTGAGGTTGGACCGGTGTAAATTTGAGGAAAAAACACCTTATATATTTTTGATTTTCTCTGTTATTTACATGTCTATTATGCATTAAAAATGTGTGTGCATGTATATTGTACACATATATATATGTCTGTCTCTATGTATATGTTATTTGTATATGTTTGTATATATATCTATACATGTCAGCACTGTTGCACTGGACTGTGTGTGTGCCTGTGTGGATGTGTGTAACTAGCAGGAAATTTGTCGACTGGTAAAAATGTGATCCTGCATAAAGGCCTGGTGCCGTACTGAGCGCCCTATGCTCCAAACTAGGAAACACAAATATCTTCTTCAGGTGTATTTATGACATCGTGCTTTCCAGATGTTGGCAACATCATTTGTAACCCTTCTCACACTAGCCAGCTTGATTCTAATGTTTCCAGACATGTGTCTTTCATCCTAACCATTGAGTCTAGATATTTGAACTTTGCCACCAGTGACATACAGCTGTAAGCCAGCCCAGAAAATGTCAACTCATTCGTTGGGCTGGAAACCCTAAAACATACCAGCCTGCATTAAAGGGACGCAATCTGTTCCTACTCCTAGTTTTGTATTTATTAATTAGTATAATCTTCAGACTATACTAACCATGCTGATGGTAAACTGCCCACCAAATTGTGCTTAATAAGCCCGTAACAACAGTCACAATTTGACAGTTTTGATCTTGGACCATGTTCAAATAGTAAACAAAACATCCAGTTTCAAAATGGCTTTATTGACAATATTACAGAGGTGGGCCGTGTTAACTGCAATACCCTTTCATCTTCAACAATTCCCATTTTCCCACGTTCAACACAGTAGACCTCCTGTTACAAATTATTACTCTGGCTAATTCTGGGTAAAGGAACAGAATGCCTCTCTTCTATGCTATTGTTTCAGTAAATATTGAAATTTGTACTTCCAAAACCAATAATGCAAATGTTGTTTACATTTTATGTTAATATGTGGACCACCAACATTTGAATGAAACCAACAACTTCACAAAGTTTAAGGTCCCGCTGACCACCAAAGTTTCATTTGGAGCAGGTGTAGAATCGTGATAGGATCATATCATGGTCAGAAACTACACATATTCGGAGGAGAAATCACAATGTTACATGTGCCAATATGGCATAAGAAGATGGGTGCCTTCATGTCAGTCTCCATTTCGAGCACATTTTTGAGCTATGCCAATTTTGTTCTTTAAAATGTACTGGGAAGTATACCAATTATGCACATACACATAAATTAACTGTACAAGACTTACATCAGAATAACAGTACACACTATTATGATTTATTATAGTAATAAAGGTCTCATTAAACTCATGGCATGTCCTTATTGTAGCATCCCTGCACACGTCAACAATGGTGCTATTTTGGGCCAGAAATAATTATGCTGATTTTCATAAAACCAAAACCATCAGATTTGACAGAAACCACTCATCAAGCAAGATGTAGACTAAAGGCACTGTGTGCTATTTCATGTAATCTGGGGCACGGTACGAAATGACTTTGACCTCGTTTCACTTTTAACCTTTCTAGAAATAAGAATACACATACCAAAGTCTAACCCCTCCACACAGCGTATAGGACCAACTATTATTTGTGTATTTGAGCTCAACACAGGATGATAATGTACTTAAATAGTTGACATACTTAAAACTAGCCTATAAGGGTGTCTGCCAGCAGAGGGATGGTCTGACCCTGCTAAGTGGAAGGATGATCTGGCCCCACTAACAAGACAACAGCTCACTCAAGTTGATGGATTGCTTCAACTGTCACGTTAAAGACACTGCTTTAACAGTGCAACTTGATGACAGGAATGTCAACATACTAACCACTATATGTCTCTCATCAGAGCTGGCAGTTATTTCCCGTCCCAGTATTTACCAGGTGGTAAATATTGGTAAATACAGCCCTGGAATTGGGAAATCCCTCCGATAGTAGCAGCAGTGAAGTAAATGTTTTCGTAATTTTAAATAAACATCAGACCAAAAAAATAGTTGGTCTTCTGGATGTATGAAGAGTTCCTGACTCCCAACACCTGGTGTCAACTTCCGATTCAAAACGCGAATTGGGAGTCAGGCGATTGCATCAACAGGAATTTGCACTATTTATGTTAGGGGTTATAAAACCATTGGACTTACCAACACAGAGGATATTGAAGCAGAACCCTTGCTGGACTGACTTGTTGACCAGCTGGTCAGGGAGACTGTCAAAGCCAACATGACTGGACAGTGAGAGTGTCCTCAGTCCCTGCTGCAAACAAAGAAACATCTCAAGCGTAATTACACGGATGGTCTGACCCTGCATAAAACTCACCAACATGATTATTTGATCAAGCATTCATTTTTAACGACCTCACTTGAATAAACAATTCTGTTATGAGTTAGAACCAGAAATGTCAAATATTTTATTATCTTTGTACATTTTAAATATGTTATACATTGCTTGCTTCTTGGACTGTTTTAAAAACAGAACAATCCTGTGTGATGTGACTTAAGCTGAACAGCTCAATTCAAAACAAAAATGAATTATGAATAGTATACCCACTGCACATTATTCATAATTCATTTGTCGTTAAGTGTGGTGCAAATATGGCCAATCTTAATTCTACATGTATTCAACAATGGATCTGGTAGTGGATGGCTGATGACACATTTAGTTATGTTTATATTGTCATTTTAATCTATAAATTTCATCTATTGTTCTGGACAGACAAATCAGTACATTAACAATATTAAGTGGGATTTTTTTTATAATTATGACTTAATAAAACATAAAAGCTTAAATCAAACATGTTTTCCAACTAAGTTTTTATAACAACAAAATACATGATTTTAAAGTAATTAATGCAAGTAATGTGTCAAGACAAACGTTCAGCCAATTTCCGTTATCCATATATATATATATATATATGGCAATAGGCTAGAATTGACTTGTTATAATGACCATTAACATTTTAGGAGTTTTATTACTTGATATATTTTCAGGTATAATAATCTGACTGTTTTTAGTTAAGAATTATGAATAAATGTCAGTAAAATCTGTTGATATTGTGTAATATGTGTATACATGTTTGTGTGTACAGTAATGCTATGGGAACCAATATAATTAAGTCATGAATGTTGGACAAATTCAAAAGAAATCTAACAACAATAACAGCATGCATATTAACCCCAATTTTGACCTTTTAAAGTATTATGATTTATCACAACCACCTAATGCAATAAGTACTGTTAAAGAACAACAAAGTATTATAAGAGCAATTAGATTGTTTTATATAATAATAAAATGATTAAGATAGCCAGTTGTTTAATAAATCCACAACTTAGCCAGGCAAACATGTTCATTGTCATAAACATCTAGCTAAGTAACTATCAATAGTATCCTTGGCAAACTGAATATCCACACAACCCGTACACTGAGTCACCGGCAATGCCCTGGTCCAACGGTTCTAATTATAATTCATGCTGATTCTGTTGGCTCGGTCTGGGACTAGTTTCACAAACTAAAACCTTCAGCGTAATTTTTCCATTAGGATCTCTACACCAGCTTCATTTGCGAGTCGTAACAACCATAACTGTTTAAATAACTGCAAAACTACTTTTGTACAGCCGCCGATTTTTCATTTCTAGTTATATTCGCTCATTCAAGGACTATCATATCAGCACATCCACAGGCCACAGCAGCTGAAACTGTCAGTTAACAACACCACTCCTCGGACAGGAATGTTTTTATTCTAGGTAGAACACCTTTTCAAAACGTCAGATTAAGTAAAATCAAAGTCACATTTTCACACAACAACTCAAATGTCATATTACATAATCAGCACACACGTAACATTAGCTACTCGCCTCTTTTGTAGGCTTTTGTTGAACCTCCGTGGCCGCCGTCATCGTGAAAGTTCCGCGAACGACTTCTAGACCGGATATTATTTAGATTCGAGGCTACAAACGGATCCGCCCACTTTCTCTTTACTAAAATGTTTAATTTATTAAAGAATATTTGTTCACGAATTCGAAATGATAATATTTCGCATTTATGTCTGCAGCTTTAGTGTATCATTTATGTTACAGATCACATTTATAGTTATTAAATGTTTGCTTCGAGAGTATTCTCGTCGTGACTGACACGGAAATTTTAATCATGGCGGACACCTGTCGTGTTGTCTTATGATTATTTACATTTTCTGGCATTGCGCTTAAAGTTCGTGATTGTAGAAAAATTGCAATTTTTCGAGCACAGTGTTGAATTGGTACAATGGCGGAAGCTGCGGCTGAGGAGCCGAAGATTGAAGAAACCGACGTTAAAAGAGTAGAAGATGTGCTGACAATGTCGGGGAAAGATGAGCTCAAGTTTGGAGTTCTGATCGGCTTGATCAAAGTCGACCAGGTACAAAATCGGGACGTTGTTGACACCGTGCTTAATTTGGTACGTATCTCATTCACCAATAGTCGTGTGCTGTGTTTTTAGCAATGTCGTGTTAATTGCATTTGCGGCGGATTATCACGTGTATTGCCGGTAACGCCTACTGACGCCGGTTATCTGCAGGTTGTGTATTCGTTTCGATTTACACCTGGCCTGGAATCGCTGACGCTACCAGATCAAAGGTATGGTCTGTGTGTGTGTGTTGCCGGCTACAAGGAAGACCGTTCTGCTTTGCAGTCAGCATAGAGTGCAACACTCCCAGATACCAAAGTTGAAACCCCACCCATACTGCACTTTTTTTGTACACAAAGCAAAGGTATTGTTGTTGGCACAATTCTGAACACAACCCAGACGGCAGAAGTGCTGTATAAAAATATATAATTAAAAATAATTTTTTTTAAATTTACCTCTACACAATACACATACAATGAATAACTGAGGTAACAGGCAATATCTAAAAATATATCCAACCTCAAATCTCCAACAATTGAATCATCCCTCAGAAAAATGCAATGTACTTGAAACTGAGTCTGTCCCCAAAAATTGCAAAATACTTAAACAATTACTGAAGAGATACTTTGTTTCTTTGAAGTGTCTGGAAGGAAGTGTCTGCAAAGCATTTTATTATATGGTGCTCAATAATAATTATAATATATGCAGTTTATAGCCTGGCTAGCATTTGCATTCACCCCCAGACTTTTATAACAAACTATTACAATTGTTATTCTAGTGTATAAAATGGAGATACTAAATCATTATTGATTATTTTTAAGTCCATCATTACATTTAAAAAATTCAGGAACTAAAATTTGATTATAAATTCATACATAATAAACTGCCTGGGTACCTTCAACGCCTAACATTGCAACATAATTTTAATATTCGCAATCATAATACACGTAGACAGAATGAAATACATATAACCAGAATAAATCACGAATTTGCCCCCAAAAATGCATCCAAAATAACATACCTCGCACAGTAAACAATACCGCAACAATACTGAAAAGCAAGATCTACACTCACAGTCAACAGGGATTCGTGGCTTAAGCCAAAATGTATTATATACAATCATATATAACAAACTGTCGCATTTGCCAAAATAATGGCGTGTAAGTGGACTTTTAGTAGATGCATATTTGTAATTACATATAATAACATAATATTGATGGACGCTATTATTTTCTTTTTTGTTTTGTTTGTTTAATTTTAAGTAATGATTCATTTATTTTCAATTAAGGGAGTGGTTAAATAAGTGTTGTAGAAAATATTGTATTAGATTTTGGGTGGCCCCTGTGTGAGCGACCAAAATAGGTCTTAGTAGGGGTCTCACGTCCCTTAGCTGACATCACTTTTTCATTCACACTAATGTATTGTTTTGAATAGTTTATTTCGTGATTGTTTTTTGTTGTAGTGAAAATAATGTTGCAATATATTGTTTGCAAATGATTTATGTATATTTACTATCAATCGATATCGTGTCACTGGAACAAATAAACATTTCCTTCCTCAAATCAACCACAATTTATTAACAGACACAATTACATTCATCTGCACCACCCCGTCAGACAAGTTTGTAAACATTGATACGATAATATCAATATATTAACAATACTTATCGGTCTGAAGCATAAAATATCAATATCCGATGCCAAACGAATACTGCCTCTGAACCAACCAAAACCCCAAACAAAAATAATTTCAGACATCAACGTTCTGAGATGATCCCTTACTAGGTGTTAGATATTCTGAACAGTTTGTCATATTTTCCACTACGTTGTTGGTCTGGTCAGTTCAACATATTCACAGCAGCATCAGTAAGAACGTGATGTAGCTTCGAGGTTCTAGTGATTAGCTCCACTTTGTGTGTGAGTTTGTTGATTATCTGCATTGTGGTTTCTAGCCTTGAAGGTTGGTTCGATAAGAACATTTATTGGCACAACTGACAGATTCTAGTTTTTCCACCATGGATTTGGGTACAGTGATATGGGTTTAACCCATCACAGACAAACCCCTCACGGACATAACCCATCTGGACGTAGTCCCTCATGAACAAAACCCCCACTGGTCATTATTATGTTTGTGCAGTTTGTTTAGTTAACATTATTCAGTCACATTCAACGTGGCACTTTATTGATATTGAACAAAGGTAAGTTGTTATAGAGCGCAGTATCCAGTCCTTGGGACTACTTGTCCGTGAAGGGTCATGTCTATGGGAAGTTTTGTCTGGAAGGGTTATATCCTGAAGTGTTATATATTCGTGAGAGTTTTTTGTCTGTGAGAAGTTAGGGTCTACACTAAAATTTATGTCCAGTCCGAGGTACTTGCAGTACTCAGGCCATTTGACATTTGCTTAATCTTTGGCATCATTCATTTATGATGAGAAATAAGAATTTTGAATGAGCAGAACGATTCTGTTTGACAGGCAGTGAGTTGGTGGGTGTGCTTAACACTCTATCCACCTAATTGCTACCCATCTAATTATAGCCGCAGCAAGCCCCTTGCATATTGATTCGTTCTGATGGAATTATTGATGACATTCGTTTCTCTCTGAACAGTGTCTACTAGTCCAGATAATCAGAGAGAGATAAGAAGCTTATGATGTGATGGATAAAACGTGAAGTGATCGGCTGGAAACATTGGTTAGATGTCCCATGATCTGTACACATTGTGTTTTGTGGGGGTTTCACCTCAAACAGAATGCAAGGTGCAAACTGGAATAATGATGTCTGTGAAATTTGTTGAAAGTTGACTGAAAACTGAAATGGATGACTTCGCAGTGCAGTCCAGTTTTGTTTTATGGTCACCTCTGTAATACAGCCACCTCGCAATTAAGGTCACCCTGGGACAGTCCCAAATGATTTTCATAACAGTAAAGTGTAGGAAATTACTGCTAATAGGGTCACCTCACTATTCGGGTCACTTTTGTCCAGTCCCAAGAGTGACCTTAACAGGGAAGTCCACTGTATATGTGAACAAGTTTACATATGATAATAAATAGCTTTTCTTGTCACTGGTTAGGATTTAATAAAGGCATTGAGAAAGTTATTATTAGTGAAATGATGTTGCAATTTATTTTAAGTGGGACATTATTCTGTTTTTGTGCCTAAGTGATTTGAAGTATTGTACACAAATGTACTTGTCATACAATGTTAACAAATGTAAGTTTTAATGTCTGAAGTTGTCATGTCAAATATTAGCATTAAACTTAATTGCATGCATGAAGATCTATGTATTTTTGCAAAGCGATTTCCAAAATATGTAGAGACTGACAAAACTGAAATGGCGTGGCATTTGAAAGCTGATTAATTCGGCAAGCCCAGAAATGAAGGTTTTACTGCATATTTTGTTGATTGTTTTTTGACATGTGAATGTCTCAAATACACTTTGGTATCACTTCGGCAGGAAGTTTATTTGCTCATGTATCACCGGGTCTTGATGTGGCCGGCATCACAAGTTTCGTCATTACCCGGGTATTGATTCTACATCACTCAACCTAGAGGTTCGCGCATGCAGCAAGATAACCAGACTATTGATTAGAAATTGTAGAACTATTAGTCACCCTAATACGCCGTTCAATTCTTCCACAACACCTCTCATGTGTCAACATTTCCGGTTACCTGTTGGATTAAATTTGAGTTGTTCATTCTACGTATTGTGCACTGTCTATATAACAGCCACCCTATTTTGCATGTCTCCTGTGTCATAAAATTATCCTCGGGCTGTTCAGTTCATCTGTATCACGAAAACTTTGTTCGTAAAGCTAACCTTTACCTGGGCAGGTGTGCTTTTTCTGTAGTACTTGAGCTTGAAATCTAGAACAAATGCATCAACTTGCAGTCATGGGGAGTATACTATAGCTTCCTTCAGCAAAAAATAAACATGAATTTTTTGGAAATTGCGATTCAACGTTACTATAAATCGCCAGCATTTCATCACTAGACGATGGTGTCATTTGCACATCCTTTTCAGGACCTAGCAACCCATAATGATGAATCTGATGTGTTTCACCTCTGAGCCAGGGTCCCTGTGGATTTACGCATTACAATTTAGCAAAACATGTAATGATAACCTTATATAATCATTATGGAGAAGTTTATTATTACTGCATGTTTTGCACATTTTGGCTAAATTTATAGATCAGCAGGATTCGCCAGGGTGTACATGTAGTAAAATTCACCAGAACTTTCGATCATTAACCACTAGTGTAAACTGTAAATTGTTTCTTAACCCTTTAGTATATCACAAATAGACTGAGCTTTAAAATGACATGTAGCAAGCAGTTAGCCAGTAGATGGCACCACATACCTGAAGTGCAGCTGATCTGTGGGCATTTGGTGATCATGACAGGTCAACCAGTTGCGGGTAGTTGAGGTGGAAAGGGTTAATGCTGCTTCCCCAACTGGTTTAAGATAATCCATAGTGAATCCAGTTCTTTGACGTCCAAATGTGTGGTAGTAAATAATATCTGCGATTCGAAATTTATTGTGAGTCGGCATTATTGGATTTCGGAAGATGGGGGTGCTGTTGAATATTTTTTGGTGGCTACGTTAAAAAATTTTGAAACTCAGCAGAAACCTCGATTTGCACCCCCCCTAGGGCTTGCCAAAAAACCCACCTTATGGCACTTGAAAAACCTCGATGTGCAACCCCCCTTGAGGCTGGCTAAAAATCCATCTTCAGGCTCCCTGAAAACCTCGATTTGCACCCCCCAAGGCTTGCCAAAAAAACCCAGCTTTCACCAAAAATCTGGGATATTTTTTTCTTTTCGTGAGAGTCCGGGAGATTCACAACAAACCCAGTAGACTCCTGGAAAATCCAGGAAGGTTGGCAGGTATACTTTTATTATTATTTATATAAGTATTCATCAGTCATGGTGACTGGACAGATAAATGGACACGCTTGACTGAACACATGTCTGGATATGTGCAAGGTGTAGAAGGATGATTGATGTAGGGCAGTACAGCACTCCTACCCACACAAACAAGTGTAATGTATTTGTTACCACGCCTCTCATGCCCCTGTGCTCACAACTGGGAAAGGTCAACTTTATTACACATAACCATATAGTGTTCCCATTTTACCTGATTCATGTACCTTGTAAGAGTGGCCATTGAATCTCATAGATTGAGTTTCTTTCTGTCCTTAATTGGTGACTGGTATTGTGACTTTCCCCTGCCCTACTGGTGACTATCTTTGTGACTTTCTCCTGTCCTACTGCTGATTGGCTTTGTGACTTTCTCCTGCCCTAGTGCTGACAGGCTTTGTGTCTTTCTCCTGCCCTACTCCTGACAGGCATTGTGACTTTCCCCTGCCCTAGTGCCAACTGGCTTTGTGACTTTCTTCTGCCCTACCGCTGACTAGCTTTGTGACTTTCTCCTGCCCCACTGCTAACTGGCTTTGTGACTTTCTCCTGCCCTATTGCTGACTGGCTTTGTGACTTTCTCCTGCCCTGTTGCTGACTAGCTTTATGACATTTCCCAAGTTAGTTTAAACAAACTCCATCTGATTTATTTGAATGTAGTTGTTACAATAATGTAGGAGAAAGACATGTTCTAAAGAAGAGATCAGAATGAGGAAACACCTAAAATGAAAGTATGTGTAGTTGTGAAAAGACTTCTACAGAGAATACGCAAGGAGAGATTGACATAGACAGCACAGAAGACAGTTGAGAGGGTGCTAGACGCAGACGAGGACAAACAGTGAGATAGACAGTGTCAAGAAAGATCTCAAAAAGACAGAGGTGTAAAGCTGAAAATGGGAGAAAAACTATAGTAGAACTTTTTAAAATTACTAACAGCTGCTCTTGTATGACTGGAGACACTTTCTGTGACACACAAGTATCCTAACGGCCGTTCATGTACGACTGAAGACACTTTCTGTGACACACAAGTATCCTAACGGCCGTTCATGTACGACTGAAGACACTTTCTGTGACACACAAGTATCCTAACGGCCGCTCTTGTACGACTGAAGACACTTTCTGTGACACACAAGTATCCTAACGGCCGTTCATGTACGACTGAAGACACTTTCTGTGACACACAAGTATCCTAACGACCGTTCATGTACGACTGAAGACACTTTCTGTGACACACAAGTATCCTAACGGCCGCTCTTGTACGACTGAAGACACTTTCTGTGACACACACAAGTATCCTAACGGCCGCTCTTGTACGACTGAAGACACTTTCTGTGACACACAAGTATCCTAACGGCCGCTCTTGTACGACTGAAGACACTTTCTGTGACACACAAGTATCCTAACGGCCGCTCTTGTACGACTGAAGACAATTTCTGTGACACACAAGTATCCTAACGGCCGCTCTTGTACGACTGAAGACACTTTCTGTGACACACAAGTATCCTAACGGCCGCTCTTGTACGCCTGAAGACCCTTTCTGTGACAAACAACGGCAAAGGTATCCTCACATATCCTGATGTTGACTATTTTCAGGGTACAAGATCGCTGCTAAGGAGGGAAATTGGTTTTAAAGATTTTTTTTAAATTGGGCCGATCAGCTCTTAAGAATGTTAGTGAACTAGCCCCAGGTGTAGATGTATCGTTGAGAGAGCAATTTACACAATGGATTATCATTATGGCGTTGAGCAGTGGCACCGTTTTAAGAATTTTTTCACACAAATCTGACGGAATTGGTTTTAGAGATTTAGCATAATCTTACAGAAGAATTTGATTTTAGTTTTTGTTAAAACAACATAAAAGATTATGAAGCACAAAATGTACTCCCACCAGTGTTCTCATACAAGTTGTTCTTTTTGTGCCCTGTGAGTCTGTAGTAGTTTGTTGTAATTCAGATAGACTTACATTTATTTACTGCTGTAATTCTGTCAAGAGACCTGTTCAGCCTGTAGTGGCCTTGATGAAGTTTTCTTTTCTTTTTGCGTGTAAAGTCATCATTGCAGCGGCTGCAGCATGCTTCTCAAGGGAGACAGTTGCAGACAGCTCCTGCCACCAGATGCTTTTTACTTCCTTCTAAAATTGTAAATAGTGAGTGGCAGTGCCATGTAGTCTCGTGTAGGTCTGAGGGCCACCTGACTGTCACAGTGTGTCAATGAATGGGCTGGTCCTTGATATATGGCACTATAGAAATGTTAGTAACAAAGCAATAGTAATAACATATCAAAGACCCATCTTTTTCAACATTATTTTAAGATTCCATAATATATGTTTACTATTATAATATTTATGAATGATACATGTTTTAATTTATCTTAATTTATTTATTATTATAATTAATTTACCACTGTTGTTTTATACATGTGTCTAGCTGTTTATTAATTGTTTTTTTTAAAGGCAATATATTTGATGCTATTTATTTTAATTTAATAGTAATACATGCTTATTTTTGTACATTAATATTTTTATATATGTATGGTTTTATTTTATTAATATATTTGTGATGTATATACCACTGCTTAGTGCCCCAGAACAATGATTTGAATGGGGCGATATATAAGAAATTATTATTACAGTGGTGACAAATATTTGTGTGTGGTAATATAATGACAGGTCTGTCTGTAAGTCTACCATTAGTTGTGCTGAAAGAATCAAAAGTGTCTTGGTATAGTGCATATAACATACCGATAGTGTCTTGGCATGATGCCATCTATGCGGTTAGTATCTTGACATGATGTTGTTTGTTTGAAATGAATGCCTGTCTGTATGGTCTTGATGTATGTGTGCTTTGTTAATACTCAATACTCAAAAGTGTCTTGGCATGGTACCGTCTGTGTGGTTAGTGTCTTGACATGATGTTGTTTGTATGAAATGAATGCCTGTCTGTATGGTCTTGATGTATGTGTGCTTTGTTAATACTCAGTACTCAAAAGTGTCTTGGCATGGTACCATCTGTGGAAAGTGTCTTGGCATGGTACCGTCTGTGTGGTTAGTGTCTTGGCATGATACTGTCTGTGTGGTTAGTGTCTTGGCACAGTACTGTCTCTGTGGTTAGTGTTTGGCATGATGTTGTCTGTATGTACGACACCAGTGCGACCTGTTCCTTCTAGTTAATCGACTGAGTGCCCATGTTTTCATTAGCACTGGCAATGATTGTCAGTGTCCTGGGACTTGTTGGATGGCGTGTGTGCGGTGTGGTGCACTTGTGCATGCATGCATGTCTCTATACGATAATTGCTTAATCCTGATTTGTTGTTTGGGCAGCTGTGTTCCAATGACTATTGTCTAGTTGATGTTTATACAATTTAATGAGCTGTGATGGTTTAAAAAAATGGTTTGAACTTTGATTGAAATCATCTGACAATTCACTGTTCAGCAGCTGTTTGTTTGCACACATTTGTTCATCAGCATTTACTATTTAATTAAGCCTGTCTTTTGTTATTGTCACGCCTGGTAAAGTAAAGTGCTTTGTACATTACTATCATTTATTCAAAACTAAATAATGATCTGTCCCCATCCTGGCGTCATGAGATGTAAATATCCCTAGCCAGGAGTAGACAAACATTTTGTGTTTGTGCACATTAGCATGTAGAACAACATCCTTCTACGTAGAACAACATCCTTCTACGTAGAACAACATCCTTCTACGTAGAACAACATCCTTCTACGTAGAACAACATCCTACTACGGTCCCCATTACTTGTGCCGCCATGCCAGAAGTATTTTGTAAATAACTATTATTTATTGATTCATTGTATACTTATACTATTATATTATGTATGCTAACAATTAGCATGTTTTATATATTTAAACTTAAATATATGTGACCCGCCTCAGCGAACCTTGTTTTACACGGATCTATTTTGAACATGAACCCAAGATAGCTGTCTGTGTCCAGATTTTATTTTCCTAGTCAAACCATCCAAGCCTAATAAAATATCTGCATTTATGATCCAATAGATTAAAAAAGAATACAAATTGAGATGACCTTGTTTCTCAAAACGTTGCTTTTTAAAATTTGCTCCAATTTTTGTAATAAATCAATAACTACTGAAGATATTTCAACAAATGAGGTAACCCTTTAAAACTCATTTTCTGTGAAATCCAAAAAGGTACAAAACGCAATTTCACAATTGTGACATAATACCAACTTTGGTGTGACAGGACATATATTATTAACGCAAATCACCTTAGTGCTTTAATACTAGCGTTGCCTACTTCTGGCATCATCCTATTAGGCGGCTACCACTGACACGGGGAACTTTCAGCCCATGACAGTGGACAAGCAT
The DNA here is from genome assembly GCA_963995525.1 of Escarpia spicata. Lineage (NCBI taxonomy): Eukaryota > Metazoa > Annelida > Polychaeta > Sabellida > Siboglinidae > Escarpia > Escarpia spicata. Next base: position 52,496,112 of record OZ023215.1, read on the forward strand.
TACTGTCAGCCTTATATTGGTCGTATTTCAAGTTGAGTATCGTCTGGCCCAGGAGACAAACAGACAGACGAGGCAATGAAGAATCACTTGTTGAAGCTAACGGTTGTGTTGTGTCAGGGAGGGGTACTCGAGGGATTGGTCATTATCTAGGTAGTTAGCATAAAGCAGCCACTGATAAGTGACCGGGTGTCTACAGCCTTCCTGCTGCTATAGAGGTAGCTTGACCACTGACTAACACAGTGACCAGTCTCTCATTTGTTGGACATTACCGGACTGTTAACTATTTATTTTTCCATTTCTGAGAACTGTGTGAATATTTTATAATAATAATAATACTTCATCTAGACACGAACAAATCTGGGGCTAATGCCTCATTCATGGGTGTTTACAAAATAGGCGTTCACATAAACATATAAACAATTAATTACGGATTGGACAGTGGAAGTTAAGAAAGTAAAATTCTACATAATTGATAGGTGCTGAAAACGTGTGTACATTATCATAGTTTCTCCATTTTAAAAAGCAAATCAAAATTTAAACAGTATACGACCATATTCCACCCAAAATAGAAAAATCCATATTGTGTATGAGAAATCTGTATAATGTGGTGTGAACTTGTCAAATACTAATAACCTTCAACTTCTGTCAGGAGACACATCGGACTTGATAGAATCATCTGACCTGTCAACAACTTGTCTTGTGATCACACTGCCGCATGAATGCCAACGTTCAAAATCTATTTGATCATTTACATTATTACTCTGAAGCAAGGCCTGACGTGTCTTCATAGAAATCTTGTATCAGAAGCTATCAAGACTTAGGGGACTTCACAAAATAATGGTATCCTCACTTAGTTCTGCATAAAACATTTTACATTTCAACCCCTGGCAGATTGGTTCATTCGAATACCATCTCAGCTTCTCTCAGAAACATTCAGCCATGTTACAATTACTGCACAAAGATTATTTGTACACAAATATCCATCACTGTCTCAATAGGATTTGAACCTAAAATAAAATCTTTCAGTTGAGAGTCCAGTGGTCCAGTAACTATGCGACCAACACCCATATCCTATATCTGCTGCAACCACAGGACAAAATACACACGAACACGACTGTAACAAATACGATTCAGTTTTTCCATTTACATCACAATAGGAACTGTGATTAGAAAATAATGAAATAAACAGTGCTTTTTAAAATACATCAATGTATATGTTTTAAAAGAAACAACTAATAACATCTATCTTGCAATAAAACTAACGTAATTTAGCATCAAGCATCACTCTTTTGAGATTGCCCCTAAACATCCACCAGTTGAAGTATGGACTTAGTGCTGTGATATTTTAGCAGCCTGCGAGAAAATAATTAGGAGACTTACATGTCCTGTAAATAACTATATGCGTTTCTAGTTCTCTTTTCATGCCAGACTAATAATAATAATAATGAAACTTGTATAGTATCTAAGTCGCCAGGGACAAGGCTCACAGGTGCAACAAACAAGAAATATTAAACATGTCATTGGGAACACGGATGTGTAAATTATCGCGAGAACGACGGACCTCCGAGGATTTGTGGTATAAATGCAATTTCAATCATGTCTTGATATTTTGCAGAAGGTAGATAGAGGTTTACGTGTTTTAAGCTGAGACTGTCTGTTCCATATTTTGTTAATATAAACGGTTCTTAATCTTAGAATAAGTATGTTGAAGGTGTTGTTGGCCACCAAATTGTGTTCAGTTGGCCTGAAATAGTGCTTGGAATTTGAATGTTGGTTCCACAGAATAGTGAGATTATAAACAAAAGACTTATATTGTAAATGCTATTTACTTGCAGTTTTATAGAGGCAGGCTGAGCTAACTGCAAGTGCTCTTTGGTGTTCAGTGCATTCACTTGGTTCTCACAGGTTTTCAGATTCACACGGTTTATTGCCAAGTGGCATTTTAAAAAATGAACATGAAATTTATGATGTTGCGGCGTCAACAACTTAAATACTCTTTTCAACATTCAGTAGCCTTTTCCCACTTGTCTCCCCCAACACACAAACGCACATGCACACACACACGTACATATACACATGCATACACACAGACACCCACTTGCATGCACGCATGCACACACACACACCTGCACACACACAATATACAATCAGAAACATTACAAAAGAGACAACTATGCTAAAACCTGTGTAAGTTAAAGCTAAAGCCAGCTGCCAACAATTTTAAAAGAAATTCACATAAAAGTACAAATTTAGTACAGATGTTCCAGTGGGGATGGGGTGACGAAGAGCTCATTCCTGAGTAAAGATCTAGGACCAGAAAGTTTTCTGAGATAATTGCTGTGACCTAGTTGGGGACATTTGAAAGACATACTTGGTTAGCCAACTAGAAGAAGAAGAATTTGTTTTTATTTGACCCACACATTTGATTATACATACAATACATCTGTGTCAAACATTAAAATAAAAATAATACAAATATATAACCTTTGATAAACATGGTACAATGCATGGTAAATAACAAAACAGTAGGGTCAGGAGACTCCTCTAAGACTGTAATACCAGGGGGGTAGTCGCTATTGAGGAGCCACCTTCTATGATAACAAATTTAACTGGATTAATATATCACCTGAATCAAATTAATACATCACCTGAATAAAATAAAAATATAATATATATATATATAACATGATATGAATATGAGCATGTGTGTAGTGTGAGCCAGCTTACATGATTGTTGAGTTTGTCGTTTAGACACTGTTTTGTACTGTATCAAGTTGACAGGTGGTTGTTGGTTCTTAATTTTGCATACATATATAGCAATTTTGCCTTGTACATGTTACCTGATAATTTTGTAAAAAATAAATTTTAACATACTTGGCAAATCCTTGTAAACTATGTGTACTAAGCTTTTCTTTGACTATATCGGGAATGTTATTTAGTAAAAGTGGCAAATTATGCCTAAGACTTTTCTTTTCAAATTCATGTTTAATTTTATAAGTGTTTATTTTATTCTTGACTCTTGTATCATGATTATGTACCTCATAGTTAAACATTATTCTCCACTTTTGTAAATAAACTGGTAAGTCATTGTGTAAATATTTATAGTAACATTTTAATTGTTGTAATTTAAGGATGTCATCTACTTTTAACAAGTTGAGTTTTTTGTGAAGTGGTTCTGTGTGGGAAGTATAATTACTTAAGGTAATAATTCTCAGGGCGTTTTTTTGAAGTTTTATTATTCTATTTGATTGAAAGCCCCATGCCATGATGCAATAATTAATGTGTGGCACTATTAAAGAATTATATAATATCATTTTAATATGAAGAGGTAACACATGTTTCAATTTGTTTAAAATGCCAATTTTTTTAGAACAAGCATTTTATATTTTTAAGTATGTTTTTTTCAGTTTAGATTTGTATGTATAATTAAACAAAAAAATAAATTCCTTGACTTGTTCAATGTTTACATTGTCTTTCTTCAGAGTAAGTGTCTGTATATTTTTCTTTGCTTTTTGAAATGGCATGTATTTAGATTTTGCTATGTTTAGCAATAATTTATTTATTTTGAGCCATTCGTTTATTTTAAAAAGTTCTTCATTTATTAAAGGTTCTAAATTGTCATCATGTATGTTATCGCTGAAAGTGTTTAATGTGCTTGATAGAGTTGTATCATCAGCATAAATTATAAAATTAAACATTTTACTGGCTTGTGCAAAATCATTGATATATATATGATGGATAACAGGGGTCCTAAGATTGAACCTTGTGGTACACCTGTTGTTATTGATAACATATTTGATTTTATATTGTCAATTTCCGTATATTGTTTACGTTTTTTTTATGTAACTGCTGAATAAGTTCAGATTTGTTCCATGTATACCATAATATTTCAATTTGTCAATTAAAATTAAATGGTTAATGGTATCAAAGGCTTTGGAAAGATCTAGGTAAATATGTATAGGTATTTCATCCTTATCCAGTTGTGTTATTATTCTATCTATTAATTCTAGAGCCATGTATCCAGTTGAGTGTTTAGGTCGGAATCCATACTGATAGTTAAAAAAAGCTTAATCATTAAGTAAAATGATAGTTGGTAAAAAATAATTTTTTGAAGTACTTTTAAAATAGCTGGTAGAAGAGATATGGGCCTATTATTATTGAATACTGTTGGCTCACCTTTTTCGTCCTTTGGCTGAAGGTCCAAGGGACTATTGCCATCATTCTGTGTCCGCCGTCCGACATCCGACATCTGCCGTTAGCTGCCGTATCTCAGAAACCGTTCAGCAACTTTTTCTCTAATTTTGCATAGACATCTTAGGGCACTGCCACTATGCACGAGCAATCGGTATTTTATTGAATCATTTTAAGGGCTCCCTAGGGCCTCCAAGGACCCCAAAACTGGTAAAAATGTAACATTTGGCCTATTTTTTCTAAAACTGTTCAGCAATTTTTTTCTAATTTTGCATAGATGTATCTTAGGGTGCTGCCACTATATACAAGAAATCTGTATTTAATGGAATCATTCTAAGGGCACGTAAGGGGCCCCCAAAGTGCAAAAGTTTTACTTTATCTAGTGATGTGGTTTTGAGAAGGGCCCTTGAGACCACCCCCAACAGTAGATTTTGTTTAATGTGCCATAAAGTCAACACTGTGACTAAATTCTGCAGCCTAGTGCTAATGTTCCATTGAGACTAATCTTTAATTGGTCACAGAGCCCAGGCAGTTGTATACAACTTTCAACACAATACCATTAATACCGCATGAAATTATCTTAGACCACAGGGAGGACCGGTCTACTAAATCAAATGCTTTCTTATAATCGATGAAGGCACAATAAAGCCTTTTGCGTCGAGACAAATACAATTCAACCAATACCCCTATTTGAACACTGCCTGTTCTTCACCTATTACATTCACTTTGTTTAGGTATGTGGTCAGTCTGGTGTTCTGAACAATTACTAAGGATTAATGAACACTTGTACAGAATGTCACCCACTTGGCAGGTTTAATTGATCTATTCAGCAATGAGGACACTGCTTAGGCCTCACTCTGGACACTGTCACTCACAGTGTTGTGTATTGTCTTAGTTGGTGCATTGAGCTAATCTACTTGACCATGAATCAGTGGTGGCTCTGGTTGTGTATTACACCCAGTTGTGGAGCTAAGATTCTCTGCCTGCTATTGTTTGATGGAAACTGTGACTAATGTGTAATTGGTCACTGGCAGTAGCTTATGTCAACAGACAGCATTAAGCCACTAGACTCCTGTTAAACTGGACAGTTGCATGTAGGTTTTAAACTGTGTCAAACAGTGAGTCTAACTTTTGCTCTGAAATAATCTGTCCTCTTAGTTTTACACATGAAGACATAATCTGGCATAACTTGATAAGTCTTTGTAGCAGCACATTTGTACTTCCAGTGTATCATTGCAACATTTTTCTTTTTTCCCCTGTACCATTCGACTTTGGAATTCCCTCCCTCAATATATTGTAAATCAAAACAGCCTGGATGCATTTAAAAGCAACATCCAGACTCTGCACTACCCCATGTTTTAGACGTTAACAAGTTCTTCTGCACGTATTTCTGTTTATTCACACAATAATTTGTGTTCTTATACATTGCACTCTAAAAATAAAACAAAAATTTCATGTTTGCCTGCCATGCTACGGCACCGCCTGTATCCTCAGCATGTTGAAGCTAGGCGTGTATTGGAAGAAGAAGAACATAACATACATATTACATACTGTGTGCCACATTTGAATGTTGTGCATGTAATATTTCCATGCAGTCCATTTGCATATATAATGTAAAACTTGAACAGCCGTTTACTTCATTTTCACTTTTTGATCCCTACCATGTTCAACGCTCCATAACTTTGCAAATTTTTGTAGCAGTCATATTTTTGAAACCGTGTAAAGCACACTACCAAACCTTTACAAGGATGTAAGAAAACAATGTTACAATTTTTCCGACTTATCACTCATTTGGTCTGCCGGGGTCACATATAGACGTATTAGTCCAAAGGACTTCAGGGCCACTTGGCCCATTTTTTTTAAATTGGAATTTTTAGTTTATATGGGAATATCCCTGTGGTTAATACTTGATTTGTTAATAAAGTTAAAGATTTGGTTAGTGGAGGTTCAAGCATTTTTAGCCGTTTGGTGGAGAGACCATCACATCCACAGCTACTTTTGTTCGGTAGACTAACTGTAATTCTCTTTATGATATCTTCTTCAACTTTATTAAATGTAAAATTAATAAATTGATTAAAACATTTGTCAAAATATAATTGGTTTGCTTTGCAAATATTGATTAAATTTCACTAATTTGCTAGTCACATATTTGTTTTTAGCTTGATTTATTTTATTGATGATAATGTTATAATTATAGTTTGGGTCCGCATTTGGATTTGTATCTAATTTGTTATGTATTTCAGAGGAGATTATATCATTTTTGACTTTTAATATAGCCTCTTTATTTTGTACATTAACTCGTATAAATTTTGTAGGATGTTCCTCTTTTGGAGCAGTGTCCATAAGCATAAAATATGGTTGATGATCAGAACTTTTTAAAATTAATCCTGCTGTGCTTTGTAAAATATGTTTAGTTAATTTACCCAAAAAATTATCAAGAAGTGTACCAGTACATGTTGTGAACCTTTTAGGAAGGGTGACTTGGGGGAAGATACTGAATGAGGTTAACATGTCAAAGAAAGTACTACAGTGTTCATGCTCGTTTAGTTTTAGTATATTTATATTGTAGTCCCCTGCAAGAATAAGGTTGTTGTTTTGATGATGTTGAATAGATGATATAACCATTGTAAATTCATTTATAAATTCGTTACAGTTTTCAGTTAAAGGCCTTGGAGGTCGGTATATATTTCCTATAGTGACTGTCTGCGATAAGCCTCCTCCATTTACTTGTATTATTTGTCCCTCCCATTGTTCATACATATTAAATTTAATCTTTACTTCATAATCAAAGTTTTTATTTATATATATTAATAATCCCCCTTTAGTGCTGCAACTGTTTCCTTGGGATATACAGTCATATCCATTTAATTGAATTAGTGATAAGTCATCATTATTAGAGAGCCAGCTCTCTTGGAGACATATTTAAAATTTAAGGAAGATAAGTCATTCACAAATGCCTCGAGCTCACTAAACTTTGTGTTAATGGACTGTATATTTGAGCTTAGGATACTGAAATGTTTATTATTGTTTTGGACTAATAAGTTAAATTTTTCAAAATCATAATATGACGATCGGCGTATTGTTGGCAGTTCATTATTTTCATCAATAGTATTACTGATGCTTAACATATTATTTAGATCATTTTTTGAAATACCACCTGTAAATTGGAGGAAAGTTTCGTCAGTTATCATTTACCTGTATTCTAAATTTTATTGAAATCAGCATATTTTCAATGTGCAGGAATGTTTGAGTAAGAGTGTGTGCCTTTAGTGTTTGAGTTACAAGATTTTGTTTAATAATATTTATATTTTGTTCATGTAAAGCTAAAGCAGTGCATGATAAGTAGCTACTTAAAGTGTCAGAGATAGAAAAAAACAGATTATGTTTAGAGAAATATATACAAGAAAGAAAAAAGTGATGTGATAGAAAAAAATCAGGACCATTTGACAAGATGGCCCAAGAAAGAGACTTAATAATAAAACTGTATTTCTAGTGATAGGAGCTAATGCATTCTAATGCATTTTACCAACATTCTAATGCATTTTACACCAACACATAGTAGGTGTTTTAACCAACATAATAATGCATAACATAATGCATAACAAAGAAATATTTACACAATTTCTGTGAACTAAAGTCATATTTGCATTGCCAAAAATAATGTACTCTTACAACTCAATTAAAAAAATAACTTACTATTTCAAATGTCCAAGTCGCAGTAAATATATTGGTCACAGACAAATATATTGGTCAGACAATGTAACCATTTCATTAAAAAAATGGACAATACCAAAAAATACAGTTATTTATAGTAATCGTAAATAATAACATACAGAGGCATAAAAAAAAAATATTTACACAATTTATGCGTGGCTGGTGTGTAGACAGAAAAAACCTGTAAAGGTGAACAGTTTAAATTTTATATGTTAAGTAGCCAAAACCCAGCATAACTATTGAAGCGCTTGAAGGCGGTGACGGTGGGAAATGATGCATCCACGGTATTGCGCACACTCGAGTCAAACTAAATCTCTTTTACCATTGCTATTTAGCAGTGTCTGCTAAGTTCATCACGTCTGCTCGAAGCGTTTGGGAATAAGTTTCCCGGCGATGAAACAAGCCGCCTGCTTTCATACTGTTCATCCAATCTCTCGCGTCTTGTTTATTGCCCGTCCCCATCGCATACAGATTCACTGCCACGCTCCCACGGCCGAGGGAAGGGACGATTTTTTATCGGTTATTGCTTTCCAATTCGAGCACTGGGTGTTCATTTCTAGAAAACATGTTTTCTCTTCATTATGAAGAGTTAGGGTACCCCCTGGGGTTGTTGATGTATTTCCCATGCATCTTTGCTTTGATGTCCTGGTTTAGCAGAATGTGTTTGTGGATTGATTACTTGATATTTTTAAGCTGTTCCGTTAGGTATTTGTTAATAAGAATTTGGCTGAATCAGTTATATTTTGCCTAAATTTGGTCAGGAGTGCGGGAAAGAGAAAATAACAAAACATTAAGTGCCAAAAGCAGCTGTTTAAAAATTGAATATTTTGGAACCAAAAAAATTGTCAAAACCCACAAAATATTGGGGGGGGCTCAGCCCCCCTACTCTCAACATTGTCCCTGGATCCAATGTCTACAAGTCTAACACCAAACCATGGAGTAACAAATTATATATTAGTTATTTTCCTTACTGTATTTCATCACTTGTAAATTAATAATTGACAAGTTGTCAATCCATTCCTCCTTGTTATTCATAGTGTGTCATATTTAAAATGCTCTTCGGCTTATGGCTGTCAGAACAGGTAAAGAATATAACTAATGTATGTCATGAGAGGTAGATGTGTGTGGAAGGAGCTCTCTGACTGTTGGGGCGATCCATTCCACAGTAAAAGAACCAGCTCTGTTCATACGTGTAAACCTCTCAGGACATTAGGTTTATTCCTCAACAATTAATACTCCTTAATAACTCCTTAGCTACTGTACGCTGTGTATGGCGACCCACACGATGGATGTTTATTTGCATCAATAACACTCATAAATACATGTATATACATATCATACGTGTATATACATATCATACGTGTATATACATATCATACGTGTATATACATATCATACGTGTATATACATATCATACGTGTATATACATATCATACGTGTATATACATATCATACGTGTATATACATATCATACGTGTATATACATATCATACGTGTATATACATATCATACATGTATATACATATCATACATGTGCACATCATCGGAACAATGTGTGGGTGTTGTGCACTTGAATATCTTTTGCGATGATGTTCAAAATTTTGCAGGAAAACAGGGATGGGTGGTTGTTGTTGACTGTTTTAAAATCCCACAAAATATTGGGGGCTATACCCCCAACCACTCAACATTGGCCCCCCGGTTCTGATGCCTATGAGCCATACACCCAGCCATGAAACAACAAACCAAGAGAAACCGTTATCATCGTGACAGTATTTTGAATTTACATTCATTCACAGCATGTACTGTTTTTTCCATGAATCCATGTGTGTGAATACTGAGAAATAACTTATTGCTGAGAACATTAATATCAACATTTGTTTTTCTTCTCTTGTTTTTCAAATGCAAGTCATAAATCTGACATAATGTATGTGTTCCAAGAAAATCTTATTAATTTGCCTACTTTATTGCATATTACACAGAATTGTAACGGGAATGCATTTGCTTTAGAGATGCCAGAATTAATGGTATTCCCTGAACGCACCAATCGAAGATTGAATCAAGCATTCAATCATGATTTTCACAAGAATCATCTGAATTCAATATTGTATTTGCAAATAGGAGACAGGCTTTTGCAGAAATATTTCAATGGTGTTTTATTGATTTTCACATTAATGGCAGCAGAGATGAAAGAGGCAGCAGAGGCGCTGGTATTTTGTGAGAGTAGTATTACTTACATACAGCGGCTACAGTAATTGAGGTGCATGTTTATAGATTGGTTATTGGTGTACTATGTTTAGTCACAATTGTCTTGCTTGACATTCCAGTGCCACACGGTAGTCTCAGTTTATAGATTGGTTATTGGTGTACTATGTTTAGTCACAATTGTCTTGCTTCTAGACATTCCAGTGCCACACGGTAGTCTCAGTTTATAGATTGGTTATTGGTGTACTATGTTTAGTCACAATTGTCTTGCTTCTAGACATTCCAGTGCCACACGGTAGTCTCAGTTTATAGATTGGTTATTGGTGTACTATGTTTAGTCACAATTGTCTTGCTTCTAGGCATTCCAGTGCCACACGGTAGTCTCAGTTTATAGATTGGTTATTGGTGTACTATGTTTAGTCACAATTGTCTTGCTTCTAGGCATTCCAGTGCCACACGGTAGTCTCAGTTTATAGATTGGTTATTGGTGTACTATGTTTAGTCAAAATTGTCTTGCTTCTAGACATTCCAGTGCCACACGGTACCGGGGTAGTCTCAGTTTATAGATTGGTTATTGGTGTACTATGTTTAGTCACAATTGTCTTGCTTCTAGACATTCCAGTGCCACACGGTAGTCTCAGTTTATAGATTGGTTATTGGTGTACTATGTTTAGTCACAATTGTCTTGCTTCTAAACATTCCAGTGCCACACGGTAGTCTCAGTTTATAGATTGGTTATTGGTGTACTATGTTTAGTCAAAATTGTCTTGCTTCTAGACATTCCAGTGCCACACGGTAGTCTCAGTTTATAGATTGGTTATTGGTGTACTATGTTTAGTCACAATTGTCTTGCTTCTAGACATTCCAGTGCCACACGGTAGTCTCAGTTTATAGATTGGTTATTGGTGTACTATGTTTAGTCACAATTGTCTTGCTTCTAGGCATTCCAGTGCCACACGGTAGTCTCAGTTTATAGATTGGTTATTGGTGTACTATGTTTAGTCACAATTGTCTTGCTTCTAAACATTCCAGTGCCACACGGTAGTCTCAGTTTATAGATTGGTTATTGGTGTACTATGTTTAGTCACAATTGTCTTGCTTCTAGACATTCCAGTGCCACACGGTAGTCTCAGTTTATAGATTGGTTATTGGTGTACTATGTTTAGTCACAATTGTCTTGCTTCTAGACATTCCAGTGCCACACGGTAGTCTCAGTTTATAGATTGGTTATTGGTGTACTATGTTTAGTCACAATTGTCTTGCTTCTAGACATTCCAGTGCCACACGGTAGTCTCAGTTTATAGATTGGTTATTGGTGTACTATGTTTAGTCACAATTGTCTTGCTTCTAGACATTCCAGTGCCACACGGTAGTCTCAGTTTCATGTAATATCTTAGTCTGTTCAGTAAGACGGTATCTCTGTCTTTTAACTAAGACAGTGGCTCACTCTTAGTATATTGAGTAAGGGGCCATCTAGTACATAATGCTATTTGCGGATAATGTTGAGATCTTCAATCCCCTTCGTTGCGCTGGCATGTCCATCCCGAAAATCAATTATGTAATTTTTGACAAAGATGCATACATCATTACGTTTAGATAGTTATATCATTCTTCACATGTCAGTATTGATTCGAAGTTCACACATAAAATATAAGTCTGTGAAAGTAATAAAAACAATGTTGGAATGCTGTTGAAATCTACCTAAACTGGCTGCACAGTTATTGTGATCTGTCTGATGTTGACAGCTCGATGAGCCAACATTGTTACAGATCACTTCATTATGACCTGTAGACCCCCCCCCCTGAACACGATGTACTTTATGGAGAACCCTCAAGACAGGTTCTCTCTCTCTTGAGTGGCAGCATAGGCCACATGTATGTGTGTTTATCTTACAAATGTATGACTTAGGTATTATTGTTGTCTCCAGGACTCCATGAGTTGAAGTACATGGTCCACTCTAGCTATGCCTTACATGTTTGTGACATCATTGTTATAAATAAACAGCCAAACTGTTAACCTAGTGCCTTGACCCATCTGTTGACAACTGGAAAACTACTGATGGATTTTGAGATTGACCAACCCTTTTGTTTTGATGCGCCTCTGAGCTTGGTTTCCAAGGATTTAGGTGCAATAGAAGTTATCTGATTATTATTATTATTATTATTATATTTAATTCTTGTCCAAGAATCAGTTCAGGTAAATTTCAAAAATGGAATCTTATGAATGTGCGTTATGTTTAAATACAAATGTTTCTATGCTGATGCTGTCAACTTTCTTTGTTGTCTAAAAAAAACATGCAATAATTCACAAATGCAGTGGGTTGAAGGCTAAACATTGGCTTAGTAATTGTGTGTCAGATGTAACGAATGGCCAAATAAACTCTGAGCATTTAAACACATGTACACACTTTATCAGACTCACTGCAGATATTATGTAGACACATTTGGACATCAAAGAACTGGATTTGCGATCAGCTAAACAAGTTAAAGAAGCCGCTTAAAAATTTATCCCAATACTACAGTGGGACCTCAAAAATAATTCTGGGTGACCTTAATTGCAGGGTGGCTCTTTTACATAGGTGACCATAAGGGGAAGTACTTTGTATTTGGATTTCACTGAGCAAGTCCTTCGTCCTTGTTTCAGCTGGTGGGAGGTGAATTTGAGCTGGAGACAAACTTTATCATTCAAGATCCCGAGAACATTCTGCACATGTTGGATCTCATGACCCATTGTTCACCCATGTTACAGGTGAGTGCACTTTCACTTTTGGTTTTCTAATTTTAGTCAAGCCTGCCTCATGCAAAAATTTCCCTAATTGAATCTTGTTTGATCATTGATTAGAACTATCATTTATATTTTAATACATGGTATAATAATATGTGTAGTAAATGTGTACTACAGCACTGGCCACAAGACAAATAATTATCATTTGTGTAAATACAGCTGCGATATTTGCAGTGCGGATTTTAGCAGAACGTCATTTTGTGAAAAGTATATTAAATAATTATCAGGATTTTAGTCAGAGCAACAGTTTTGCTGTGTGCTCGATTAAGGAAATAAGTGTTAGACATTTAGAATATGGATCTTTTAAGCAAGAGTTCCTGTTTAAAAAAAAAAAGGTATTTGTAGTAAGTAAGACGGATTTGACTCTGAAATTCTGATGTCATTAAGTTCAAATAAAACATGTCTGCATTTCGACAAGATATTGTTTCACTTTAACGTTCTGTGACATTTGTTATATCAAAGTTTCAAAATTTGTTTAAGTTATGTTACGTTTCATCGTTCACCAGTCGTAAGCGTAAGGGACTGTCTTTTGTGAGTACTAAACTAACACAACGTACAAACTTTGAATGCTATATTTCCAAAATACGTGTTATATTAAAACAGTAAATCATAAATGATAAACTGACCAGTCTGTGTACCTGGGAGTATTTGTGATATGTTGTACACACCGTTCGAGAAATGTTGATGTCGTTGTTATTGTGACCACCAGGGTGAGCTGTGGAGCCACTTCACAGCAATTCTACGCAAGAGTACGCGCAATCTTCAGGCGTGTACCGAAGTAGGTCTGATCGAACTTGTGCTGGGTGAGCTGAGGAGTGCAGACGACATGTTGGCAGGTAGTTATATAGAGACTAGGGGTGTAACAAGACACTGAAGTTTAGCTCAGCCAATGATATCGCTTGCCGGAGTGTACGACTCGTTTTCGTTTCAGCCAATAACTTTGCTCATGTTATGTATTTTGCTCTGCCAGGGAGTAGTGAGACTGATGTAATCAGCAGCGCCCCCTGGTGTATGAGGATGGATAATTACATAGCTACATTTATGATGTGCTGGCACACCGGTTCTTAACCTTTTTTTGACGGTGACTCGACCTTTGGCTAGGGGAATTGTTTGATGACCCATGCTTTCAAATAGTGAACATTTCATAGATGAAAATTTGTTTGTTAAATAAATCGGCCCAGCATTAATGAATGATCAGTGAGAACATAATTGTTATTAAGGCCAGACATGGCAGGTAGATAGGATTATTTTTTAATTTGTGCAAACAGTTCAATTTTGTCTCCCCAATGCATGAAATGGGTCTTATTGAGTAAAATATATATTGAACTTTTTTCAGCCAGACCCCCCATTTTCATGGTAACAAACAAAATGGCCACCATTTTGAACAAATATTGGCAAATTTGGAAAAACTGCAATTTTTTATTTAATCCATATACAGTTATAATTCTTTCAAATCCATGTTCTCTATAGATTCTATTGTGAAATGATCAGAGCATTTTTGGAAATGTTGTGTTTTTATTTTTTAAATAATTTTTTGGTAAAATACAAACAAATCTGTTTTTTTGGCAACAAATTTGGGTACATCTTTCAAACTATTCATGATTAAAAAAAAGTGTCTGATCATTGCACACAATAGACTATGCTGAATGCAACACTCAAAACATTATTTATGTAGCATAATTATTCCAAGAGATATCCCATTTCCAAATGCAGAAATTATAAGAAAAATGTTTTTGAGAAAATGGCTGTCAAAAATTGCATAATGGATTTCATTACATGACATCAACATGCTTGATCCATGACTAAAACTCACTTAGAGGTACGTAATTGTCATAGAAGTGAACTTTATTGATAGTATACATATAAAGGTATAATAATCTGGCAGAAAAACATTTTCAGTATTTTTTGTCAAAAAACACCATTTTACCTGGGGTGTCTGGCCTTAAACTTGCTTGCAAACATTATGGAGGATCACCAAATTGATGCTGTTTGTTAGTTTATTGACATAGAAAGAGGACACCTTGCAAATCAAAAGCAAAGTTGGCGTACGAAGTTGGCAAAATTGCACGTGTTCGACAGTTTGAAGGATTTTACTCTAATATATGTCATACAAGTGATGATAAAGTGGAAGACAGATCACTTGACCCAAGCCATGTATCACATACATGTGAGAAGAACAGTTTATGTTAAATGTCGCATGAATTTGAAATGTTATGGTATTACCGGTATATCACACGGCATTTCAACTTCACGCAAAATTTTTCATAAATTACTCATCCTGCATGCACCTGGCAAAGGCATGCGGGAAAATAAAAGAAAGTTCAGATAGTCACTGGACACTCATGGCTTGGCAACCCAAATTTGTGCGCAACCCAGGAGTTCAAAACCACTGTGCTAGCTAGCACTTATGTTTTTTACATTTATGACATTCTGACAGGAGTATATTTAGGTATTTAAGTCGTTTTTGCATGAACATTGCAGCAGTGGCACATTTAGCTACCTTGGATACTTTTGTGACATTCTAACATGGACTTATTTAGCAATTTTATGACATTAAAACAATGACTTATTTAGCTATTTTATGACATTCTAACAGGGAAATGTTTATTATTTTCATGACATTCTAGCAAGGAAATATTTAGCTTTATTTTATGATGTTCTAACATACATATTTAGCAATTTTTATGACATTTTAACAAGGACATATTAGCTTTATTTTATGACATTCTAATATGGACATGTTTAAATAGCTATTTTGTGATATCCTTACAAAGATGTACGTGACATGGCACAGCAAAGTTGGATTGTATCGCGAAATTGTGAAATGGAGTTTTGTACTGATTTGGATTTCATATTTCATGAGCTTTAAAATGATACCTCGTTTGTTGAAATATCTTCAATAGTTTTTGATGTATTGCTGAATTTGACACAAACTTCATAACTGTGACGTTTTGAGAAACAAGGTAATTTGGCTCATATCGTCTACTGTTTCTGAATCCGTCCAATCATAAATCAAAGCAGGTAGTTTATTTCTTTTGGATTATTTGTCAAGGAAAATATAGTCGACATTGACAGATGAAACTATAAGGTTTGCATTTCTATCAAAATCACAACATTTATTGGACATAAACTGGACAGTTATTTTTGGCTCGTGTTTGTGTGTGTTTGTGTGTGTGTGAGTGAGTGTGTCTGTGTGTGAGTGTGTGTCTGTGTGTCTGTGTGTGTGTGTGTGTGTGTGTGTGTCAGTGTGTTTGAGTGTCAGTGTGTGTATGAATGTGTGTATGTATGTGTGTGTGTGTGTGTCTGTGTGTGTGTTTGTGTGTGTGTGTGTGTGAGTGAGTGTGTCTGTGTGTGAGTGTGTGTCTGTGTCTGTGTGTGTGTGTGTGTGTGTGTGTGTGTGTCTGTGTGTGTGTGTGTCAGTGTGTATATGTGTTAGTGTGTGTGTGTGTGTGTGTGTGTGTGTGTGTGTGTGTGTGTGTGTGTGTGTGTGTGTGTGTGTGTGTGTGTGTGTGTGTGTGTGTGTGTGTGTGTGTGTGTGAGTGTGTGGTTGAGTGTCAGTGTGTGTGTGTGTCAGTGTGTGTGTGTCAGTGTGTGTGTGTGTCAGTGTGTGTATGAGTGTGTGTATGTATGTGTGTGTGTGTGTATGTGTGTCTGTGTGTGTGTTTGTGTGTGTGTGTGTGCAACTTAATACCCGGTTCATTGTGTATTTAGCTGTGTTTGTGGCATGTTTCAGACCTTCTCATTGACATGTTGTGTGTACTGGCTAGCTACAGCATCACAGTGAAGGAACTCAGGCTTCTCGTTGGCCTTCTCAAGGGGCAGAATGGCAAATGGGTAAGTATTAGAATAATGTCACATAACGCCACCCAGTGCCAATGCCCCTTTCAACCTCATTCACATAGTCACATTGGTTTAAACCAATTCACATAGTCACATTGGTTTAAACCAATTCACATAGTCACATTGGTTTAAACCAATTCACATAGTCACATTGGTTTAAACCAAGGCGTGTTTGTTGAACATAATGTAACAATAATAATAATAGATTTTGCCCGCAAACTTGTGTTTAATAAGACTGAAACAGTATTCACAGTTTGAGTGTTTTGCCTGATTCTATTAGCTTCCTACTAATGATTATCAGCCTGGCCGATTTTGCATTGTTTTAAACATCTGTAGTGTAACTGTTGGCGGCAAACAAAACAAAGGTAAACAGAAAGTTGAAATGTGTACAGTAAAAATTTTGAAGATAATTGTATGTGTGGGACGCAGTGGTCAAGTGGCTAGAGGGCTTGTGGGACGCAGTGGTCAAGTGGCTAGAGGGCTTGTGGGACTCAGTGGTCAAGTGGCTAGAGGGCTTGTGGGACGCAGTGGTCAAGTGGCTAGAGGGCTTGTGGGACGCAGTGGTCAAGTGGCTAGAGGGCTTGTGGGACGCAGTGGTCAAGTGGCTAGAGGGCTGAACTGTCGTTCGGAGGAACCAGGGTTTGAATCCTGGTGGTGGCCAGGTAGTGGTTTGGTACTGGTTTGGCCGCTGTGTCGAAACTTGGGCAATTTCAGTCACCCTACGTTGCCTGTATCTTTCAGAAGAGATGCTATAAGCCGTTGGTCCCTTCTATCTGGTGTCTGTCAGGGGAAGTAAAAGACCCCACACAGGGAAATGGAAAAAACCTGTTGTGGACTTACTGAGTGGAGGACTCATTCTCAAAAAAACTGTGACAGAATCACCAACAAAATGATGTTAATCGTATAATCGAAGAAGAAGATTAAGGAATTTGGTTAGCTTTGTGGTTTACTCTGTGTTGTTTCTTCATTGCCAGCCACACCATTCAGTGAAGTTGCTTCAAGTGCTGCGGCTGATGCCACAGAAACATGGCGCCAATGAATTCTTCAGTTTCCCCGGCAAGAAGGGCGCGGTGAGTTGGCCACATCGACAACATTGGTATTGTTATCTGTCTCAACCGTTTCAGTGCTAAATAACTGATCCCTCCCAGCACCAGTTTTACCAAGAAGTGCCAATCGGCCGATTGCACCAATTGCATTTGTGCAACGTATACTGGCATCGGCTGGTGTATATGACACCATTACTGATTGGCCAGTAAGGTTAATCATTATAAAAGGGAGGTGTTCTGGTGCTGGTATTATAATTACTCTTAGATTTGCATTCGTTAGACAGCAAAAATAAACAGGAAATCGAAACCAAAAAACAAAATTGTGTATGTTTACCTTGCAAGTCATGTTGGATGACAGTCTAAGTATATTAGTGAACGTAGGTTATGTCCTGTCATCTTACTATTACATGTTTGAAATTAAATAGAAAATTATCTCCCCTTTCAGGAAATGCATGTTTACTTGGTGATATTTCTACACTAAACACATAAAATACAAGTTTAGAATGATGTGCAAGTCTCAAGAAATTGCTTGGCAGTCCTTGTACATCAGCACAATTTTTGAGACACCGAAACGGTTAAAGATTAGCCCCAATGATGTGTTAGTCTGCCCATCCTCTTGAACCGGTACAGATTGTCCGTCAGTCCCTGAGACATGTCAACCTATTGTAATATGGCTGGATAGGAAATTGTATAAGTCGTGCCTAATGTGCATGTGTTCTATGACATATTTCCACCTGCCTGCGTTTCCTCCGTGTTGGGTTCCAAGTAGAGCACATGTAGGGAATGATTCGGGAAACAGAATATACTACAGAATAACAGTATAAAACCACATAATAATATATTTACTTTGCTATAGCAGTAGATCCACAGTTGTTCACAGCAGTTTACAATGCATTACATTTAGTAATCAATAAACTGAAATGCCAACACTAAGATGGTCACTTAAAATAAATATACCACACAGTATAACACGTATGGTACATATATACACAACTGTATTGTTCTGACAGGGGATCCACCTGCCCCCCATTGCGCGCTGGCCGTACCAGAATGGCTGGACCTTCCACTGCTGGTTCAGACTCGACCCAGTGACCGGCACGAACATAGAGCGAGAGAAACCCTTCCTCTACTGGTGAGTGGACAGAGACCAGGCCGTGTCTCTGGTCACAGAGACCAGGCCGTGTCTCTGTTCACAGAGACCAGGCCGTGTCTCTGGTCACAGAGACCAGGCCGTGTCTCTGGTCACAGAGACCAGGCCGTGTCTCTGGTCACAGAGACCAGGCCGTGTCTCTGGTCACAGAGAACAGGCCGTGTCTCTGGTCACAGAGACCAGGCCGTGTCTCTGGTCACAGAGACCAGGCCGTGTCTCTGTTCACAGAGACCAGGCCGTGTCTCTGGTCACAGAGACCAGGCCGTGTCTCTGGTCACAGAGACCAGGCCGTGTCTCTGGTCACAGAGACCAGGCCGTGTCTCTGTTCACAGAGACCAAGCCGTGTCTCTGTAGTCACAGAGACCAGGCCGTGTCTCTGTAGCCACAGAGACCAGGCCGTGTCTCTGGTCACAGAGACCAGGCCGTGTCTCTGTAGTCACAGAGACCAGGCTGTGTCTCTGGTCACAGAGAACAGGCTGTGTCTCTGATCACAGAGACCAGGCTGTGTCTTCTCTGTAGTCACAGAGACCAGGCCGTGTCTCTGGTCACAGAGACCAGGCCGTGTCTCTGTAGTCACAGAGACCAGGCCGTGTCTCTGGTCACAGAGACCAGGCCGTGTCTCTGTAGTCACAGAGACCAGGCCGTGTCTCTGGTCACAGAGACCAGGCCGTGTCTCTGTAGTCACAGAGTCCAGGCCGTGTCTCTGTAGTCACAGAGACCAGGCCGTGTCTCTGTAGTCACAGAGACCAGGCCGTGTCTCTGTAGTCACAGAGACCAGGCCGTGTCTCTGGTCACAGAGACCAGGCGGTGTCTCTGTAGTCACAGAGACCAGGCCGTGTCTCTGTAGTCACAGAGACCAGGCCATGTCTCTGGTCACAGAGACCAGGCCGTGTCTCTGGTCACAGAGACCAGGCCGTGTCTCTGTAGTCACAGAGACCAGGCCGTGTCTCTGGTCACAGAGACCAGGCCGTGTCTCTGGTCACAGAGACCAGGCCGTGTCTCTGGTCACAGAGACCAGGCCGTATCTGTAGTCACAGAGACCAGGCCGTGTCTCTGGTAATAATATCCAGGGACATATATGCCAGGGCCATATGAAAAATACTATATTTGCAAGAATTGTGATTATGTGACAGTAGATTTAATAATGTCATATATTTGTATATATATATATATATATATATATATATATATATAAATATTTGTTATTCTTCATTATTTATTAATTCTAAAAACTTGTCTTGTCCTATTCATATTATTGTATTTGTTCTACTTATAAAACGTGTTTGTGTATATTTATGCATGTTATTCTGCTCCATGGTATGATTGTTATTATTGTATTTTATGCAAGTACAGCTGTATATGGACTTCGTCTGAATTACACTTTATTATTATTAATGTGTTTTACTTGTTGTGTTGCTATAGTTTCCAGACAAGCAAGGGTATTGGTTACTATGGTCATTTCCTTGGCAACGCGCTGGTCATCACAGCAATGAAAGTGAAGGGGAAGGGGTTCCAACACTGCATCAAGTACGACTTTGTTCCACGCAAGGTAAGTGGATCTGGTAATACATTTTGTACTACCTTCTCTTATGATAACAGGCCACTGACCTGTTCGGAGATTGCCAATTTTCATGGCTGCGCCTGTGTAAACATGGAACTGTGGGAGAATTGTGTTCAAAATATCAATGTAAACAGAGGAATGTATAGCAAAATGTGTTAGTTTGCATTGTGATTGGAGTGCCGATTGATTTTAGGTAAAGGTATGTTGCCTGAGCAGTATCAAACTCACTTTGACAGCATGCATTACAATTGCTCTTGTCACTGTCTGCTTAACTTGAATTTTGTGCTGTGTAATTGAACACAATTTTACCCAGGATACTTTGCTTAGAACCAAAATGAACCGATCTCTGAACAGGTCTATGTTGGTAGATCAAAGTTTCTTCTTCTTAGTCAAGGTTCATTGCGAGCAAATGTAGATCTGTTTTACAATAGCTGGGTCAATGAGAAGTTACACATCTACCCAATGTCTGGTACCTACAGCGTTTAGTCGCTTTTGAAATACGCAGGCAAAGTGGGGGAGTGATATTGTTCAGGTTTCAAAATGGTAGTGGGTGGATGGGTACATCCAGTTTCACTGGAAAAATGAATAGAAATGGCGTGATTGTGATATGTTCCAGTAGAAAGTGTTAATGTATACATGAAGGACAGAGTGAATGTTTGTTTGCGTGCGGTACATGGTGTGATGTGCTTGCAGCAGTACAGGGTGTGATGTGCTTGCAGTGGTGTGTGATGTGCTTGCAGTGGTGCGTGGTGTGATGTGCTTGCAGTGATACATGGTGTGATGTGCTTGCAGTGGTACATGGTGTGATGTCCTTGCAGTGGTATGTGGTGTGATGTGCTTGCAGTGGTACGTGGTGTGATGTGCTTGCAGTGATGCATGTTGTGATGTGCTTGCAGTGATACATGGTGTGATGAGCTTGCAGTAGTACGTGGTGTGATGTCCTTGCAGTGGTATGTGGTGTGATGTGCTTGCAGTGGTACGTGGTGCAATGTGCTTGCAGTGGGACGTGGTGTGATGTGCTTGCAGTGGTACATGGTGTGATGTCCTTGCAGTAGTATGTGGTGTGATGTGCTTGCAGTGGTACGTGGTGTGATGTGCTTGCAGTGGTACGTGGTGTGATGTGCTTGCAGTGGTATGTGGTTCAATGTGCTTGCAGTGGTACAGGGTGTGATGTGCTTGCAATGGTACGTGGTGTGATGTGCTTGCAGTGGTATGTGGTGTGATGTGCTTGCAGTGGTACGTGGTGTGATGTGCTTGCAGTGGTATGTGGTTCAATGTGCTTGCAGTGGTACATGGTGTGATGTGCTTGCAGTGGTACATGGTGTGATGTGCTTGCAGTGGTATGTGGTGTGATGTCCTAGCAGTGGTATGTGGTGTGATGTGCTTGCAGTGGTACATGGTGTGATGTGCTTGCAGTGGTATGTAGTGTGATGTCCTAGCAGTGGTACATGGTGTGATGTGCTTGCAGTGGTACATGGTGTGATGTGCTTGCAGTGGTACATGGTGTGATGTGCTTGCAGTGGTACATGGTGTGATGTCCTAGCAGTGGTACATGGTGTGATGTGCTTGCAGTGGTACATGGTGTGATGTGCTTGCAGTGGTACATGGTGTGATGTGCTTGCAGTGGTACATGGTGTGATGTCCTAGCAGTGGTACATGGTGTGATGTGCTTGCAGTGGTACACGGTGTGATGTGCTTGCAGTGGTACATGGTGTGATGTGCTTGCAGTGGTACATGGTGTGATGTGCTTGCAGTGGTACATGGTGTGATGTGCTTGCAGTGGTACATGGTGTGATGTGCTTGCAGTGGTACATGGTGAGCGTGGTGTACTTGTACAACCGGTGGAGCAAGAACGAACTCAACTGCTACGTGGATGGTCAGTTGGTGTCACACACAGAGATGGCCTGGCTAGTCAGTACCACCGACGTAAGTACAGACATCGCAGTAATAATAATAATAACTTCTTATATAGCACCCCATCCAAATGATTGTCCTAGGGCGCTGTATAGTGGTTACTACAAAGACATTAATAATATAAAACTGTACATATTTTTTAAATACTAAAATGCACAAATATGCAGTTATTACTAGTTTACTATTAAATGAAGCTATATTGTCATTAAAATAAATAAGTGAACAGGTGTGTACAAGCTGTTAAGAATAATAAGAATAGATTAATTATTTTATTAAGTTAACTAATTTTGAATAAATATATGAATAATATGTTATGATTGTGATGCTAAGCATAAACATACTATAACAAATTTAAATAATGTAATATAAACGTCTCCTAATACACCCACTGTAGGTTTACCTTCTTATTTTCTTGGTTGATGGAACATTTCTTCATTCTTTAATTTTGTTTTCTAACCTACCTGTACCCGCTGCAGTATTTTCAGATTACATAATCATATTGCTTATATACGGATTCACTTGCCATCTTGAGATTGTAGCTTTGTTGAATCCTTGTTACAACTAGGTTGCATCTTCCTCTTAAGTGTCTTCTTAATACATGCATAAACATGTTGAATTCAGATTCTAGGCATACCCAGTTGGCAGTATTATCAGGGTTATCCGCAAGACCAGCATGTTCACAAATTCAAGACCAGCATATTCACAATGTTCACACATTCAAGACCAGCATGTTCACAATGTTCACAAATTCAAGACCAGCATGTTCACAATGTTCACAAATTCAAGACCTGCATGTTCACAATGTTCACACATTCAAGACCAACATGTTCACAATGTTCACACATTCAAGACCTGCATGTTCACATATTCAAGACACTGAATCAGTGAATTTCCTGCTAATAATTACCACCTACAAGGAGACGTAATGTCCGGATTTCTTTTCTTGATGGTAATCGACTGGATAATGAGGAAAACAACTGAAGAAAACAACACAGGGATAAGATGGAGATTCATGTCAAAACTTGAAGACTTGGACTTTGCAGATGACATTGCGCTTATGTCATCAAGTTACAGACACATGCAAGCAAAGGCAACAAAAATGAATGCATTCGCATCAAAAACTGGCCTAAAAATCAATAAAAAGAAAACTGAAGTATTGAGGATCAACAGCAAATGCAACAACAGAATAGAGATTGATGATCAACAACTGAATGAAGTAGAGAAATATACATACCTGGGCGCAAACGTCAGCAAGCAAGGAGGAGGGGATGACGATATTAACAACAGAATACGAAAAGCAAGGACATCATTCATGAAACTCAAGCAGATATGGAACTCAAATGTGTACACATTAAAAACTAAACTCAGATTATACAATACTCTGGTCAAATCAGTGTTACTGTATGGATGTGAAACATGGAAAGTAAACAAATGCGACAACAAAAAACTTGACATTTTCCATTTCAACTGTCTCAGAAGAATTTTAAAAATTTGATGGCCAGTAATAATTTCGAACAAAGACATTGAGAACATAACAGCAGAAGAGAAGATCAGCACAGAAGTACAGAGAAGAAGGTGGAATTGGATCGGGCATGTGCTGAGAAAGAAGGCCCAAAACCACTGCCAGACAGCACTGACATGGACGCCGGAAGGAACAAGAAAAGTTGGTCGACCGTTGAGAGGGCGAGGTGGCGGAGTCGCACAGCAGCCTTATGGGCCACAAGGCCCGAAGAGGATAGGTAAGGTAAGGTAAGGTAATTACCACCTGATTGATTCCCGGTAATGGAACGGACAACCTTGCCTTAAATCCTCATTATTGTTGTTGGTTGCACCAGGTGTTTGACAAGTGCTACTTGGGTTGCAAACAAGACATGGATGAAGACTCGATGTTCTGCGGCCAGATGTCGTCTGTGTACCTGTTTAGTGAGGCCTTCAATTCCCAGCAGGTGGCTGCAATCTACAGCCTTGGGCCGGGATACAAGGTATGTACATCCTTGTGCAATGGGGTGCTGCTGATTGCATCAGTCTCGGTACCTCCTGCAGATCACCTTGCCAAACTCAGAGTATAAGCTCAACCAATAATATCGCTTGCCGGCAAGTTCCAGTGGAAAGTTTGTGGTTATTTGAATACACAATACCGCTTAGTGGCTCGTGAGAATGGCTGAATGGGTAATTATATTGGGATTCCTGGAAGTCGAGGGCTTCATCTTGAAACTGGGGCGCCGGTTGGACGGATGTCTGCACTGTTCTCACGGGTGGTACAGCGAAGTCAATATTGAGTTTGATTCAGCTAACTTCCATACAATGCGTAGGAGACTTGCAGAGTTAGTATACATAGACACCACCCCGGGCTTGCGAGGATGGATATGTGTCAATTTTGAATTAGTTCAGTGAGATTTTCCCTGAATCACTATTAAGACCAACTTGCAATTAACCATTTCAGTACTACAGCCCTGATCAGGTGTGACCACTGAATACTGCATTCCCAGTGAATATGCAACATAATGGACTACCTCACTTCAAGTCAAGATTTGAGCAACAAAAATGCATTTTATGAATAGGAATGTTATACATTTTTGGAAAGTATAATAATCAGCGAATAAAATGAGCTATATCATTTTATATTCTGTCGTCATGGTAACCAACAATCCAAGATTTCAACGTTTTTGCAGTTGCTGAACTCGGTTGTATACTAAGTTCGCCGACATCGTTATTATGTCAATCGTCAACATCCGACAAAGATTCTTCGATAAAACTATCAAATAATCTGTCCAAAACATACGGTGGTAAATCGCTAGTTAAAGTAATGCGGTCCGCCATTGTGGCCGCCGCGGATTTTGATAATCCATCATTAAAAACCGTGAAAATCACCGTAAACTATTATTGACCGATAATAAACAATGATCACTGCTGAATAGCTAATTCATTCGCCTTGACAACCGTACACAACAAGTGGCTCCACGTAGTGGATTATTATGAATAAAAATGATTTAAATAGCAGACATCGTCAATGCCGGAAAACCGGCCTGTCGTACTGAAGCGTCACAGACAGTGCGGCCGGAAAACCAGCCTGTCATACTGAAATGGTTAAGGCCAACATGGCCCACACCTGTAAGTGGTTTCAGCTGTGACATTTGATTGTCGTTTGATGAAGAAAATTTTATTAATAATTTGTCATTGTTTGTTTTGTATTTATTGTGTTTTAATTGGACTTGTTATTTTGATTTCAGAGTCAGTTTCGGTTTGAGTCTGAAAGCAACATGCTGATGAATCCCGCCATAAAGAAGGTATGACGTATTCAATTCTGCGCAATCTGTTGATGTTAAGTGTTCACATATACAAATGATATAGTGCGGTATCTACCCTTACTTACCCCAGTGACTCCAACCCTTACAACTGCTCAAAGCACTTTACACTTAATCCCCGGCAGACCTGTTCATTCGATCACCATCTCGGCGTCTTGGGAAAACATTAAGCCATCTTGCAATCACTGCACAAAAACTGTTCGCTCACATCAATCCACCACTGTCTATGTTCATATAGACACGTTTAAACAGCTGACTGAATCGAAACTGTATGGAGTAAACACAGTTGCTGTGTACAGAGTGTACCTCCCAACGATACATCATATAAGTAATTTATGGTTACAAAATGACCACAGATTAGTTGTCTGTGGTCATTTTTTAATGGAATGGTTTGAATAAGTATTTTGTTTAAATCGACCACACTTTGCCAGCCTTTGATACAGTATATACACCTGGAAGAAACAGTTACTTTTATTCTGCCCGGATGATGTTTTATGAATCGAATGGTCAGTTTGGCTTTGCGTTTTAAGTCAAATCTGGTTCAAAATGTAGAATTGAACTGCGTCTTGACTTCCCAGAGAAGTTGAGATGGTGTTTGATTGAACAGGTCTGCCAGGGAGTAAAGTGTAAAGCATTTTGAGCAGTCCTGAAGACTGGATACTGCGCTATATAAGAACAGGTCTGCCAGGGAGTAAAGTGTAAAACATTTTGAGCAGTCCTGAAGACTTGATACTATATAAGAACTTATCTCGACTTTGCTCTATTATAATACAAGAACTTACCATTACTTAACTTTTTAAACTTTTCTTTTTAATAATATCTGTCTCGTTGTCCACCCGCAGGTGCTGTATGACAGCAAGTTGACAAACTCGATCGTGTTCATGTATACGCCAGTGGCCTGTGACAGTCAGCTGTGTCTGGAGTCGTCCCCCAAGGGCAACGCGTCGTTCTTCGTGCACACGCCACATGCACTCATGCTTCAGGACGTGAAGGCCGTCGTCACACATTCCATCCACAGCACGCTGCACTCCATCGGCGGGATACAGGTACAGTTGAACCTCCGTAATACAGCCACCTTGCAATTAAGGTGACTCTAGAACAGTCCCAGATTATATCCACAGACAGTAAAGTATAGGATATTAAACCTGCTAATAAGGTCACCTCGCTATTCCAGTCACTTTTGTCCAGTCCAAAGGTGACCTTAATAGTGAGGTTCCACTGTACAGTCGAACCTCCGTAATACAGCCACCTTGCAATTAAGGTCATCCGTTGGTACTACAGATATTTTATAACATTGCAAACAGTCATATCACGGGAATCAATGGTTAGTTTCAATGTCATTTATTTATTTGAGTTAACGTTATTAATGTACGTAGTTAGGGTTAGGGTCAGTTAGGGTTACGGTCTGTAGTAGAAAATAGTTAGGGTTAGACCTAACTATGGTTAAACAGTCGACCGCCCTCATAGATAAGTAGAGGAAATTAGTCCTGCTAATAGGGTCACCTTGCTATTCAGGTCATTTGCCCAGTCCCATGGCTGGCCGTAATACTGAGGGTCTACTGTACAGTGGATACCAACATGCCAACTTGGAGGCAGTGTAAGTGTATCACCTCCCAGGTGCCAAGGCCAACTTGGAGGCAGTGTAAGTGTATCACCTCCCAGGTGCTGAGGCCAACTTGGAGGCAGTGTAAGTGTATCAACTCCCAGGTGCTGAGGCCAACTTGGAGGCAGTGTAAGTGTATCACCTCCCAGGTGTCAAGGCCAATTTGGAGGCAGTGTAAGTGTATCATCCCCAGGTGCTGAGGCCAACTTGGAGGCAGTGTAAGTGTATCATCCCCAGGTGCTGAGGCCAACTTGGAGGCAGTGTAAGTGTATCACCTCCCAGGTGCCAGGGCCAACTTGGAGGCAGTGTAAGTGTATCACCTCCCAGGTGCTGAGGTCAACTTGGAGGCAGTGTAAGTGTATCACCCCCCAGGTGCTGAGGCCAACTTGGAGGCAGTGTAAGTGTATCATCTCCCAGGTGTCAGGGCCAACTTGGAGGCAGTGTAAGTGTATCACCCTCCAGGTGCCAGGGCCAACTTGGAGGCAGTGTAAGTGTATCATCTCCCAGGTGCTGAGGCCAACTTGGAGGCAGTGTAAGTGTATCACCCTCCAGGTGCCAGGGTCATCTTGGAGGCAGTGTAAGTGTATCACCTCCCAGGTGCCAGGGCCAACTTGGAGGCAGTGTAAGTGTATCACCTCCCAGGTGCTGAGGCCAACTTGGAGGCAGTGTAAGTGTATCACCTCCCAGGTGCTGAGGCCAACTTGGAGGCAGTGTAAGTGTATCATCTCCCAGGTGCCGAGGCCAACTTGGAGGCAGTGTAAGTGTATCACCCTCCAGGTGCCAGGGCCAACTTGGAGGCAGTGTAAGTGTCTCATCTCCCAGGTGCTGAGGCCAACTTGGAGGTAGTGTAAGTGTATCACCTCCCAGGTGTCAGGGCCAACTTGGAGGCAGTGTAAGTGTATCACCTTCCAGGTGCCAGGGCCAATTTGGAGGCAGTGTAAGTGTATCACCTCCTAGGTGCTGAGGCCAACTTGGAGGCAGTGTAAGTGTATCACCTCCCAGGTGCCAAGGCCAACTTGGAGGCAGTGTAAGTGTATCACCTCCCAGGTGCCAAGGCCAACTTGCTTCTTTCTATCTTCATCCACTTCCTTGGACCATTCGCCTCTGCTCTGAGAGCAACATGTATACGGACTAAGTGAATGGTTCCTTCATACATTGTAGGTGCTGTTTCCACTGTTTGGGCAGCTTGACTTTGTGCAGGAATCTGGTAACAAGATGTCTGAGGTGATCGACTACACCATCTGGTGAGTGAGAGGAGAGGTTTCTATAGTGGTCTTTACATAACAGAAGATACTCTATGGGTGGCTGGCTGTCTGTTTGTCTGGCTGTATGTCTGATTGTCTGGCTGTCAGCCTGGCTGTTTGGCTCTCTGTGTGTCTGCTTGCCTGTCTGTCTGGCTGTCTATCCTGCTGTGTGTATATATAGTCTATCTGTCGGACTGACGGTCTACCCGCATGACTGTCTGTCTCTCTGTTTGTTTGTTTGTCTGTCTGTCTGTCTGTCTGTCTGTCTGTCTGTCTGTCTCTCTCTTTCTCTCTCTGTCTGTCTCTCTGTCTGTTTGTTTGCCTTGTCTATCTGTCTGTCCGTCCGTCCATCCGTCTGTCCATCTGTCTGTCTTCTGACTGCTTGACTGACTGACTACCTGTATGACTGTATGTCTGTGTGGCTGGTTGTCTGTCTGTCTGGCTCTGTATACCTATCTGGCTGCATGTCCTGATGTTGTTTCAGCTCTACACTGATGGGTCTCTTGTGTGACCTGCTGGAGAGTTCAGTCAACATCCAGCAGCAGCTGGTACAGAATAAAGGCTTCCTCGTCATCAGCTATCTCCTCGAGAAGGTGGGTAGTCTCACCCACCTTGTCATGTGATGTCAATCATGTGACTGCTGTCACGGGACAGTTGTCACATCTTAGACACCATATTTTGGTGAAGGTTTTCAAGCCATGTCCTTGTTTTAGAGTAGATGCTCATTTAATAATTACATTTTTCATATAATTTTTATTATGACCAGTTATAAATTAAGACCAAGTCAGTATTTACATTGATTTAATATGTTACAGTAGTAGATTTAGCTTTATGTTAAGTGGCACATTTGTTTCTGTCTTGCCAGATTTGCTCAGTTGAAGAGTGCACGTAATCCAAGCGCAGTTTTATTTTCTGTTTACAGTCGTCACGGCAACACATCAACGAAGACGTTCTCGACTGCTTCCTGAAACTCACCAAGTACCTTGTGAACTTACCAATAGGTGGCGCTCTCCTCAAGCACCTGTTCGACTACATCCTGTTTAACCCCGCCCTCTGGATCTATTCCCCTGTCGATGTACGTCACCATCCCTACTTCTTAATCTAGTTTGACAAAAATTAAATCATAAATGGTGCTATAAATAGGGATAAAACACCATAGGATGAGCTACTCATAAGATAACCTAAAATCCCATCTTAAAAGGAGGCATTCTGATCCTAGTTTTACATTTATTAATTGATATATTGATCTTAAGACTATACCAACTACGCTGAAGGTATATTGTCACCCAAATTGTGTTTAGTAACTTCCAGTTTCAAAACAAGCTTTATTGGCAATATGATCGACGCCTTTGATGGTAGACAATTTCCCATTTTCCCACATTAAACGCAGCAGACTTCCTGTTAGAAATTACAATGCCGGCCAATTCCAGGTAGAGGAACAGACTGTGTTCCTTTAACTTATGTCATGGTAAACGTCTCCCTACCTTAAGTATTGCCCCTACTCATTTGCCATGTGTTGCCATGGTAACAGGTACAGATGAAGCTGTACGCATACCTTGCGAGTGAGTTCATCAACGATGCACACATCTACAGCAACATCCGGCGAGTGAGTTCCGTGCTGCAGACGATGCACACCCTCAAGTACTACTACTGGGTGACGAACCCCCTCGACCGCAGCGGCCTCATTCCCAAGGGCGTAGGTGGGTGACAACACATGACATGATGTAACAATATTTTACAAGATTTTATTAGATTTTACATGGTTTTATGAGATTTTAAAATGTTTAGCAAAGATGTGGCAAGATAAACAAGATTTTATGAGATTTTAACATCTTTAGCAAAGATTTGGCAAGGTTTTGCGAGATTTTAAAATGTTTAGCAAGATTTGGGAAGATTTAACAAGATTAAAAAAGAGTCAACAAGATTCTACCAGATCTACCCAGTTCTAACAAGAGCCAGATTTTACATGATTTAACAAAATCTAACAAGATTCAACAAGACTGAGCAAAAATTGAGCATGATTAACAATATTTACCTACATTTCATAACGTTTAGAAATATTAAACAATATTTAACACTATTTAACCCTATTTAACTGATTTAACAAGATATAAACATTTCCACAGTTTGTATGGCTTAATTAATGACATTCCATCAGTTTCCCTGAGACATTCAGCTTTCTAAGTTAAAAAATAAATGTCAAATCCCACCCAAATACCACCTTAGCAAGATTTATTTTAATGTTTAGCGAGGTTAAATAACATTGAACAAGATTTAACAAGATTCAGCAAGATTTAACAATATTTAACTAGATTGATCAAAATTTAAGAAGAACAAGATTTAACAAGTCCAACATTTGTTATCTTTGTAAAACCTGCCCTTGTGAGATATTTATCAATATAATTCTCACTGCTGGTGTTATGCAATCATGAGATAATCTGTTCCATTCATGTAACAGTCCTCTGTGGAAATGAATAATTTCTTATATATAATCTACACTGTTTCTTCACTAACTAGTGTTACTTCATGGCGCCATGATTGAGTGGCGGTTATGGTTGATTGAACATTCTACTTTCTGTTTCAGATGGCCCACGCCCCAGTAAGGGTGAGGTGATGAAACTGAGAGCGTACATGTTGCTTTACATGAAGCAGCTTGTGTTGAAGGGCAACGGAATCAACGAGGACGAATTACAATCCATGCTCAACTACCTTACGACGGTCCATGAGGTACGGTATCTTCATATGATTCATTTCATGCTTAACCATGCGCATTGGCTAAATCACAGATGTGTGCAGTGCAATTAGAGGTTTTTTCATATATATGTTTTGGATTCAGACACATCTCTTACAATTGTTTTCTAAAAGTAATTTTCTGTAATGTTTTTTTTCCATAGCACCCTCACTCCGATGTCGTACAATCACAGTCACTTTCATATAATCATTGTATATGTATATACATGCATACATACATGCATACATGCATACACACATACAAACAGACACACACAAACAGACACACACACACACACATACACACACACACACACACACACACACACACACACACACACACACACACACACACACACATACACACACACACACACTGTGTGACCCTCTGTGCTGATCTTTAATTTTTCTGGTACAGGTGACATTAAGTGCATGTTCCATTGTTGTGTTGCAGGATGATAATCTGCAGGATGTACTGCAGTTAGTCGTACAGCTGATGTCAGAGCATCCTGCCTCCATGGTGCCAGCCTTCGACAACAAGCGAGGGGTCAGGTAGAGAACGTTTTCATCATTAGCAAAGATACTCATCCTCCAGATGGTGCTACGTGCACACAGACGCAGAAAATGTTTCCCAAAGTGTTCGCACCATTGGGCAAATTTGAGAACTTTTATGCAATGCTGTGCATGTTTTCTGTGAAGTTACGTCAAATGTTCCCACGGATCAGTAGGTGTTTTTATAACTTCAAACAGTCATAGAAAATATGCTGTGAACAATGATCTAACGTCTGGTGTGACCCCTTATCTTGTAAGAACCCGAACCCAGAGTGTATATAAAAAGCATTACCTTTCTGTGAGGTGTCATGGATGACCTTCTACAAATTTCACACTCGAGATGCATGTCTAGAAAAAAGCATAACATACACGCATACACACGTACACACGTACACACGTACACACGTACACACGTACACTTGCTCGAGTAATGTATTTTGTAACTTTTCATTTCTTAGGTATTGTCTGAATAGTTAATGTAGTTTTTATTTATTTTTAGGACTGTGTATAAGCTGCTGGCTTCAGCCAACGAAGCCATCAGGATACAGGCTCTCAAACTGCTCGGCTTCTTCATCATGAGGAGTACTCACAAGTAGGTCAAAGGTCATTTCCTGTCATGTGACAGTAGAGGCCATTACTACATAATGCATAGTGCTTTAATCATACAAGGACTGCAACATATTCAGTGCTAACTAATGTGAAGTTTGTGAAAGTGTATGCCATGATGCATAAATATATTGAAAGGTTTTAATAGTGATCATGTTAGTAGTCATAGTACCATCTTATTTAACTATTTAATTAAATAAATGATTTGTCTTCTGCGGCAGTATAAAATAACTGTTGAATTTGTTCACATAAAGTTGTCCACGCATGCACTGTGTGTAGATGTTTTAAAGTAAAATGTTGTTTGTCTTTTAAAGTAATAAGTGTGTGTGTGTGTGCGTGCGTGCGTGCGTGCGTGCGTGCGTGCGTGCGTGCGTGCGTGCGTGCGTGCGTGCGTGCGTGCGTGCGTGCATGTACATGCAGATATATCGCATTTAAAAGTTTTGAACAGTATGGCATACCCTTGTCTTTCCATCAACAGAAGATAAAACTGTTCTCACATTTATACAACGGCATGCTTAACATTGTTTAGCCTAACTGCCATGACCTTTGTTGACCTTGAGAAGATGTCGCTTCGTTGCCGTGGTGACCGATGTGTTCGTTGTTACAGACGCAAGTACGACACAGTGGGACCCCACAACCTGTTCTCTCTACTCACGGAGAGACTCTTGCTGAACACGAGTCAGCTCACCATGGCCACCTATAACACCCTCTTTGAGGTATGCATTTTAACCCTTCTTATAATAATATTTATCATTTTAGTTCCCCACTACCATAATGGCTGTATGTTCTTGGACACCCTAAAAATCTACACAAAAATTATTTTTATTGTCCCTGTGTAATTGGACACCAATTATTTGTAACCTGAATGAAGTTACGAAGCCCTGGGACAGTAAATCGGGGATGACATAATGTCAGGACTTGTTCATGTACGTAGGTATTCGGACGGACTCACTTTACGGTCACCCCAGTAATACAGCCACCTCGCAATTACGGTCACAGTCCCAGATTGTTTCCATATACAGTAAACAATAGGAAATTCATCTCGCTAATGTGGTATTTTGCCCAGCCTCATGGTTGGTCTTAATAGTGAGGTTCCAGCTTAATATCCAGGTTCCACTGTATTATCTTCAGGAATGGGTTCAAGTACTCGAGTACTTGTGTACTTAAGTACAACAAGTGTTGGACTTGTACTTGTACTTGCCATTTTGTTGAGTGCAGTACTTGGACTTGGACTTGTACTTGACCATCAAAGTACTTGGACTTGACAAGTACTTTTTACAAGTACTTTTTACGTGTGTTAAGTAGTTGGGTCTATCGGAAGGATTGAAAAGAAATGGCTACAGTGAAAATTACTGTATATCTCGTCTTATTTTTTACAAAGCTTCATAACACGAATTGATGCTACTTGTGATGGTGGTTGGTTGGTGCATAAGTATAAAGGGGATGATAAGCCCAGGCACTCTCAGCATGTCAGCTGAGAGTTGAAGCCACGAGTCAATTACATGGGATAAACTAACAATATCTGATGCCTTGATCAGTTGTAGTGGCTTTAGATGTTCAGAAATCACCAGTTCACTTTTGTGGTAGATATAATTGCCTTGGCTTAAGATAAAGACTGAATAGTATTCAGTTGCAAATTACAATCTGTTCAGAACCTCAGAACCTGGCACTGCAGACAAGCAAGCACATTGCTCTGACGACTTGACTTAAATAAATAATGAATAAATGCATAATACTGCTGCTTTTGTGTTTTCATCGCTTTGACTTTCAATGTACTTGACTGTTCTTGACTAAAATTTTCAAAGTACTTGGTACTTGTACTTGAGTTTTTCACAAAGTACTTGTACTTGCCTATATTTTTTAGATTAGTATTTGTACTTGTACTTGGCCAAATTGATAAACTTTACTTGTATTCAAGTACATTGTGCATGTACTTGACCCATCCCTGAATTTCTTTTTATTTTAGGTTTTCGCTAATATTTTACTCTATTTATCACTGTGTACGTAAACGTCAACCCTTTTTATTTACAGTATTATATATCATCTAAAAATGTGCTATTAAAAATACATGTTTTAAAACGACAACTGGCTGTATCCATGCTAATTTGTGTTCTGCTGTTTTGCACAGGTTTTAACATACATGTTGGTTAAAACAATTATCAGAAATACCTAGAGCAAAACATATTTTGTGGATGCACATCAGTTTTACTCACCAGACCTGTAAAAAAGGCATCTGGTTCCACATTTCTTCACTGAAAATATTCTACAATGTGTACATGATTGGTGGAAACTTCATAAATAAATGAAATGATAATTATACTCTGCCATGAATTTTTTATTTTTGAAAACCAAATGTGTCCCATTTTCCGAATGTCAACATGAGACTACAGAGATGAGCGTTGCTTGCAGGTGCTGACGGAGCGAATGTCGAACCAACTCATCAAAGGCACACACAAGGAACCAGACGTCTCGTACAAGATTGAGAATTCAGGTAAGTCATTCAGCACGATTCTGCTGTCATTTAATTGGAGTGCAGACGTAACGTCACAGTGGCGCACTCTGGAGAGTGGCTTACCACTCTATTCGTCCGCTATTTAACAGGTAACTAACTACCTAACTCAGCACCTGGGAGGAGGTAATGTCCCCTAAGTTAGCATATTAATATCTAGATAATACACACAATGTTTGTCGTAGAGAGGTTCATAAGACTAGTTAGTTCAGTTAATTTCCTTTATGCAATGAACAACACAAGTCCAATGTAGCAGAGAATTGAAATTGGCCAAATGAATGACGTTTATTTATTGAAATTGAACTGCTTATCGTGCAGCCAGTTTGGGAATGACATTAATAGGAATGTGCGCTCTAAAATCCAAACCTGATACAACACTGAACCCTTGTACAGTGTCACCCTTCCGGTTTCTCAGATCCCACATTCCTACAATCTTGACAATAACAATATACATGATTCGTCTCTATCTTGTAATGGACTAAAAACCACTACATGTATAAACATAAGATGTCAAGAATACATGTATTCCCCACCAAAAACACAAATTCTACTTAGCAAGGTGGGGCTAATTCGCCTAACCTATATAAGCCTAATTCCAATTATCGATGGAAAAAGAGGAAGCCTGTCAGTGCACCAAAACCCCATGAACACAAACTAATAGAGGATAAACCCCCATGTTCATCTATATTGCAAAGAAATGTGGGGAAAGCTTTTTGACATTTTCCAACTTCCTTTTGTACCAACGATGTACAATAGTATTTATTACCTACACGTTCAATGAAAGGAAGAAAGGTGGGGAGGAGGGCGGATTTCAAATCATCAGTGAATGTAAAACTCGTCTACCACTGGGTAACTGCTTGACCGGAGTGATAAGACATCTGGACTAATCCAGTGCTGTGATTGGTGGATTATCTTACCGGGTGATATGATCTAGTGAGATAATCCAGGAGCTGTTGTTGGCTCAAGCACGCAGGCCAGAGCCTGCTGAAGACTTGCTCTGCCCATTGCATAAAATCTATTATGCAACTTGTTGATTTGCATAAATTCATTTATGCAATGAACAACACAAGTCCAACGTAGCAGAGAATTGAAATTGGCCAAATGAATGACGTTTATTTATTGAAGTTGGACTGCTTATCGTGCAACCAGTTTGGGAATGACATTCATAGGAATGTGAGCTCTAAAATCCAAACCTGATACGACACTGAACCCTTAGAATTGGACCTGATGTAATGACTAGTATGATCAAATCATTTCAAAATTATATAAAGAAATACTTTATTGTCTATTTTAAAACAATACATTTTAAAATAGAAAATTGTCTTCAGACTCATCCATTGAGTAATTAATTAGCTCTGTCAGTTATAAAATATCACGAACAAAAACACATTATATTATTGCACACACTCGTTGTGGAGTTTATGAGTAAAATGTATATAAATAACGCATTAGAATACAATAAAAAGAAAACTAGCTATACAACATAAATAGAGACTTGGCCCAATCTAAATGTTTACCGGACATAAAAGGAGGAGTAAAATTATCAATCCCAAGCTTATCCCAGACCATCAGAGAAGGGCACTAGCACCATAATATCTGCATTGTCAGAAACATACACTGATAAGACATTTAAAAAATAATACTTGATACAGGCAGATTAAAGTAATGAATTAAATGATAAGCACATAATCTAAATGTGACGTTATTGTATCGTCTCTGCCTGCAGCGGTACTGAAGGTGGTCGCGGGCCTGATCCGTCAGTCGAAGCTGACACCACAGACTATGGATGTGAAGAGACGGTTTCTCTCAGATCTCACCATTCTCTGCAACAACAACCGTGAGAACCGCAGGTTTGTGCACGTGCTTACTGCTCCATCTGCTCCATCTGTGCTTACTGCTCCATCTGTGCTTACTGCTCCATCTGTTCACCAATTTTCTCCTTTTGTTTCCCTGTCTGTCAGGTGAGGCTGGCCTTGATTCCAATTCTCAATTAAAGTTATTTTTTTCTTTTCCATCATTGATCTTGCACTGCTCTCTCCAACAACTATCTCCATTCCTCTCTATCTTTCACTCTCGTTCTCCACTTCTCTCCCAATCCTTCCAAGTCTCTCTTTACACAGTCCTCCCGTCACAGTCTGGGTCTTCCTCGCCTCCTTTTCCCCTCCACTCTCTCGACATTCTTTGCTAACCATTCTACCAACAATGTGCTGTCACTGTAATTCACCTATCTATCACATGACCTATTCTCTAGAAACAAGGTACATCAAGCCATCAGAAATGGATGCCAATCATGTGGAATGTTCAGACATTCCGTCGTATATTTTGTCGAAGTTCTGGTCCCAAACGTTTTTTTTATGACAAAACCATAAATGCTATTTCACTGTTCGTATGTAGAGCTTTATTTGTTGATAGGATGGTGTCATGTTCTAGTGGAGTGTGCATGTATTTTTGTCGTTTGTTGTCATGGTTACAGGACGTTGCTGCAGACACTCACAAAAATCTACCTGTTTACTTATTAAACTGGCAGATTACATCAAATGTTAATATACTAGGAAATCTAAAAATATACATACTGCCAGAACTAAACATGAATTTGCAAAACAATGTCTTAAATATAACTTGCCATACATTATAAATGACACTCCTGAAATAGCGAAAGAAAAGACATACACGCATAGCCTGTGAGGCGTTGCAATTTACACTAAAAACTTTCTCCTGAAAAAGTACAAAGATACATGTACACTGTTAAATTGTTATTCATGTAACCAAATTCAGTAACGTTAATTTTAATAAATGGACGAACAATTTAGGAATCAAGTACATACACAGTTTTGATTATATCAATCGCTATAAATAACATGTACTGCCACATATAATTCACACGATTATATAATTTAGATAGACACATGACTTGAAAGGCCATCATATATTTGAACAAATATTTGTCATAACTGCGGTGGCTCCTATGATAGCGACAATATGTCTTAATCAGAGCCACTGACCCTCTATTTATCATAGAATTAAAAGGTGATTTTCTGTTAATTAATTACTATACTGGTATCAAAAATATCACACACAATAATAATAATCATAATAATATTTTATTTCAGACAAAAGTCCATATGTACATACACAATACAAGTAAATAAAAAATAAAAAAGTTATAAATAACTAAAATACAAAGATATAGATGCACATGAAATAAAAATAGATGGGTAATAAGATATATATAAAATGTGTGTTCAACTTTAAGTATACAATTGGGTAGTCCAATATTTAAACATAGGACTTCTAAAATAATAATTAACAAAAAGTGGATTTTCAGACCGTTCAAGACGACATAATAAGCTATATATGGATGAACGCATACGTTCATTAAAAGGTTTAACACAGTTTGTAGCAAACATAAAACTTGCACTACAGCTTGATGACAAATTGTGTAAAATTCTAAAACTCTTGTTATAGGCAACAGTAATATCTTTCAAACTCTGTTTTTTTAATTTACACCAAAGACTTGAAGTGTACATAGCACTACAGTAAGAGAGAAATAGGTAAGTTTTAATGGTAGAGCTGCAAAGGCGAAATTTTCGTGCTAAGACGTTGGCCTGAACATATAGGGATCTTTTCTGTCTGGCAATGTCGTCATCGTCAGTAAGATTATTGTTAATTATATGACCCAGATATTTACATTTAATAGTGTGAGGTAACGGACGATTATTGAGAGTGACAGGATGACTATTTTTCATGTCCTGAGGTTTGTTGTCAATAACCATACAATATGATTTGTTGGCATTATATGTTATGTTAAACGTTTCACCATACTTGACACAACAATCTGTTAGCTTTCTCAACCCAGAAACACTAGGTGAACAAATGCAGAGGTCATCTGCATACATCAAATGGTTCATTATGGTGCCTGCATAAAGACATCCAATTTGTAATTTGTAAGATTTACATGTATGCAGATCTGTTTTATTTGTGTAAATGTTTGCAGATATGTTTTATTTGTATAAATGTATACACCTGATATGTTTATTTATGAATACTTGTTATATTTTGGGGTCAAAATAAACTTCTTGTTCTTGTTCTTGTTCAGTACTGGAGTGCATGTATATTGTTGTCGTTTGTTGTCATGGTTACAGGACGATGCTGCAGATGTCGATACGGAAATGTGTATATATTGTTGTGGTGTGTTGCCATGGTTACAGGATGGTGCTATGTATATAGTACTGGAGTGCATATATAATGTTGTGGTTTGTTGCCATGGTTACAGTGTATATTGTTGTTACCGTGGTTACAGGACGGTGCTGCAGATGTCAGTGTGGCAGGACTGGCTGTTCTCCATGGCGTACATCTACCCAAGTACGGGGGAGGAGAAGCGTATCACAGACATGGTGATGTCCCTCTTCCGCATGCTCCTGCATCACGCGATGAAGTTTGAGTATGGAGGCTGGCGTGTGTGGATTGACACCCTGGCCATCCTCCACTCCAAGGTAACCCAGCAGTCCAACTGTGTTTGCTTTATAGCCACCTCGGTATTACAGTCACCTCGGTATTACAGTCACCTCGGTATTACAGCTGCCTCGGTATTACAGTCACTTCGGTATTATGGCCACCTCGGTATTACAGTCACCTCGGTATTACAGCCACCTCAGTATTACGGCCACCTCGGTATCACAGCCACCTCAGTATTACGGCCACCTCTGTATTACGGCCACCTCGGTATTACTGGACCTCAGTATCATGG
Source organism: Escarpia spicata (assembly GCA_963995525.1). Classification (NCBI taxonomy): domain Eukaryota; kingdom Metazoa; phylum Annelida; class Polychaeta; order Sabellida; family Siboglinidae; genus Escarpia; species Escarpia spicata. The sequence goes on from OZ023215.1 coordinate 52,535,810, forward strand.
CCACCTCAGTATTATGGCCACCTCTGTATTACGGCCACCTCGGTATTGTGGCCATCCCGGTATTACAACCACCTCGGTATTACAGCCACCTCAGTATTACAGCCACCTCGGTATTACAGCCAACATAGTATTACAGCCACCTTGCAATTAAGTCACCCTATGATACTCCCAAATTATTTATGTAACACTAAACAGTAGTAAAAATAACCTCACTACTAAGGTCACCTCACAATTCAGGTCATCTTTCCATTCAGGTCACCTTGCCATTCAAGTCACCTTGCCATTCAGGACACCTTGTCATTCAGCTGACTTCGCCATTCAGGTCACTTTTGCCCACTCCCAAGGGTGATCTTAATATTGAGATTCCACTCTATATAGCGCCACATCCCATGTAATTCACAGCGCTTTACATATATATATATATTGAAAATACTTGTTATACCATAGCTAAAATTATGTATAATATGTTACTATGAAATAGAAATTAACACACACACACACACATGTACACCACATCACACAGACACAGACACACTCACTCACTCACTCACTCACTCACTCACTCACTCACTCACTCACTCACTCACTCACTCACTCACTCACTCACTCACTCACTCACTCACTCACTCACTCACTCACTCACTCACTCACTCACTCACTCACTCACTCACTCACTCACTCACTCACTCACTCACTCACTCACTCACTCACTCACTCACTCACTCACTCACTCACTCACTCACTCACTCACTCACTCACTCCTCACTCACTCACTCACTCACTCACTCACTCACTCACTCACTCACTCACTCACTCACTCACTCACTCACTCACTCCTCACTCACTCACTCACTCACTCACTCACTCACTCACTCACTCACTCACTCACTCACTCACTCACTCACTCACACACACACACACACACACTCACACACACACACACACACACACACACACCCTCCATTACAGTCCTATACTATGTGCCTGCAGGTGTCTTACGAAGACTTCAAGATCCACATGGCACAGATGTACACCCAGTACGAGCGCCAGCAACTCCACTCCATCTCCGACCCGGCCATTCGCCAGAACCACCCTGTCAGCACCATCTCTGGTATCGGCCAACAGAGGGCGCCGCCACAGATCAAAATCACAGAAATGCCCGACACCGCTGACCAGGAGACGCAGCACGATGAGAAGCCACAAGAGGGTGCCATTGGTGACGACTCTAAGACGAATGAGGGAGCATCAATGGATAAAGGGGAGACCGACATGGGCGAAATTAACGTTGAGATAACCGAGGGGAAGATGGAAGATGTGAAGGAAAAGGAAAGTCCAAGCGCCTACGAGATCCTCGGCTTCGATCCGTCCATTGTCAGCTTCATCGAGGAACTCAAGAGCAACATCACCGACGACGTTGCGACGCCGAAGCTCACCAAGAAAACAGCGCACCTTGGCGAGTCGAAATTCGAGGTTGGCAACGGGGAGTCGAAGGATGTCGCCACGACGTCAGTAGAGACACACAGGGTGAACGGGGAAGTGGGGTTGGGAGAAAAAGGGAAGGAAGGAAGCCCCTCAGAGCCCCAGACCTGGGGGGAAGCAGCGGCCGAAACGAAGGAGACACAGATAACAGGGATGAAGAGTGAGTCGACTGACACCAGCGAAGGGGTGGAGGGTGGTCACCGCCGCGAATCTCCCCACCCCTCTCGCCGAGGTTCCGGCAGACATCTGTTCAGCCCCGGGCCGCGGGCTCCGCCCTTTCGTATCCCAGAATTCCGCTGGTCGTATCTGCACCAGATGCTGCTGTCGGATCTGTTGTTCTCACTCGAGCAGGACATACAAGTGTGGAAGACGTAAGTATGATACGTGTTGCATTTCACCTGGGGTTCTAGTTCTACTTGTTTCCAATGTTTTGGCAATGTTCTATTATCTGGGGTGTAACAATACATCAAACTATCATACTAACTAGTGTACTATCAATTGTAAATTTTTGATATTGTCGTTACTACACTAAACTATCAACAGTAATGATACTTGACAAATAAATAAGTACAGCCACTTGAGCAACAAAACAACGATGTTTGTAAATATGCATTATCAGTTTAATTTTTGTTTCACTGGTTTAACAACCTAATATTAACTATCGAAAACAATACGGATCTATCAATATTTTAAGAATCGACTGTGTCTAAAAATTATGGTTTAGGAGTGCTTTTCTTGGATATTCGCTCTGCCGTGATGCTATTGTGAGACTACTGCAGTAGTACTGCACCTGTAATTCAGCTGACGTAATATTATCAAAATAGTGAAACTATCCCCAATAGTGATAACTTGTTTTAATTGAATTTGTGTAAGAGTTTCAGATGTTTTTGTACATTCATTTCTATAATCTATTGAAAAAGACAATGTTTAAATCAAGTCCAAAGAAGTAGAGAAAAGGTGGATTTAGTCGAGACTTGATATTTAATTCTACACGTCTGATTGCAGTCACACGACAAAGACAGTGCTGGACTTTGTCAACGGCACAGAAAACCACGTGTTTGTGGTGAATGTGACACACATGATCTCACAACTGTCTGACAACCTGGTGACTGCGTGCGGCGGTCTGCTGCCCCTGCTTGCAGCTGCTACCTCACCCACGGTACGGCGACACAAAGTATCTTACTATAATCCAGCGTATGTGTGTTTACATGCAAGTATCTTATTGTTTTCCTCTTAGACGGCTTGAATCTTGAGTGCCAAATTTTCAGGGATTAATCTACGACCCGAGGGGTTGGATGTAAGACCTATATTTTTTTCTTCAAAATATCTCGTATATCTAAAGATTCTCATCTTTTATGGGGTAAATCACTTGTTCAGTATGTTAAACATAAAAAACATGTATAAAACTTAAAAAGTAACTTACAGTTGCAAGAATCATGCATGTGTGGCAAATACTTCGAGAAGATAGACTTGTTTGTTATACATCCTTGTTGCTCTCCTTGTGTGGAAATAGACATGTTAGTTATACATAATTGTTGCTCTCTTCAGTGGAGACAGACATGTTAGTTATACATAATTGTTGCTCTCCTCAGGGAAGACAGACATGTTAGTTATACATAATTGTTGCTCTCCTCAGGGGAGATGGACATGTTACTTATACGTAATTGTTGCTCTCCACAGGGGAGATAGACATGTTACTTATACGTAATCGTTGCTCTCCCTAGGGTGAAATAGACATGCTAGAGCCCAGCCAGGGCCTGCCCGTGGAGCAGGCGGTGTCCTTCCTGCAGCGACTCATGAACATGACGGACATCCTCGTCTTCGCCAGCTCTCTCAACTTCGCTGAACTCGAGCAGGAGAAGAACATGTCCAGCGGCGGCATACTGCGACAGTGCCTCAGACTTGGTGAGGAGAGGGTTAACGTGGCCACAGAGTGAACAGGGTTAATGTTGTGCAGTGTAATGTTTGTGTGTTTATATCAAAGGGAGGCTGTCTGTTCCAGTGGGTAATCATTAGTAGGAAGTTCACTTATCGGTTACATTTTGTTCCAATTGGTCAAGAGCATGGGAAAGAGTCAATTTCAGTACAATAACTGCCAGTAGTGGATGTTTACAAATTTAATGTGTCTATAAAACATTGTGTGGGTGAAACTTTACGAAATTACAAACACGGTTTCGGGCTTATTAAATACAATTTCACAGGCAATATACCTTCAACATATTTATTCTAATAGTAAGAACAATATATAAATAAATATGGACTAGACATCATACATTTAAGAATAATATCGCTACTTAAGTACAGCTGTGTTATTAATTATCTTGGGGAGACAAACCGGTCAGAATATATTATATATAAATTTCATTTAATTTGTATAGTAACAGTTCTGTCATTGTTGCTTAAAGTTTCATTCTGAATTAAACGACCATTTTAACTGTTTCTAAGAAAATGTATGAACAAGACATGAACAATATTTACTTATTTGATCAAACATACTTGCCACCTTAATTCAGAAAAGTTATATATAATGTATAGTGCATGTTGATTCAGTGGAAATTTCTATTTAAAAGATGGACGATTTCAGAATGCAACTATGACGTGACTGTTTACTTGATTGGTGCTGCCACCTTGTGTCTCCAGCGTGCACCTGTGCAGTTCGGAACTGCCTCGAGTGTCAGCACCGCTACCCTCCTCGCACACCCTCTACCCCACTTTCAAGGTCACCCTCCATCAAGGGGGCAGATGCGGAGAATGACCCGATTCAAGCTCTGATCAAAGGGGCACAGCCGTCGTCTAAGGTAGGACATACCCTATGACAAGGGGTTAGGGCGGGATACAGACAAAGGGGTGTTCATATATGTTGACATTAACCTACTTGTAGAGAGTGTTTGACTTTGTGTATTGTGCCTGGCATAACACGGAGCGCAGTGGCTACAGGGTCGGGCTCTCGATCGAGTAAACCCAGGTTTTTTGTTCACTCTAAATGTTTCAAATGTTGGCTGTAGACAATGGTGGATATTTGTGTACAAATATTCATTGCGCATTAATTGCATCATGGCTGAATGCTTCCCAGAGAAGTTGATGGTGTTCGATTGAACTGAAATCTTGACAACATATCAATAATATGTCACCCTTGGCAGGTTTTAGATAATGACAAAACTGTGTGTAAACTAATTCAATATTTAGATATGGTGCTTGCTTACAATTGATGAAGCCATTACATCGCGGTTTCCCTACGTCAAAAATAATAAAATTATAAGTATGACCTCCGTCAAGCTTGGCCTTGCCAACAATATTGATAAAAGTAATATATATATATGCATTTTGTTATTTGTGCATCATGACATCTGTTTAACCAACCCATATGCAGTTCTCTATTGAACAACTTTGCATTTATTTTGTTATAAAGAAAATGTTTGGGGCTGAAATGTCAACAAAACGTCTTTGGGGTCCATTTTTAATGGCTTGATGGACCTATTTGCTATGCAGTAGGTCACATGATGGATAGATCTATCAATCATGGTAAATTAGTGGAGCGCAGTGGCACTGTGGCTAGAGCATTGGACTCTCGACCGAGAAAAACGGTGTTCGAATCCTATGCTGCCATGTCGAAACTTGGGCAAATTTGTTCACTCTTATGTTGCTCTAGTTCATCCAGCTGAATGAATGACTTGAACTTGGCTATAGACAGTGGTGGATATTTGCGTACGAATAGTCTTCGCGCTTTAATCGCAGCGTGGCTGAATGCATCCAGGGAAGTTGAGATAGTGTTCAATTGAACAGGTCTGCCAGGGAGTAAAGCACTTTGAGCAGTCCCGAGGACTGGATACTGTGCTATATAAGAACTTACCTTTACCTTTTACTAACAGAACATGCTGGAGAATCTGGCACAGTTGAACAACGCGGTCAAAGACCCGGAGAAACTGCTACAGGACATGGACATCAACCGACTGAGAGCAGTCATCTACAGAGATGTGGTTAGTACATTAGGACATTTAGAGCGACGCTGTCTGGTCCTTTATTTTATTACATTTTATTGGTCTTACTTATTACTATTACTGTAATATTGAAGGTATTAGCATTTTTGTCTTTCACATATTAAAAAAGATTAATGAATGAAGTTTAACATGTAACTATTTACTTAAAATAATGTATATTTTTGGACAGTTTTTGTGTTTTACAGCGTATAATTTTATTGTTTTTTATCATTTACAACTACCAAGTTTTACCTGAATAAATCTGAATGTATACAAACACATCAAATGTTAAATAGCTTCAAATTAAAACGGAGTTAAAATACTGTTGTTATTATTATTTTTTAAATATTGTTAAAGTTGCATTCTGAATTATATATAGATATACTGCCTGCTGAACTGCTTATAATAAAAAATGTTTTAATGGTTCGATGCTACAAGGATTCTTCTTCTCTAAGCTGATATACATTTATAAATGTTACAATTTCCCATGTTATTTTAAAAGGAGGCTTTCAGTTCCTCGTTTTTTATTTATAGTTTAATATAATGTTCTTTAGACTATAGTAACTATGTTGAAGGCATATACCTGCCACATTGTGTTTAGTAAGTAACAATGATCGCAATTTTGAATGTACAATCCCGGAGCTTGTTCAAATGGTAAACAAAACACCCAATTTCAGAACAAGCTTTATTGGCAATACTGCCCAGCCGGGCTGAGTTAACCGCAAAACCCTTTGATGTTCGATTTTCCCACGTTCGACAGAGCAGACTTCCTGTTACAAATCATGATGCTGGCTAATCCTGGTTAGAGGAACAGACAGTCTTCCTTTAATACTGTTGTAAATTTCTGCATACCAGCATTTGAACCTATGCAGTGTCAAATTTTCCTGATTCTTTATTCTGCCTCATCATCATCGTCGTTTAGAGGCGGTGTTTCCAGACTCTCCTGGGTTCGTTTTTCTTCCAATTGCCCTCTTCCACTTAACACGGTCCTGTGCATCCCGATGGTCGATACCCATCAGATTCAAGTCTGCAGACACGGAGTTCTGCCAGGTCTTCCTTGGTCTGCCGACGGGAGCTGTCCCCTCCACCACTAACTAATTCTGCCTAATGGTTCATATTGTTGTCACTAGGAGGAGACAAAGCAGGCGCAGTTCCTTGCACTAGCGATCGTATACTTCGTCTCGGTCCTCATGGTATCGAAGTACCGCGACATCCTCGAACCACCAACAGGTAGCAGCACTGGTCCAACCACCCCGCAACCGAATGGAATGGAGGAAGATCGAAGCACAGGTAATGTGACAGTCATGCAATATGGAGAGAGGGAGGGAGGGATGGAGGGAGGGAGGGAGAGAGGGAGGGACTGAGAGAGGGAGCAATATGTAGCTTTCACTGTTTCTGTGGCAATCGTGGAAACTTACTGAAAAAATACATGTCTGTCATGTGGTGTCATGTAACGAAGTAAAACTACGTCGTTAATTTACTTTAATTTAGTAGTTTTTATAGTAACTAACATCGTATTATCGTTCAGTTCACCATGGTTTGTTGGTTCCTAATCTAATTTAGAACTGTACAACATTCGTGAATTTTATTCAGTCCAACATTTAACAGTGTATGACACTAAAATATCACACACATTGATGTTGGCTGGCATCTTAATAAGCTTCATAAACCGCGTATAAAATGTGCGGCCTGCACACTGACTGTAGCTTCGGCTGCGTTCTAGGTGCAGCGTCGCCATAGCACCTCTTGTGGCTACAGAAACGTTTTTCGTTACTGTGGAACCCCGCTTTACGGTCACCTTGGTAATACAGCCACCTCGGTTATACAGTCACCTTGGTAACACAGCCACCTCAGTTATACAGCCACCTTGGGAATACAGCCACCTTGGTAATACAGCCACCTTGGTTATACAGCCACCTTGGTAACACAGCCACCTTGGTAATATAGCCACCTTGGTTATACAGTCACCTTGGTAACACAGCCACCTCGGTTATACAACCACCTTGGTAGCACAACCACCTCGGTTATACAGCCACCTTGGTAATATAGCCACCTTGGTTATACAGTCACCTTGGTAACACAGCCACCTCGGTTATACAGCCACCTTGGTAACACAACCACCTCAGTTATACAGCCACCTTGGTAACACAGCCACCTTGGTTATACAGCCACCTTGGTAACACAACCACCTCGGTTATACAGCCACCTTGGTAACACAGCCACCTCAGTCATACAGCCACCTTGGTAACACAGCCACCTTGGTTATACAGCCACCTTGGTAATACAGCCACTTCGGTTATACAGCCACCTTGGTAATACAGCCACCTCGGTTATACAGCCACCTTGGTAACATAGCTACCTCGGTCATACAGCCACCTTGGTAACACAGCCACCTCAGTTATACAGTCACCCTGGTAACACAGCCACCTCGGTTATACAGCCACCTTGGTAATACAGCCACCTCGTATATACAGTCACCTTGGTAATACAGCCACCTCGCATGTAAGGGCACTCTGGGACAGTCCCAAATTATTTCCATAGAGAGTAAAGTATAGGATGTTAGTTCCACTATTAAGATCACTTCGCTATTCAGGCCATGTTTTATCCAGTCCTTCAGTCACAAGGGCGACCCTGGGGTTTCACTGTACATGAGTATCTTTTTTGCAATTTGTTCTGTCTCTGTCTGCCATGCAGCGGGGAAGGTTGCTAAGGCAAAGGCAACGGGGAGTGTTCCCGCTCTCCCGACCACAGCCTCGGAGGAGGTCAAGGGGTCAGGGGAAGTGATCATAGTGGATGACACCTCGGGGATACTCGCCCAAATGTACAGTGGTCAGACTCTCGCAGTGACCACGCTGGTCACTCCTGAAGGTACCGAGTCACCTCTGTGTGTAGCGGTCACTCTTTGGTCAGCAGTGGTCTGTGTAGTTGTGTTCTGTCCAGCCATGTTTGCATGCTTTGTGGTCAGTTCAATGTGTCGCTGTTGTTTCTTTGATTACAACACATCCAACTACACATGTAGAAATAAGTTTCTGCCAGTGTTGAATTAATACAAAATGTGCCATTTCACGTGTGAACGGCCTTTGTGGAAGCCATTTACGTCAACCACAGCTGTTATTGGACAGTTTGGTTTTTCCAATGAAAAACTAGTGTCATTTAAGCCATTTATTTAATTAATGCTGATCCATTTGGTTTGTTTAATTACCAGTCGTGCCAATGATAATCATTAATCTGCACCCCTAGACTTGGAACTATCAGTTAATCTAGTGTCCAGCTGGACCCCTCTAAATCCCACCAGTCTTATCAGTTGTAATTGTGTGGCCAGTCATTTGCCAGTCTTGAAGATGGGCAGACAGGCCTATTTCTAAGCCCTCGTCGGGTACATGGCCCTGGGTATATGGCCCAAGGTACATGGCCCAGGGTACATTGTCCAGGGTACCTCGCCCTGGGTATTTGGCCATAGGTACATGGCCATAGGTACATGACCCAGGGTACATGGCCCCAACCATTGGCCCTGGGTACACGGCCATGGGTACCTGACCCTGGGTACATGGCCCTGGGTACATGGCCCCATCCACTGGCCCTGGCTTGCATGTAGTTAGTGTTGCACCTTACTAGTAGACTTGATGAGTCTTCTCTCTGCCTTGTTTCCATTTAGTTGCCACTAGTCACAGACACAGTGCGGCATGTCAGCGTACATCAGACTCGCTGTATGGCTGCATGAGTCTTTCTCACAGGGTCGTCTTTGGGTCACCTGCTTTCCATTTTGCATGTGGTGCCTGGGTTAGACTGTCAGGCTGTCTTCTTCTATTCTCACGATGTGTTTGATATAGTTATCTGTATGTTACGATGTTGACTTGGAGGCACTATCAGTGCATCTCCTCCCAGATGCCGACGTCCACTTTCTATGGTCATTTGCATCCTTGGACCATTGGCTTCTGATTTACCAATCGGCGAAGCATTTAAAGAAAACAGATACTTATTTAGAGTTATTTTCGTTTTCCGAGGACAAATTGAGTGGTCTGCCATTATGTAATGATGATCAGTTTATGAGTAAATTATTATCTTCTACATGCAATGGTGTAATTGTTGATTGCACAAAATTACAGCAAGAATGAGTTTACGATACAATTGTTGTAAAGGTTGTAATGATGCCCTTTGTTTGTATCGTCAATGTAAGCTAATGTATTCTAATCAGGCAAAGTTCATGTTAAGACGAATGCTTTATTGTTGTGCCAACATTCGTCTTAAATAGTATCAAAAATAGATAAGCGAGCGAAATATGAACAACTGTCAAACACGTTCCAAAAACGCCTTTTGAATGACTGCTAGTACCATTACGGTTCGTCGGATCCCAACAATATTGATGTCGTTTGAAAGCTTTCTGCTATTCAAACATACAAATGGTTCCTGATAATCATTCCTAAAATTAACTAAAAACGGACCAACAACCGGGCCCGTTCCAGTGTCTTAGACACTGCGAACAATGTTGTTTCATCGACACAGTTCACCAATCTACAAATTGAGGCACCACTATCTGATTTCATGGTATAAGCTCCACCCACTTTCAAACGGCTGCTAAAATGACATACGCAAAGTAGGCGTGACGTCACAATCACATACAGGGCCCCTGTATATCAACCAACCAACGCAACGAATTTAGACCCGTTGGGTGGCGTACGTTATTGTGATGTCACGCCGACGTAGAGATATATCGGTTTCGCTGCGATCAATGCACATCAATTTCGCCACGGTTTAAAAGTGGGTGGAGCTTATAACATGAAATCAAGAAATGGTGAAGTGCGCATGTCTGAACCTATACAAATGAGGAAAACAGCGCCGCAATCGGAAGATTAGTGTACCGAGTACCCGCCGCCAACAATGTTCGGAACCGTACAGAACACCGAAAACGGCGTGACTGTAGGTCCGTTTATCGGTGTTCTTTAAATGGTTACCGGAAAATCTAGATGACGCTAGAATAACAAAAGTGCATCCTTTCAAATGATACCAAGATCGTCGGGACAGGACGAGCAATGAGGGTGCTAGCGACTGTAGAATTTCATGTTTTGGACGTGTTCTGAGTTGTTCATTTTTCGCTCGCTTATCTATTTTTGGTAGTATGCATGATTACTGTTGTGTCAACATGCATGTTAAATATAATTTGTTACTGTTGTGCCTATCAGCATGTTAAGTAAAATGCATTACTGTTGTGCCAGCTTACATGTTAAGTAGAAGGCAATACCATTGTAGCAGCTGACATGTTAAGTAGAAGGCAGTACCATTGTAGCAGCTGACATGTTAAGTAGAAGGCAGTACCATTGTAGCAGCTGACATGTTAAGTAGAAGGCAGTACCATTGTAGCAGCTGACATGTTAAGTAGAAGGCAATACCATTGTAGCAGCTGACATGTTAAGTAGAAGGCAATACCATTGTAGCAGCTGACATGTTAAGTAGAAGGCAATACCATTGTAGCAGCTGACATGTTAAGTAGAAGGCAGTACCATTGTAGCAGCTGACATGTTAAGTAGAAGGCAGTACCATTGTAGCAGCTGACATGTTAAGTAGAAGGCAGTACCATTGTAGCAGCTGACATGTTAAGTAGAAGGCAATACCATTGTAGCAGCTGACATGTTAAGTAGAAGGCAGTACCATTGTAGCAGCTGACATGTTAAGTAGAAGGCAGTACCATTGTAGCAGCTGACATGTTAAGTAGAAGGCATACCAGGTTACAGTTTTGTCAGTATTCATGTTAAATGGAATGCACTGCAATTGTGCCAATATTCATGTTAAGTAGAATCCATTTTGAACTAGTTTGCCTTCTGGAAAGACTGTTTACATTATTATGGCAATGTTAAAGAATCCATACGGGTGATGCTGATGGAAAATGGGATTTGATCTTCTAGTTTTGGAAGGTGCACAACTTTCTAACTTTCAGTGATCGTTTTCATCCTAACTCAGATTTGGAATTCCAGCATCAGGTTTAGGGTTTCAGAAACCCACTCTTGTATTTTTTGGAAAATATTCTTCAAAATTTTCATTATGAGTGCATTTGAGAAAGTGGGGTTTTCCTCAATTTGATAATATGCCCGTGTTTTTATTTAAAGTAAAGTTATGTTTTCCAGTTCCCGTTGATTAAATTTAATTTCAGACCCACCTGAGACAGCGAGGAAGGAGTTGCAGAAACAGGCTTCAGCATCGAGCAGCGAAAATGAAACTAAAACAGCCGGCAGTGCCACGCCATCCACTGAAAGTGAAACTAAGTCACAAGCTGCCACGTCAAGTGAAGGTGAAAGTAAGGATGAAGCACCAGCAACTGCACCCGGTGAAAGTGAAACCAAGTCGCATGAGGAAGGAGGAAGTGAGGAGACTTCAGGGAAGAAAGAGACGGAGGCTGGAGAGAAATCAGAGGATGCCACAGAGGATGTCAAGGTGGAGACAGAGAGGACAGGTCAGTATGATTCTCAAACACTCTTCAATTCTTCGTATTTTAAACAATGCGCTTTTTAGTACTATTCTTTTAAACAGTTCTTTTATAAAAACAACTGCTTGTCTTCTTTTTTTAACAAGTACTTTGTAATTAGTCTTTTTTAAACTACCGGGGTAGTCATATTTGTTTCAAAACTTCTCTTATTCTTTACTTAAAAACTAATCTTCTTATTAAAACTACTTTTCTTTTTAAACTGCTGTTCTCAGATTCTTTAAAATCTACTTCTCTTTATTCAGAGCCAGAAGACAGTAAGAATGATGAATCAGTTGCTGAAGAAAGCTCTGAGAAGACGGATAAAGACAGCGAGGAGAATCAGAGTGACGACGTGAAAGAAGAAGACAAAAGTGGAGAGATTGCAAGCGAGGCTGAAGGGAAGGAAGAAAAGGCTGAAGGGAAGGAAGGTGAGGCTGAAGGGAAAGAGGCGAAGGCTGAAGGGGAGACAGAAGAGGTAGAGAAACCAGAACAAGAGAACGGAACAGACTCGAAGACTGAGAAATCCGAGGAGACTTCAACAGAGAATGTTGAGGCAGAAAACACTGTCAAGGAGGACACCAAAACTGAAGATGCTAAGACAGAAAGTACCAAGACAGAAAACACCAAAACAGAGGTCTCTCCAAGTGGAGACAGCAAACCAGAGGACGCAAAGGATGGAGAGAAGACAGCAGAAGGAACGAAGGACGAACCAAAGGCAAAACTTTCAGGTGATGACAAACAAACAGAGAAAGAAACCGAACCAGACCAGAATGCCGAAGACAACAACGTCGATGCAAAGGCGGAAGCCACCCCTGATGAGAAAGCAGCAATTACAAACGGTGCTGAGACAGGTGGCGCCACTGCTGACTTACCCATCAATAACGCAGCGATCTCGTCCATAATCGTGCCTGAGGGTGCAACCACGCGTGACGGACATCATCGTCCAGAGAACCTCCAGCTGACCACGATCCCCGAACCCCTCCAGAACCTCCCGCTACTGAAGGAACAGGGGAATCTCACAGAGAGGCTCGAGAAAACCCTCGGCTCCGTTGCTCCGCTGCTCCGGGAGATCTTCGTTGACTTCGCTCCATTCCTCTCAAAGACGTTGCTTGGCTCACACGGTCAGGAGCTGCTCATCGGCGGTAAGTTGAACTGTATCTATGTATAAATACGCCAAGTTTAGAACATTGTCTCTCAGGTGTTGAGGTCCTCTCACGTCTTTCTTTGATTATTCACTTCCATCGACCATTGTCTCTCATCTACCAATTGCGTTTCAAACAACAGGTAGTTAGTTATTTACTTTTTCAGTGGACAAATTGTATGGCGAGGCATTCCCCAGAGGGCGCCACTGTTGTGAATAATTTATGTAAGATTCCCAAGATGGCGCCACTGTTAGAAATTTAAGATAAGATGACTGTAATGTTGATAAGGTCTGCCTTTGGTTTGTTGCTCCACGGATGGGTGTAAGCTCATTCATCATTAATCTATCAGTTTGGGTACACTTGCTGTAAAACTGGTGATGGTTTAAAGTGGGGCTATGACGATATTTGTGTCATGATACAGTTTGACATTCGGGATTTGGCCAATCTTCTAGTTACCAGGTCCTCAATAACAAGGCTTTATGTTCTCACCTTGTCTTTTCTCTCCCCAAATATTCATTCAATTATACTACATTTGAGTTACAAAACTGGACACTTCATTATAAAAAATTGTGTTTTGTGGCATTTTGCTAATTAGCATTGCAAATTACACAAATTTCCAATGCTGTTTGGATCACAACTGTGCCTTAAGACAGTATATTCACGTGTGCCCTTTTACTTTGTAAATTTGTCAGGTTGCTTTTGGCACTTCATTTACATAGATGGTTAAGTACAAGGAACCGATGTGTGTTTATTACGATGTGTTGTACACTTATAATAATGTTCATTATATCGAGTTTGGAGGGGCGGCATGTAGCCCCTCACCTTTGATGTCGTAGATTAGCAGTTTGATGCACTGTGTATATATTGTACTGATTGTTTATTTGTGTACAGCAACACTTTCTTGTACACAATTCCTTATATACGGGTACAGTGTATTTTATGGGTATGCATTGATGTGCATACTGATTGGCAATAAAATATGCCCCTTACCAACCTTTTATATATATGAATCCATCTTCCTTTATTCCAACATCAAACAAGCTGCGGCCACATTAAATCTACATATATCAATACATAACAAAAACATAAATACACATTATTTCCACCCTGTGACGCCACCATTTTGTCATTTTCACACTGGTTTGAGAAACAGAATTTTTGTAACCTTAAACATATTTCGTAAGCGTTAAAAAGAATGAATACGATATATATATGAACTGAATATTAAAGAAATTTATTATTTTGTCTATGCGATGATTTTTTTGTGGAATTGGATAAATAATTAAGTCATTGTCAATGTGTGGGATTTACTTTTATGAAAATCCCTGTGTGATTATGCGAATGCTTACACTTCTATATGCTGTGAAATGTTTATATATGATTATAATACGATGACATTTGAATTCTTAAAATGTCCAAGAATTGTACACCAATTTCCTTTGAAAAAGGCATAATAAATTATCTTGTCTTATTTATATATAATGTCACCCCCAGGTTTGGTGACCCTCAAACAGAGTTCGTCTGTGGTGGAACTTGTCATGCTGCTCTGCTCCCAGGAATGGCAAAACTCCCTCCAGAAACACGCTGGACTCGCCTTTATTGAGTTGGTCAACGAAGGCAGGTCAGTTGCTCACGTCAGTTGCTCACCATCGTAACGTCTACGTCCTAGGAATTATCTTAGAACATCGATGTCTGCTATTAGACAAAATTACTTTCGTTTGGAGAGGGGGGTCAGAGGCAGTTTTGTCTGGCATCAGACATTGATATTTTATACTTTGGATTATTTTCTAGGCACACACTGTGTAGCTGTTGTATAGTGTTTTAATTAATTTTGAATTAGTTATTGAATAAATAATTCTATTTTGGTCTTATTGTTATTCAAAGTTAATGCACATGTTCAGATGATAGAGTGTGATAGATTGACTGATAATTTTTATGTATTGGTATCATCAAATCAGTGTTTACAAATATTCATCTAATGGAGGATGTAGGATGCTGATGCCAGGAGAAAGTTATTTCATCTGTGGTAGGACACTGATGTTCTGAAATGATTCCTTATAAAAATATATTTTGCACACTGAAAAATCCACCAATTTAGCTTATTTGCTGTGGTTCAAAAAGAAAACACTATCGCCTACTTATCAGACTATTACAGTTTAGCATCTTTGTTCAGTTACATGACTATTAAAATCAACATGTTTTCCTATTTCCAAAACTATAAAAGCAAACATAATCTTAGCCAATTTACCTGACTACAGCTGTATTAAAATACTGAACATTTACCTATTTGCCTGACTACTAAAGTCCATCGCTTTGTCAATTGGCCACAGATAATATATTTGTTTATTGGACAGACTTCTTAAAGTCAGCATTTTCTCTTTCCAATAGTCTATACAGTTCCATGTTCCCCCCCCCCCCGCCAGTACTGAATGTTGATGTATACATCTTTCTGCCAGGCTACTTTCCCACGCCACAAGAGATCACATAGTGAGAGTGGCCAACGAGGCAGAGTTCATCCTCAACCGAATGCGGGCAGATGATGTGCAGAAACACGCAGAGTTTGAGGTGAGTCTAACCTCATCTTCCTTCTTCCATCGTACGACCAACGTCATTTTGTTGATGATTCTATTGTAGAGGTTTTTAAGAATGAGACTTCTGCACAGTCAGTCCACAACAGGTTTTTATATTTCCCTGCGTGGGGTCTTTTACTTCCCCTGGCGCAGACACCAGATAGAAGGGACCAACGGCTTAGTGTCTCTTCCAAAAGACACGGGCATTGTAGGGTGGACTACTTTTGACAAGGCATTCAAACCAGCACCTAAACACTGTTTGGCAGGCACCAGGATTCAAACCTTGGCTCCTCTGAATGTGTTTATGTGCGTGTGTGCATGCGTGCATGCGTGATTACGTGCAAGTGTGTGCGTGCATAGGTGTGCATTTGGATATTTGATGTTCATATATATTGCCTTTACATCTGTTTTATGGTCTGATACTCCACGTGAACCTCCCCCCAAGAAGCAATAAAGTATTGTCATTGATACTGCACTATGTAAGAACGCACCCAGACTTACCTTTGCACCAATGGTTGTAACACGTCGTGTTGTCTCCTCTCCAGTCCCTGTGTGCCCAGTCAATGCAGGATCGCCGGGAAGAGGAGAAACTCTGCGATCACTTGATCAAGTCAGCACGGCGCAGAGATCACGTGATCGCATCCAAACTGAGGGACAAAGTGCTGAATATCATGGGGAATAAGCACGGTGCATGGGGTGACACACTCAATGGGTGAGTTAATGGTGCAAGTGTTTGAGAAACCTGGAGTTGTTTATGTATTATTACGCTAGTTGGAGGCATTGTAAGGTGTCTCACCTCCCAGACACCAATGTCCACTTACCACTTCCTAAGTTTATTTACTTCCTTCAACCACAGGCTTTTGATCTGCCAATTGGCAATACATTAAAAGACGCAGGGACTTATGTAGAATTTTTACGTTTATTTTATGGTTGTGTTAAATGATTAATGTAAATGTTTCTTACATTTCATAAGTGGCTTGCAAAAAATTTCATTAATATATTTTGTATTCTAGCTATATGTAGTTAGTTATAAAGAAGGTTTACATTGATAGCTCCTAAAATTTATTATTTTATCATAGTTTGTTGAAGTTGTGTTTTTCCCGCCGACAGGAAGCAGGAGTTCTGGAGACTGGACAGTTGGGAGGATGACTCAAGGCGGAAGAGAAGACTCGTGAAGAACCCCCACGGGTCCTCCCACCCTGAGGCCACACTGAGGGCGGCCATAGAACATGGTGGGTGTCTCTTAAACCAGCGATATCAGTTCTGCATTTATTTACATTACAACTATTGGCTGATTCCAGATTCCAAACAACCTCACTTTAAAATGGAACCAAAGCAGAATGTACAATCGTATTCACTGAGATTCTACTTTAAGTGAATTTTTAACAGTTTATCTACAAGTTTTCATACTTGAACCTGGTTGTACTTCACTGAGATACTATGTTAAAAATAATTCTACTGTTATGGCCGTATGTATTGGGACACTATGTTTTGAGACACCCAAAAAATAAAAAAATAATTATTTTTCTTTACCGTATGTGTTGGGACACCTTTGTAAATGTAATTATTTTTGTCCGTACGTATTGGACACCAATTGTTCATACTTCTGACGAACAAATAACCACTTTTTCCCCAATGCCATGTGTAAATAAGAAACTGTGTATCAATAAAATGTATTACGATCACAGCTGCTTTGAGGTGAACAACACAAACTTGGGTGATGTAACTAATATAGCACCCGCAACGATGTGTCGTTATTCTCTCAGCTACCAGCCGTGGCCTTTATACATTTAGGAAGTATCACAATATGTATCTAAAATCCTAGTTGCAGTCCCCCGATGTTTGTCTGTAATGTACAAGACTGCATGATCTCTCGACTGTCTGCATTGTCCCAAGACTTGCACGTCGTTTCACGTATAGTTGATGTGTTATTCTCCAGTATGTTTAGAAAGGCACGACCACGGGTGCATGTTCAAATAGTAAACAAAACATGCAGTTTTAAAACAAGCTTTATTGGCAATACGGCCGAATTGGGCTGAGTTAACAGATGCACCCTTTGATATTCAACGATGCTCATTTTCACACGGTCAACACAGCAGACTTACAGTTAGATTGCCACTCCTGCCAACCTCGCGCGCCAGGGGGCGCTGCTGATTACATCAGTCTCAGTACTCCCTGGCAGATTGCTTTTGAATAATATCGCTTGCCGTAAAATTCCAGTGGTCTTCTGGGTGGTCTTCGTGGACTGTTTAAGCAGTAGACATAATTATTTGAATACACAGTACCGCAGAGTGGCTTGTGAGAATGGTTGAATGGGTAATTATATTGGGATCCTGTAAATTGGGCGTGTGTTGGGCGTGTGTCTGCACTGTTCACACGGGGGGGTAAGGTGAAGTCAATAGTGAGTTTGATTCAGCTGACTTCCATTCAATGCGTACTGGCTGGCACTGATGCAATCAGCAGCAGCGACCCCTGGCACATGAGAATGGGAGTGGGCGGTAATGTGGGTATGGGCGGCAGGCATTGGGCAGTTAACTTGGAAAGTTAATCAATTAAATTACAGTTAACTCAGATATTTTCAAATTAAATTAACCTCACACATTTATCAGGTCAATTAAATTAACTGCCCAAATTGTTCGGTTAAATTAACTCTCATTCAGTTAACTTCAATTGAATTACCAATTACCGGGGGTAACTTCAACTCGGCTAACAATTAACTTCAAATGAGTTAATAATTAATGTTAATACATGATAAAAAAACACAGCTTAAGGGGGCTAACTGGAATGAATCACCATTGGAACAAATGTCTAACAGGACAAGCCTTCTAATAAAGTGCAATTGCATTTTACAGATATCTCTAAATCTTGAAAACACATTTAGAGAATTTAATTAAAATATCGTATTGCAAAATTTTGTCAAAAATTAAATCAACCTCTTTCAGAAAAGTTAATTAACTAAATTAAGTTAATTGAATTAATAAATTAACAATTGAAATCAACCCATGCCTGATGTGTGATGCTGCGGATAAATACGATACCAGACAAACTAAGTATTTCACATGGCTGAGGATGTAGTCCCTACATAAAACATTTGTTTCACGGGATATATGGCATTTATGCACTCAAAACTTAGTAAGGTAGCAGGGTAATTGACGAGGTAACTATGGTGAAGTTAAAAGCCAGGTTAACGCCAGGGTAATAAAACGGGGACAACATGACGTCAGGATTCGTTCATGTCCCTAAGTATTAAGACAGTGAATCTGAGAATAATTTTTGTGTACCATGTGTTTTGGGATAGCTAAAAAAATTATTATGTTTAGGTGTCCCAAAACATACAGTCATTACAGTATTAGATCAAAATGATTCAAAACATTTTATTGATAGTTGCAAGATTACCATGACTTTTTGACAACATGCAAACTTCAATCGCTACATCAATAGTTCTAATTGCCTCCACCAGGTGCCACTGAGGATGCCATCAATGCAGCTCGAGAGGCTTTCCACGCGTTTGTCGCCAGTACCCAGAAGGCTCAGCAACACACACAAGATACGAGCGAGGAAGATTTGTCCCTCCTTGATGAGAGAGAAATAGAAGTAGAGTTTGCAGGTGCGTCCGTATATTACATATGGTCTTCTCCTCGTTTCTCTGTCTGTCAAGGGTGATGGTGGCCTCGATTCTCATCCTCAATTTCAGTTTTATATTAATTATGTTACTAACGAAATACACGTAAAACTTCCATTGATGGCACATCTATACATAAACAGAAGACGGTTTCCCAAAGTGTTCATACACAATATGTGTTATGATGTAAATTTGAGCAGTTTTTCGCAATGCGAGTTTCGTAAAACCTGCCCAACTGATTGGGGAACAGTTTACGTAGCTCGGAGCAATCGCAGAGAACATGTGTTGTTGTGAAAAATGGATATACATCTGTCTAACATCCTGTATGAATCCATTTTGAAAAAATAATGGATTGTTTTTCTTTCCAGAGGTTGTAGAGTAATCCCTGAGTTTAGCATCTGTGTAGGGGGGAATGTTAACATGCACACACACACACACACACACACACACACACACACACACACACACACACACACACACACACACACACACACACACACACACACACACACACACACACACACACACACACACACACACACACACACACACACACACAAACACACACACACACGCACACACCTGCCATGCACACATGCACACCTGACACACATGCACACACGTACACACGCACACGCACACACACACATGCTAGCTTGATTATAGTTAGATGTTATTAACGGTTATTTTATTATTCATGTTGGTCTATTATTAATGCTGGGAAATCTTTTTATTTCTATGATCGATCATTGGTTTGCCAAGCTGATTGATAATCAGTCATATAATCAGTTAGTGGGCAGCCATTGTGGAAAAGGTTTACACACTAGGTGGCAGTACTAGTGTGAAACAGTTTTTGTAAAATCCAACCTATTTCATTTACCAAACGAAAATATATGCATCTGTTGTAATATTTAATCACCATAGGATAATTATCCAACTGCCCCACAATGTGTAAATATTGCATCTTTCAATACAAACAAATTTGTTTTAGTTGTTCGACAATTGCAATTACTTCACTCGAAACAACTTTTTTATACAATCACACAAGATTGAAATATATTAGTTTCTCTGTTTATTCCTTGTAATATATGTCTGTGAGAAATCTCAGCAGAGTTTGTTCAGTGGCTTATCCAGTGACCACGGATAGTTTTCTTTCCAAAAAGTAGCTTATCTTGGTTAATTGTGTCCTGCAGAAAGGGTAGGTTTCATCCGGTTGAATTAATTTATTGAGTTTTATCGGGTTGAATTAATTTTATTGGGTTGAATTCATTTACGCAGCAGATAAGGTCTCCTTGACCCAACAGGAAAAGGACGTGGGAAAGTCAAGTATGATCTTCTGTGCCGTTCTGCCTTGCACGTTTTATTCTCGTAGACACAGTAGTCACAGTGAATGTGCTTCTCTCTGCTCATGTCACCACATTCCTGTTGTTTTTGTTCGTTTTATACACTTGTTGTATTGTCTGTAAATACAGTGTTCAATATCAGCTGAGAAATGTGCACTTTAAAGGGAAGTTATGTTTGGTTTTTTTCCCCGTAAAATCATGTTATGGCGTCTAATATATTCTAATGTACGTACTGCCTAAATATGTTTCAATGAAGCAGAAACATTTGAATTCTACAGTTCAGTGTTTACCAGAATTGCAGAACTGTCACTCAAATTACCAAATAGCAAGCTCAGACAATTGCGAGAAAGGTTGTGACTCGATGGGGCCTGGTGACATATCACGTGATACTCATATCACGTGATACACATATCCACCTCAGAGTCGGATAAAAGCATACTTGGGCAGTTGGTATGTTACAATAGACATAGTTTACATGACATATATAACATGATTTTATGAAGAAAAATGAATGGACAACCTACCTTTAAGCATTGTTCATTTCTTTGACATTTATTTGTCGTTATTATAACTGATATCTTTCTGTTTTTTAGTGACTTATATTATCTCAAAAATGATTAGTTTTTGTAAATGCTTGCGTGATAGAATTGTGTGTGTGTAATAATTAGTTTAGTTTTTATATATTTTTGCATTATTATTTACAGGTAGGAATATAAAGTTGTCTTCTACTCTGTTTGTTAATGTATGATATATTTTTTAAACCAACAACTAAATATATCAACATCTATTGAGTTTGCCACTTGTGAGTTTTTGTAGGTGTCTTTTTCTGCACTGTTAAAAAATGTAATTATCACTTTCATGTGTTAACGAATGCAAATGTGAATACTTATATTTCAGGAAAACACATGTACATACAAACCTTCATTAAATTGAGTGTAGATGTGTAAAAAAATAAGTTAAAATAAAAGCAAGTTTAAAATATAAAGAAATTATTTTAAAAAAAGTACATAAATGTATCTATACATAGGATATTAAGCCACCATTATTCAATATAAAGTGCATTTGCCCATATAAAATACATGGTCCTTTAATTATGTCTTGTTTAATTGCACATGTACATTCTATCAAACTTACATGTACATGCGAGCAAAATCATGCTAAAAATCATAATGAAGAGAATCACAACAAAATTTAAATGTGAAGTCAACAGAACACAAGCTGGTTTTCGGACTGGAAGAGGAACAAGAGATCACATTTTCAACCTGAAGATGTTAATTCAGAAATGCAGAGAATTCAACCATGACCTTAGGATCTGTTTCATAGATTATTCAAAAGCTTTTGATAATGTTAGTCATCAACAACTGTGGAAAACCTTGATATGCATGGGATTTGACCAGAACATTACATCACTTATCCAAAAGGTATATGTTGAACAGCAGTCTGCAGTGAGATTAGAGTGTGGTACCACAGATTGGTTCCCAGTCGGCAAGGGAGTGAGACAGGGGTGCATTTTGTCCCCCCACCTGTTCAGTATATACACAGAGAATATCATGAGAGAAGTCGAAACTGATACGAGAAGCAAGTTTTTTAATGGACTGAAAGTGAATGGTCAGGAGATATATGAATTGAGATATGCCGATGACACAGCGATAATATCCGATACAGAAGAAGGATTGGATAAACTGATAACTACTGTTAAAGAGCACAGCATGATGAAAGGATTGAAACTAAACGTAAAGAAGACTAAGATTATGGATGTGAAGGGATGTCGAGAACCAAATTATTTCGGCTATGTGAAACGGGATCAGTCTCTAGAGAGACTAATAATGGAAGGAAAAGTGGAAGGCAGCAGAAGCAGAGGAAGACCTAGGAGACAATGGGGGAAGGATATAGAGGAATGGATGGGAGCAGACATCTGGCGAGTGGGGAGACTGGCAAACGAAAGAGCTGTCTATAGACAATCCATCAAGGCTGCAACATCCGGAAATGGATAAGCAAACCCAAGAAGAGACATTCTATCAGTTAATTTTCAGTGGCATATAATTTTTTTAAACGGTAAATATTCTTACGCGATAAGTCGTCAAATTTCTTACGAAGATAGTACTCACACCGTCTCATTGGCGTATCCCAAGATCTGTCTATGTATAGTGTTGTAGGCAGCTTTAAGTATGTGCCCTTGGTAAAATTTACCCAGCGTTTAAAGTTAGGATATTTATGCATTTGTGAAATAAGTAGGAATTATGACCCCTCTAGAATGAGACCTTTTGGAGTATCAGACATGCACAGATGTAGTAATATTGTTATTAACATTGCCGCTTATGTGAGTTGTGTAACGATGCTTGAAACATGTTTTGACAGGTGTGTGGATGCGTACGTTAGTCGATGCTTTTTATTTCTGAGCCGTTCGCACACATCATTAAACCTTTACATCAAAGCCCAACTGCGGTATTAGTCAGTGAGTGTGTATAGATTGTTGTGTGAATACGTCGGTCTGTGTGTGGAAACAGGCAGAACTGTCAGGTGCAATACACAGAAATATTGCAAGATTATGGGTTTAGTTAAGGGAGTTTATGGGGTGATGGGATGAGTCCGTATGTTAAAACGTACGTTAAAAAAATGTACATAGACAAAGTTAATGTGTATGTGTATATGTATATATACATATATATATATATATACTGTATATACACACATATATATATATACATGTGTAAATACATACATACACATACACACACACACATATATATGTATATATATATATTATATGTACATACATATACAATTATACGTGTGTGTGTGTGTGTGTGTGTGTGTGTGTGTGTGTGTGTGTGTGTGTGTGTGTGTGTGTGTGTGTGTGTGTGTGTGTGTGTGTGTATATATATATATATGTATATATATATGTAATGTCATAAAATTTGCACATTTTAATTAATTGTCAAATGACGTATTTTGTCTAAAATATGAAGATACAATACATCCTGAGATAGTAACACATTTTGTATGGCTATAAATTATTATTTTTAACCAAGTGAGATGTTATAAATGTGAAAAAATGAAGTGTGTCGCAACGTCCCATGAAACAGTCGTTCATCTAACCAATAAAATTGTTTCGATTCCCTTGAATGTGAAGTTTACAAATGCGTTGCGCTGCCTTCTCTCTTGGCCAGGTCCTATAGCGCTGTCCGTCCAGTGTAAGCTAGTAGCAGCGGGTGCTGTTGTTGCCGGAACGATGTCAATCACGCGCAGCGAAGTCTACTTCGAGATGGACGATGACAATAAAAACAACAAGTCTGTGGAACCACAGGTCAGTGTCTTTCTCTATCTCAGTGGAGGCTGCTGGCGTCTTATTTTAAATTTCAACCTGTTTTACAAGTTTTAACAAGTTCTGGTTTAATCCAACAGACAGTTTGTGTCATTCAAAGCGTCAGCAAAATTTCTACTGCAAGTGTAACATTAATGCATGTGTATAATTAACAACATGCCATAGCAGCTTTCACTTTCATTTTTAAGTAGATAGTGAAACAGAAACTCTGAGCCAGACTGAACACAGGTTAATGAAAATAGACTGGAATTTGGTACTTCTTTGGCAGGAATAACATTACTACTGTAAATTAAACCTGTGAGATTGTTTAAATTGATGGCCATGCAGTGAAGGTGGTTTCATCTAACTCTGTAGTTACATTTGTGCAAAATCAGAGGACATTGCAGAATTATTTGTATTCTGTTTATGTTTTTAAAATATTACTTGATTATTTCAAAATATGCAAATAGGTGAAAATTTGGCAAAGAGGGGTGGTAATGAAAAGTACCAAGTCCAAAAGAAATCTGCGTGGTCATAGTATTGGTTGTCTGGTCGCATCACAGAATTCCTGTTAGTCAAACCTTGCTACAACGACCATTGTCATGGTTCCTTTACAGCAACATTAGAATCACCCTGTTATGACGTCTGCTAATTGTTGTTGTTCTGTTGGTGTAGCAAGGTTTGATTACTTGGGGATTATCTCAAAACATTGTTTTATAACAATATGCAAAGTTGGTTTCACGGGACTAGCAGCTGTTTTCTCTTTGCGTCACTGTAAACAAATGTGTATAGATTCATATTTATTCCATACTTTTTATACAAAGTGCTTTTTTTTATGTAACTACAAAAAGAAATTTGCTAGATAATTTTAACCATTGCTTATTTCCTTGTCAAAGTGCGTAAGAGTGCAACGTGAGCACACGGGAAGTTGTGCATTACGAC
Source organism: Escarpia spicata (assembly GCA_963995525.1). Taxonomy (NCBI): domain Eukaryota; kingdom Metazoa; phylum Annelida; class Polychaeta; order Sabellida; family Siboglinidae; genus Escarpia; species Escarpia spicata. Next base: position 52,560,646 of record OZ023215.1, read on the forward strand.
GACCGAAGCACCACCTAGTGAGTTGCACACAACACGATGTGATTCAGTGTGTTTAAGAATAACCAATATTGCTTTTGTACGGTGTTGTACATCAATGTTTTGAGATTGTTCCACTAACCGTGTGTTTATTTAATGTGCATGTGACAGTGACATTTTAATATATTGGCAAAACAAATGCTGCACAAATTGTAACTGTATGTAGGGAAAATATTTGTATGGGATTTAGTACATATATTTATTTATTTATCAGATATAATGAGCATGCCGCTTGAAGTACTTATCCTGGAATATATTTCTTAGTAAGAACCATTTGGATTCAGTTGTGACAGACATGAATAAATTACAAAAATGCAGCGCATTTAAGTGAAAATGCTACACCAGTGTTTAATCCCAGACAATATATTTTCCTTTGATGATATTATGAAGAGATTGGTCTGCAAAGGCAAAGACTAAGGTAAGTGGATATATTTTCTTGATTCTTTTCAGAATTTTAATACGTTCATCAGCACGTCAACATATGTTGTGTGTGTCTATTGCATGTCCGACTTTCACAAGATTATATATAAGTGCATAGTTGAATTGTGTGTGTGTAGCTCATGTCCACTGCAGCTGAATTTAACTTGCGATTAGAATATGACATGGCGATCTCGTGTGGATCTTACGTTGACATCGCTTGAGCGACATATAATTAGTTGCGTTTGATTCGCTAGATGGCAGCTCTGTACACGCGCGGTCCGTCGACCAAGTGCTGGTCGATAATAGAGGTTGTGAATTAAGTCGGGGGTTTTTTGTTTTGATTGCATCACGTATGCAGTACAATCATAGGAGTAGGCCTACTGCGGACAGTTTTGGCTTCGTGTTTTCGATCTTCTTAGAAGGACGTCACTCTACTTGGATTGACGTTTGGTGTCCAATTTCGATACTTTTCATGGGATATCGGCCAATTCCAGCGGATGTCTGCAAATCGCAATGTATTCGTGTATTATATAGTTATGGATGTTGACTGAAGTCTGGACAACTGCACACTTTCTGTAGCTACGTCGTCTTCAGATTGTACACCATTTATAAATGTTTAACGTATATATGGGTCATTTCCAACGTGTGTGTAATGACAGGAAGGTTGAGTGGTGCAGACGAATCGGCTCCCATTCCACGCTCAGATACACGCAAGACATAAATTACTATTTCTGATGCAAAGGCAAAGCATTAACGAAAGTGTGAAGTGTGTTTAATTACTACATAGTGACGCCGTATGTGTTGGTTAGGATGTTTGATGAAGGGACGTTAACATTGCAAATAATGGTAACAATTTATAGATAATGATACACTTTTTACAGCGATATATAAAGACATGAACACATTTATAGACCTACTAGTTGCATTTTGCTGGTTGGTGGAAATAGATGAATAAATCTTTACGTTTTCACGCTATGAAAGTAGCATTTAACAAAAAACATCTAAACTTAAACAATAACTGCCTTGTGAATTTATTTAGTAACAGTTTCATATCTTAATGCCGACACTCTAATTCCAGTAAATGTACACCCGTCATTAAAAGGGCGTACAATAATCGAACGGGACACACATATCTGAGTAAGACATCTCACGCGTACGGAGACAGGGCGATAAGCCGGCTAGAATCCGAGCAGTTAATCTGCCCCGATTGGTTTCCGCGATCTCGTTACGCTCCATCGCTACGAGGGTTGACACGGAATGACACAGGCCTCCGCTGAGGTGGCCGTCGCTGTCAACCCGTGTACGTCGTCGCTGGCGTCTCTGACAGTGCCACCGCCATAGCCCAGTGCGGTGCACGGGTGGCCGCGCGCTTCACCGACGCTGCTCCGTTAACGCGAACTGGCGCCCTCGCGAGTTTCTCACTGACATTTTGCCGCTGATACGTGTTTTGTTCCAGGTGCCACTAATAACGTTTATGTAGCAATTATTATAAGTGTATGCTTGGTGTCGTGTGTATAAACAGTACAGGCATGTATGTTTGTATATATATATATACATATATATATGTATATATATTATATATATATATAGTAGCTCGGGAAATTTGAAGAGCCGTCGGTGGAGAAATGTACGGACTGGAGTGTTATATGCACGTTTAATTAACCTGATATTTTATAAACACAGAAATACAAAACAATAGTACTATATATATATATATATATATATATATGCATTGTATGTGACGTTTTGTATATTCACTATACTTATATAAAGATGTGGAACGTCTATAGTGTACCTGATATTTTATATATTAAGGTAAATATACTTAGAGAAAGATACGGAACGATATTATACATATACGGAACGAGATGTTCCGTATCTTTCTCTAAGAGCTGTGAATTTATTAAACGTCACATACAATAGATTCGCGTATATAATGTACCATACGAGCATATATAGTACAGCTGTATATATATATATTATAACGTATCGTGCGCGCATATATGATATATATATATATATATATAATATATATATATTATATATGTACATATTATATATGCGCGTAGGATACTTTATATACGCGAATCTATTGTATGTGACGTTTCTTAGAGAAAGATATGGAACGAGATGTTAAGCACGCCTATCTGTTTGTACGTGGTATTTTGAAATTAACTATACTTAGATAAGAACATACAGAGAACGATGCGAGATACAGACACTACTTTAGTGTACCTGTTAATTTACATCTTACCTATACTTTACATGGGCGGATGCATTTCTGACGGCGATTGACAGAGATATATCCGACCTCTCATAATGGCGTTGTCACATCGCATGACACATGATCGACACCCAATACATGTCAGTCAAGACGGAACCAGCCAGTAGCGATTACTAGCACTAACTATACTTGCACGTACAATTGCCCTCTGACATTCTCTTCCATCCGATGTTGTTAAGCCACCAGACGTTGACGTGTTCACTATTGCCGTATGTCAGCGCCGTCATAATTCGGCTGTGTATGAGCCCCCGTCGTTTATGTGAAATTTAGTTAGCATCGTATTTGCTTGTGGTGGTCCGTTCCCGCCACTGCGGCAGATACCAGGAATGGGATATGAATATCACGAAGGTGTTTCTACTGTAGTCGCGTGGTATGTGTGGAATAGGTTGACCATACGAATGTTTCCGCTGCAGGGGAGGTTAAGGATTATTAATTGTTCCGAGTTGTCTACGCTGGAGAAAACAGTTAAGCAGTCGCTTGTGTATGTGTGCGCGTTTTTATTTTCAGTAATCGTGCGTATTTATACTTAATTTCTTCTAGGATAACTTTTTGTTGTTATGTAACTGAAAATTAAAGAGTTAATACAAACTAATCATTTGAAACTGCAATCACATTGTTAACGTCATTGATTTATTGTTGACCAGAAAATGACTTCAACAATACTGAGTGTGTGTGGCATATTGTAAAATATCGTTTTACTAAACACCGACCTTGTAAGATTCAATCGGACCGTACTCCGTGAGGTGTTGACAACTAACCCAAGCTACCGCTGGGTCTTTGAAGGAATTGATGTACCCAGTTCGTCGTGGTTTGCCTACGTCACAGTTAAATGTTGCGCGTGACCTCCGGCAAGCTTTACCTTTGCCACCAATGTTGATAACGGCAACGCATTTAAATAACCAAGCATAGTCTCTTAACGATACGCCATTTTGATTTTGAACTTGTAGCGTATACAATACAATTACGTCACACCAGAATAACAGAGGGCGCTGCGTGAGTGACTATGTTTGCTTATTTAAATGCTTTGATAACGGTTTTATACGTAAATGACTTTATCATTGCTGCATGACGTCACTTTAAAACATTGCCTTATGTTATTGCCATAAAGAAACACATTTGTGGCCAGAATTTCAAAAAAATATACGACAGAATGTCCGAATCCACCATGTGTTCGGTATCCATTTTAAGGTTTGACGGAGTGTTTGCTGGGCAACAGGTCACGTGATGGATAGGTCAATTGATGACGCGCCGGAAACTTCACGTGCTGCACGGTTATTGATGAAGCCTCTGTGTCGTGAACAAGATGTCAGCCTCCAGGGTATAGGAGGTTTCATTGTAATCTTCCACTTTGAGACCACATCCTGAGGTTAAAATTGTGATTGGTTAGTTTGTATTAACTCTTTTATACATGGTCATCAAGACGTTGCCGTTTGTTTCCCTTTAAGCGGCATCAAAGTTATAATTATATATGTTGTCGCTTATATGCAATTGTCGGTTCTCCACGAATGTCAGCGGTGTGTGTTCTACTGAACGGACTGCCCTGTATATATAATTATATATATATATATATACATACATACAGGCCTATACTGTTTATACACACGACACACACACACACACACACACACACACACACACACACACACACACACACACACACACACACACACACACACACACACACACACACACACACACACACACACACACACACACATATATATAGTAGCTAGAGAAATTGGAAGACCGTCGGTGGAGAAATGTACGGATTGGAGTGTTATATGCACGTTTAATGAACCTGATATTTTATAAACTCAGAAATACAAAACAATGGTACGATATATATATATATATGCATTGTATGTGACGTTTTGTATATTCACTATACTTATATAAAGATGTGGAACGTCTATAGTTTACGTGATATTTTATATATTCTGGGAAATATACTTAGAGAAAGATACGGAACGATATTATACATATACGGAACGAGATGTTCCGTATCTTTCTCTAAGAGCTGTGAATTTATGTCGGTTCTCCACGAATGTCAGCGGTGTGTGTTCTACTGAACGGACTGCCCTGTTATCAATACACCCACGCAGTATGCGTGTAACATCAAGGTATTCGCTAGTAGACTGTAGTATTTCGGCGTCGTGTCTAGGTTAAACTACCGTGCGCAGGAATAGCAATGAACAGTCCAAGAAATAAGCCATTACTGTATACATGCAAACATAGTTTGTGGCCACTCGATACCAGGACCTGCTACTTAAATTGCTCGCCGTCCGGCGAAATCAAACGTAGCTATTCCAGAGTCAGAACACCTGGAAAAGGCGAGGAATAGTGGAATGTTCATGCCAAGTCGCGAGATATCGATATCGTCGTCGTGGAGTAGCTGAACGATGCCGACCAACCAAACCAACATCGCCTTATATGTTTAATATTTTATTAGTATCCATATATATATATATTATATATATATATATATTTAATATATATATTATATATTTATATGTGGATTCTAATAAAGAAGTATATAAACACATGCGTGCACCTGTGTAGTACATGCATAATTCAAGTGTTCGTGAAATGAGTTTGAAAGGAGACGAGCAAACATATCAAACTGAGAAAGTTGCTCTGTAATTATGTACACGGTGTTTATAGATATTTGGTCTGAACCACATGACCAGTATAATTATTACTTATATTTGTGTAATGATATTTCAACTAAATGTATACCTTTAAGTAATAAAGTAACATTTCATACATATATATGTATGTATATATATATATACTGATAAATCATTTCGTATATATATAAATATATTACATTACGACATCACACTTTTCCCATACACCCAACTTCAGTATACATTACACACTTGGCATAGGTTTAATGACCTGCGGAGCCGTTAAAAATACAAAGATATGGCTAGGCAGTTCCATTTGTCATATCGTAAATTACGAAATGATTTATCAGTTCGACGGCGGCCACCGTAAACATTTAAATTATGTCTATTGAACTAAGCGGCGTTTATTTGGCGACGATCGCATTTTTTTCGCCAGTTCTGAATGACGAGGCGGTTGAATCGATGAAATGATAAGGTTTGCCTTCTCAGTCACTGTCAACGGTGACTTTTAATACTTTAATGGCCGCTGTTTGTGGCGCCGTAAAAAGCTCGCTGCGTGAAAGCTAAATGTTACTGTCGAAAGAATCGTGAGTGATGATTACAGACAATGCTGTGCGTATAATGTATAAATCTGAACGACGTAACGATTTGATTACACCGAATTACTGACGCTGTACGTGCATACATAGTTGCCAGCGTGTGAGCAATGGTACGTGCATGTCTGGGTGCGAGCACGTACAGCGTACGTGTTTGTTTAGCTTGTTTTTCGGATGTGTAATACATGTATAGCCGGTGATTGTAGAAAGCCGGTAACTGATCAAAACGTTTGTAGATTAACTAAAGTTAACGTGCAACCATTTCTGTGTCATCTTAATGAGGTATAGGGGTTTATAGGGGGTATATAGGGTGTATATATGTGTCGTTGCCTTCCGGAACGTTTCGTATCTCTGCTTCACCTGTATGTTTAATAAATGTATTCCATCTCTCCATATCCTTGCAAAGTACCTCTATTTCAGCTCTATGTTTAATAGCTCTACTCCACCTCTGTGTTTCTCATATATAGCTATACTCTTTCTCTGTGTTGGCCTAAATATAATAATAGGTGACAGGGTATGCATGGATATTGTGAGAAATTGCGTTAAATTGACGGATACGCTATATATACTTTGCCGTTTGCCTATGTCACGATAAAAATTATGCTCGTGACCTCCATTAAGGTTTGCCTTTGCCACGTTTATATATGTGAATAGCATTATTATTGCGACATCACATAAATCAAACATTCCAGCATACAGCTGTCACTTTAAAAAAATTGTCTTTGTTTTTATCATAAAGAACATCTTTGGGGGCCAGAATTTCGACAACATGTACGACGGACTGTATAAACGCTCCACGTGTTCAGCATCCAGTTTTGATGACTTGAGGGACCTTTTGCTCGGCAACAGGTCAGTTAACGAAGTCCTCGCAGTGTCACTGAGTTTACGTTACCCCAACTCAGCAACCCTGTAAAGAACGGGTTTTATAGTTCCTGTCCAAATAACGTATTTTGTCCAACGTTAAATTTATGGTTTCCTGGATAAAGAAATGAGCTGGATTCGGCTTCCTGGATCGTGCGTGTCGTCAGGAAGGGGTGTGATAATGGAGCGAGTCGGGGCGAATTAATCTTATGTTTGGTCGGGAAGGAAGCGTCTGGTTGTACTGTGCAGACGTGTACGTCTGGTGTATCCTGTGCAGAAAGCAGCGTATCGCGCGAGCTCCATGTCTCGTCCCGTTATTGCCGAGTTGGCGCGATAAACCCAAGTAGGCGATGTCAGCGGTCGACCGAGCCATATGTCAGCCCGTCTGATACGGGGCCTGGGAACGGCGCTCTTCGGCTTCCTTCTTCTCCATTCGAGGCGTTCACAACGGGCTTAATGTATACGGAATAGCATAATGTTAAAATGAATAACAGCGAATATTGTGTGGTGTGCGTATAGTAGAGATTGGATGAAGGAATTGATTATGCACGCGCACGCACGGTGGCACGTACGCACGCACGGTGTCACGTACAAGCACACACACACACACGCACGCACGCACGCACGCACGCACGCACGCACGCATGCACACAGGCACGCACGCACACACACACACACACACACACAATCGAACATAGTAAGAACACAATTTATTTCAAAATGAAACATTAGGAATGTACATAAACTTTTAGGTTTAAAATGTGTTGTTGTATATATATATATATATATATATATATATATATATAATTATATATATATATATATATATATATACATACATATATATATATATATATATATATACATATACATATATATATACACACACACACACACACACACACACACACACACACACACACACACACACACACACACACACACACACACACACACACACACACACACACACACACACACACACATATATATATATATAGACTTTGCCGCTTTGCCTCGAAACCATAATTCGATACTTGATGCTGATCTCAGTACTGACTTGCCTGTCGTACTGTGTGTATCGCTGTACAACAACATTGACGACATCGTGTGACGTTTATATATCCCGCTCCTCGAAATATTCCCAGTGTTAATTAGCCTATATAAATAAGGATGATATTTCAGAATGAAAGGTTCTCAAATAATGTCATCCATGGGATGCGAAATGTTGGAGCGACGAACCAGATGCTGTCTACATATAATATAGTACACAATACTACATACCAATCTCACCGGGTCGCGTTATCTAATTCCCTGTAGCCATTTTCATAATGTTTACCATATAGAGCATATGCATTAATTCCACAAACCCGTTGAGTAATAATATTGCACTCTTTACATCGCAGTTAATGTAATTAAAGTATGGTAACGAGGTGTTAACCGTTGTGTGGAAACCATTAATCAACTGTTGTACAAAGCTGTCATTGATGTCGTTAGTAATGTGTTGACTAAGATAAAGTATTTCCTCTTCACCCACGATGACATTGTCTGTTTACATATATAAACCCAGTAGTGATTGGCTTTTACCAAACACAATAACATCATGGCTGTCCCTATATTTGGCATTCGAATCCGCGCCGTAATTCTCACGCCTGTCACGTTTCTGAAAGCAACGAGATCGTGTAATCATGTCAGATTAATGGTCATGCAACTGAAACTGTTGTCACGTGTAAATCATTATCATGGTTTCAACAAGCAGCGCGTTCACAAGATTCTATCAAGAACGCATCGGGACTCTGGACAGATTTCGGCAGAACGAAGATTACGTTGTAAACGGATAATCAAACCCGTTTAAACTGCTCTGGTATAGGCAGAGTCGGCTGTCTTTTTACATAATCTATGGCAGATGTTTTTCAGTAAAAAGGACGATATCCTGGGGGGATTTAAAACCGCGATCTTACGATATACAATATTACAATTGCATATATACTAACAAATGGGTGATCCATGGTTTACGTATTGAAACTAAGTCAGACATTCCCCATAATCATTATGGTTTACGATGCTTAATTAGTATTTATATCATCTCTAACTAATAGTATTATTATTAAAACGTTTATGATAATGCAATTGTTTTAAGACTATTAAGTCAGCGATTTCAGTTTTTCGGCTGAAGTTTTAATAACTTTCGACGGTATCCAAATAGGGTATCAACTCAGTCACATCGACGATTACACTTCCGAAATTGCGCCAAACGGTAGTGGTGTTATATGATAACAATTAGCGGAAATGTCGTATCATACACGGCGAATGCGCATGCGTAGTTTAACAGTGAGTTGACGGTCAATGTATTTCTAAAAGTCTGTTTTATACGAAGACGGTAAACCAACGAGTTTAATTTTCGTGAGGTCTCCGAGTATTCTCTCCCTGGCGATCACTGTACAAGACGTCTCGGTGTGCTCTCGTGGCATAGTGGTGTCAAGTTGATGACGGGTTTACATTGGGGGTTACTACATAACACCTGACAACATAGGTAACATAGAAGGTTTCATATTGAGAACTGACATTTAATAATAAGGTTTTGATTTACGCACGCGTTTGTATTTAAAGGGCGGTTTTACATTCCAATAAGTTCCAATAAACAATAAATGACTGTTTGAATGTTTTTTTTTACAATTTACTGGCGCAACGTTCAAATTGCAAACGCTGTTTGGAGATTATTAAATGCATTTTCGCGGGCAGTATTCTGTCAACATATGTATGCATAGTATTATAAACAATACGTAAATAAATGCTCTTGTTAATTAATGAGGACTGACATTGCGCCTGTATAGTGGACGCCTTGTTCGAGACAATCCGGCCATTTCTAAACGGAATATCGTCTGCCGGTAATAAAGCTTTTGGCGCGACTGACTGTTATAATAATTAGTTTAAGTAGCGTTAATTTGCACTTCGTGTATTCCACTCTGTGTGATATCAATCACTTATTTACAAATATATATATGGATTGTGAAAAGCTGTGGCATATTACTATAATTGTTGTAGTATACTCGAAGTAAATTAAATATAGCTGAAAGAGGTGGTAAGACAAATGTTAATATATTAATATAATGCCCATAACACCATAGTTAGGATAGCCAGTGAAAGAGTAGGTCTTTATTTCTAAAAAAAAAATTCGAATAATAAACTCATAAGACCTACACTTAACGCAGTATTGCTTTATTAGTTAAATATACCACTAATCACTAGGTATGTACTGATTTGGTAACTTAGGGAAAGTGTGTCTAGTAATGTATCTGCGCATACAAAGTGTATACTATAGTAAGCAGCGTTGTTTGATATCTACTGCTACATTGTAATGTATTCGAACTCGCGCTGTGCCAGCCAATATGACAATACTAATAATATTGTTCTTATCCGGTCCTTATTGTTACGGCTTTAGATGTAATTCTCACCTCATTTGATCTATCCAAAAATTTTAATTTAATTATACGTTTGGTGTAAAAAAAGAGCAGATATTATATATGAGACGTTGTGTTTTGGTGCACTTCCGTGTCCAAATAACGCTACGAATTGCACCGGCGTGCGCAGTTCTAGCCCATTGATTGCCCGGCAACGGTCGATGTTTGCGCAAGTCGCAGCACTACTTGGAGCATAAAAGTACCGTAAAACACTATATAAAAATTATAGTAATGTCTGCTGTTTGTGCATCTCAAATGACAATGAATTTTGACAATTATTTTAATTTTCCTACGACCCCTTGAGGAATAAGAGTGTTTCTCTATAGAATATTTTAGTAGAACTTCTACAATACATAAAACGTCTAGTCATATTATATTGTAAAAAACCTATATACGAAATGTAAAACAACTATTATAACAATGCATAAAGTTTAGTGATATATCTGTCTTCATTAATCAGTCGTCGCAAAGAAATTTTCAATGGGAAATATATGTGCGACGATGTTTAACGGGACATACCGCAGAGGATGTGCTCTGGTCGAGGTGCAGCGTGCAGACCGTTGGTTGACGACAAGGCAACATCGTCATCATCATCGTCATGGGCGATACTACGACACTACGAGGGTGTCGTTGGTGCAGGGTGGCGCGCATTGAGTAGCTGATAGTGGTTTATGTATTGTGCCGAATAATCCCGAGAAAACTCGACCCCCGCCACTTTAAGATCATCTGAAAATCTGACTATACACCTTAAGTACAAATACTGTTTCCACGGTATACCCCAAAACTCATCGGCGGCCCCTAGCCCTGATAAACGTGGCGCGGAACAACTTGTATTTGTGGTGTCTCTGAAGCCCACGAAGATTTAGGCGACAGACAAGTTATTGTTATTCGTTCAGTCCGACAACAAACGACGGCGCATTTCTGACTTCGCATCAACCGTCATCACTATTACCCCATGCAGATTATCTAAGTTTTTTTTCGCCGAACCATGTCTCTTTTCGCGGCAACGCATGACTGTTTTACAATCCCAACGCAGCGGCAGCAGTTGCCACCCCGGCTCAGAGAACATCCATCGCATCCCGGTGTCTGTTCTCTGCGCGTAATGCGATTTTTTTGCCGTGCGTATTAGAGGATTCGGTGTTGGTATAAAGCCTTGATTGATATGCAGAGAATGCCGTCGATGGAGCGCGTTGCGTATGCCTGCCCGGGTGAGAGCGGCACTTCAAAGCGGGCGACGCGAGGGCGCGCGCCGCCTAGACGCGACGGTCTGACGGGCTCCCTACCCGCGCGGGCAACTGCGATAAATCACAGCTCCGTCTTATTCTTCTTATGCAAACAGAGCGCTTACTGAACCGCGCCATTTGACCCGTGCGCTCCTCCATCAGTGGCCGTCACCAGACGACGTTGTGTTGGCCGGTAGCGGGTGTTTATATCGGCATTGACTGCGCCTGATAAGATCTCGCGGCGCTGTCTTGTGCTGTTGCGCGGGGTTGTGCTGTTCTCTCGCGTCGTCTTCTCGTAATCGCCGTTAACCGCGCGGCGTTCTTCCGCCCAATCATCGATAGCGGAATTATTATGTTTGCGTGTTCATTAAGTTCTATTTTGTATGCATGCGCGGTGTTCTTTTGTGTGGATCTGTTGTACGATTTGTTTACCGTTAAAGTCATTCACCTCTTTCTCCCCTTGATTCCCTCCTTGGTCCCCCATTCCCGTGTCATTTCTTATACATTCCTCACCCGTCCTCTTTCTTTGTATCTCCACCCTCTCCCATCAGATGTAATCAATGCAGTGTCAAACGAAATGTAATTAGGCCTTATGCAGTAGCATAACACAATAGTTTGTCAATAACTCTAGAAATGGGTAGATCGGCCATGGAATAAATTAGGAAATGGTATGGTTGAATTACGCGCGCCCGTCATTTATTATTATGTCAGTGAAATGCCATTAAGCATATCCTATGAAATTGTATGCACACCTGACTTTCAAGTTTCCAAATATACCAGCACACATGAATCTAGACTGACAAAAAGCGTGCATGAATCACATATGCACATTACATAATACCAATTTGATACACAAGTAAACAACTTCGATGTATTCAGATATATAAAAACCGTTCCGGAAGCTACAACTTTGAGGTTGACCTGTCAGCAGATTTATTCCACCGGACCACCCCGAGGAGGTCGACACACACGTGGTACGGTTCATTCATGTGACGTTTTTTGACTTGCAACTTTGTATACCTGTGTATATGTATGGATGAGTGATGCCACTGCTGCGTAACGCCTGGCGTCAATGACCCTTGTTGAGATACGAGGCCAAACCGACATCGTAAAGACGTAGCAAGGTGTTTTGTTCCTCGAACTTTGGCAATATTTCTTGGTCGCTGCACCAACTCTGTATGATAGTTACTCCCTGTACGGTTGGCTTACTACACTTCTGCTGCAAACATAACGCTATATATATATATATATATCGTTATTTTTGTATTTTAATTCTCTTTCTGAATTTTTAACATTGCTTTCCCTCGTAGTAACTTACGTATACAATTAGTTGTTGGCGATGTGGAAATGATTAAGAAGTGTTGGCTTTAGCTGTAGACCTTTTATGCATATTAGGGTTCTGGTTTTAAGCGTTTTTGGAGTGTTATCCGTGTAGTTTCTGTACTGTGTCGTACCGGTTATAAAGAGAAGGTTGATATTGATTCAATGGCATGGAAGCCTTGACAGTTTGCAAGATTCCAAGAAGGACATTTTAACATTTTAGGGTCGAAACCTCGCGGCCGAGTGATCAATCTGGGAGCGGTCTGTTTTCGACACCACCTGTGTGTTTTTATTCGACCTAACCTTTCCATTGTGTACGTCAGACGACGTCATATTGTCATTCCGGTCACATAGGTGATCCGTCTAGTTCAGTGTTCAGCGTTTGACATCGAAAGGGAGCTGATTTTATACGCGGCGGCGTATTTCTTTTTCGATCCATTCTCGACAAATCTGTGCTTGTTGGATAGGACAAAAGTTAAAACGAATATGTCGTAAATTAACTGCGTCTTATGTTATTTTCTGGCTGACCTGAAACGTGGTCTGGCGTGCATGCAATTCACGCTGACAGTACGGCATAGGTGACTGACGATACCGTACAAACATGGCCCGTATATAGCGGGCTGACGATATATATATATATATATATATATATATATATCGATAAGGTATATTGGTTACGATATATACGGTATACAGCTGGCTGATGAAGCATGATATAGCGGGTGGCGGTGCGGTATAACGGTGTTCATCCCCATTAAAAACATTTTGTTAAAATAAACAAGAAACTAAATTGTTATTTTAAGGTAGTATGGTTTCTTAAATGTACACGGGTTAATGTTAAATGAAGAAACCCAAGAAATGGTGTTGAACGCATCGACAGTTTAAGCGCTGTCGCTCAACCAAGTATTCGTGTTGGCTAAGCTTTGGCGTCACGATTCCGCTCATTAACTACTAATGCAAAATAATTTTTTTTCATTTGCATAATTATGTCGCTGGCTAGACGTCATTGTGAACATTCACTGTGTATTGTATATAAGGTGAATCATTTGCGTCATCATAAACAAATGCATAAGTATGGAAACGAGATTGATTTTATATGACGCATGTCATATAATATTTTTGGTGTAGCAGCTGCATGCGCAATATTTTTGGAGACTATATAAAGTTTAGCCATACATGTATTTTGATGTTGCGTATAATTGGGCAGTATCGTTGTGTAGGTACGATGTCCGTTCCACATTTATTAAAACTAGCAAAAATGCCCGTCACCTGACGGGATGCCTTGTTAGATGACAGTCGCGATAGTAATATTTACCAAATGTTAGAAAACACACAGCATCGTTACATAAACAACATAACGCGCTCGCAGATACTAGTTGTGTTTTCAAAATGAAGGTCGGAGAGAATGTAAGGTTCACGTCCATCGATAGGCCGTAATCGTGATAGTGTAGAATTGTCAAATAATATTCGTATTGCTATGCTGTTGGCAAGCATCTACTGTATGTTGCCAAGTCCGTGACGCAGGAGCCGTTTTCCCGACGTTTTCGCCGCGCGCGCATGGTTCCTGCAATTGTTAGGTTATGTATTACTCGCAAATAACGTTTTACGTATTGTGTGCACATTACGTTTTACGTTCCGAACAACTGATTTATCCCATAAAAGGTTAGAATCTTGACATATATAGGCTATTTTTATCTTATCATGCGTCCTATTCTGGAGTCGTAGATTAGTTCTTGAAAGTTTGGCGCTCGTGGTTCAAGAAAATTTTAACCTACCCGCATACATACGCTAGCTTGATTATAAGTGTGTGTGTGTATATATATATATATATATATATATATATATATATATATATATATATATATATATATATATATATATATATATATATATATATATATGCTATTGTCCTTAATGCTTGAATAAATATGTTTAAGGTCTATAACCCGCCGAATTTCATTTAATAAGCCAGAAAAAGTGTTCGCAATTTACAAATTGTTCCCGCGAAATGTCCAAATTGTAAACAAAACCTGGTACAGTGTATTTCCAAAGAAGCTCTACTGGCAGCAATGCGGAGGCAGCTGGAGGTAACCGCAATGCTATTTTACGTTCGACCCGTTGACGTCGTTACCATTTCAAGACAACTGATTTAACATACTTCCTGCTAATTCTTGCCAACCCTGCTGAGTCCGGGTAACAGAACTTATAACCTCACGCTAATACTCGCCAACCCTGCTGAGTCCGGGTAACGGAATTTATAATCCGACGCTAATACTTGCCAACCCTGCTGACTTCGGGTAACGGAACTTATAACCTCACGTTAATAGTTCCTTGACACGTCAAGTCACAGTCCAACAGCCGCACCAACATAAACACAGTAAGACGTTTGAGTTTGCTATACTAAACTATTATATACAGTAAGTGATGTTTTGAGATGGTTATGCCGATAATTAAATGCGTTCAGCGATCGCCCAAGTATAGTATTGGTATACATTCGATCAAACTGAAGCATTGTCGGATCACATGCGAGGTTCTGGTATATATCATTCTCGTTTCCTTATAGAACCTGCCTTACCTTTGCAACTCATGTCAAGGTCATAATAGGTCATCATATATAATGTTTATTGCTGTTTGATAAGAGTTTTCAGATGGTTGTGCTAGTAGCGGGTTTCTTTAACCCCAAGCGCACGCACACGGTGACCTTTGCCCCCCGCGGCGACCACCTGGCGGCGGGTTTCGTCGCGATGAAGACGTTACCCGGAGTCTGGTACGGCGGAGACTTTACGCGGGAATCGGAAGCCGGTAATTCGATTACTTGCTTCGTTTAGCGCTGCGCGGCGCTGGGTTGTGTCCATGTAAACGAAGACGAAATCTCTTAAGTGGCGTTCTCGGCGACTGCAAGTCGCCAGAAATCGACCCGGGGCGCGTCTCCCCTTTCTCCCACGATCCCGGCGTCGTCGCCGCTGCTTTCCCTTCGCCCCGTCGTGACGTCATCGGCGCGATTTGGGGCGCGGAGCGCGGCAGTAGAACATCTGACCAACAGTCGAGCGGATTCGAGTTCGACTCACTATATAAATGCCATTTTTGAAACTTGACATTTTGTTCGCCTCCCCCCTCCTGTGTCTTGGGAGAGGCACCATACGTCGTTACCCTGTTGTGTCTATGCTAGGGGAAGTAAAATATTTCACATGGTCAAATTGTTAATTTGACTATTTTTCAATCGTCAGTGAACTGTGCAAGCGCCGTGAGCGCGTCTATTTAGCGGATAGCGGCGCTATATAAGACTTTATTATTATTAAATATGTAACCTGTCGTGTTATCAGACTGGTGGCCTCTAAACGTACTTAAAACTGATTCCTATTCGTTGTCTGGTAGACGGAGGTGGTTCCCGGCCGTCCATTGAGAGGCACCGAGCAGTGTTTACGCTAGCAGTGTCGTATGGCCGACTCCGTACACCGGAAGTATGAAACTGTCGGCGTCGTGTGGGGTTGACGGCAGTTGTATACAGTGTCAGTTTCAATATACTTCCGGATAACACCTTGACACCTAGCGACACGGTCAGGGGAAATTTTATCTAGAACGAAACAAGCACCACGCTCTCGAATTTTATGAGAAACACGTTTTTAAATAAGGCAAATTTTAGCCAGTTTGTTAACTTTAACATATCGAGTATCTGTCGGTCGATCGTTAAGTGGGAATTTTTACATGAATTGATCACATGCAACCGTTTTATGGACGGGGCGCTTTGCTATTGGTATAGCGATGTTTAATGTATATATAATTGATATATATATATATTCATAGCGGAGATTAGCTTATTGCTGGCAATGACTAGTAACGTTGATTGATTGTTAGACTAGCTGTTATCTGTAGCGATGGTTGCAGTTATAAGTGACAAGAACGACTGGAATCAGATTCTACGTTGAGCATGTTTATAAATCACGATTTAAGTATGCGACTGACGGGCGACACAGTGTCGACCTATCGGAAGCGTCGTTTCTTGTTTAATTTAAGAAACAATGTATTAAATTGTAAACGGGTCTTGACGCTTGTACATCGATACATCTCGTCACCTATCGCCTGTTTGCTATATTTAGACGTCGACTCTCGGGTATTTTATTGCTTGTTTACAGCTTGCGCTAATCCAGTCCGCCTGCGTTTCGCTGACTGGCATGGAGCGACGCATTAAACTAATGTATTTGTAGTTATGATGCAGGGCCAGGAGTTAACCA
>OZ023215.1:52580205-52605205 GCA_963995525.1 Escarpia spicata
TGTTGGGAATCGAACCAGCATAAGTGATTGATTGCAATTACATAATTAAACAATACTTAATTGTTCTGGTCTGCAGAGTCCTAGCAATGCGTTGACAGTTCGTCCCGGGACGTTCCTGCTCACGGGTTGAACGTTTTTATCCTAGGCGTTTTCTAGTTCCGTAGCTCATGTCCTGTATCTATTTACCCCTCCTATGGCATACAATGGAATGCCTTATAAGGAGAGGGGAAATATACCGTGCATGGGGGAAACCTGCATGCACATCTATAGGCCGTTTCCGTGAATCTCCGCTAACAACCCGGGCAATATATTACCCTGTCGTGTTTGTACAACTGCGTCGACTGACAATACGGCACACTTCGCTGCAACCGTGCGACAAATCACCGCCCGGTGTGATGAAGATGACTCTACGCTGCGGGAGATAGCACCGCCTTTATTCGTTCGCGCTCGTCACTGCGGCCACTTTCACACCCCCGCTATTGTATTACTGCGCCTCTTATAGCGCCACACAATGGCTGCAATCTCTACCTGCCGCCTCCATCAACACACATTAGCAGGTCGCTAATTAATAACGCCATTAGCAATCATAAGGGTATCGGCCGTTGTCGACACGCGCCGCGGCAGATGGGCAGGCGCCATTGACGGCGAAACCGCCCCTGCGGCAGCGCCACGCAGCGGGCAGTCGATGAACAAAGTGATCTTTTGTTCAGCGACAATTAATACGCGGTTTACTGGTCATTTACTGTTCGTGCACAGGTAGCGGGCGGCTCAGTTCTCACGCTCGCTGAGTGTCTCCTTGTGAAGGCAGTCATACAAGGTTTTATTAGTGCGAAGTGTGTTTGTTATTATCGTAAAGTCGTGTGTGCGTGTGTGTGTATGTGTGTGTGTGCGTGTGTGCGTGTGCGCATGTGCGTGCGTGTGTATATATATATATATATGTATGTTTATATATATATATATATATATACATATATATATATATATATATGTATATATATATATATATATGTATATATATATATATAACCGACATGCGCCATGTTGCTCGGAAACGTACGCACGCACGCAGGCACACACACAATATGTGTGCGTGTGTGTGTACGCATTCGAGCAACGCGACGCATGTCGGTTTGTTCCCGTTCCACATTTCCTTCACTCTTCTCCCGCTATCCTGTCGAATTAACTCGAGTATTTCGCCTCCGTCCGGTTCCCCTCTCCCATTTCTACTTCTCGCTCCCAATTATTCCCTCGCTGCTCGGTCGTGCGTGCCCTTCCCGCACCCCTAACCTTATCCCTGGATAAGTTTCCCAAGCTGTATCCGCGGAAATTCGTCGGTGTCGGGAACAGCGTGGGATGGCCGCAGGCAGGACACTCTCCCAGGTCGCTCCTTTCCCTTCTTCCCAAGCGTGTCCCACTGGAAGCACGCCCGGGTCTTCCCAGGAGGATTACCCACGCCCGATCCCACCGTGATAGTGGGCACATTCGGGGATAATTGGCTGGGAAAGGTCGGAAGTGGGAACCGAGAGTGGGGAAGTCGTACCGGTGTATTGACGTCTTGCGTGGTCAATACATCAAACCACCTGACGTAACGGTCACTCTGCTACGACGTACGGTAGTGGTCATTACGCTGTGGTCAATGTGGTCACTTATGTTTGACCTGTCCGTTTGGTCGTCGTCCAGGTGAAATTGGCCGGAAGAGAGCTACTTTCCTAAGTCCCGACGGCATTACGACTGGCTTTGTGGACGTTGTATTCTCGTTTGAAGTCACCGACGCATCGCCGTATATAGAAACCGTGCTGACGACACTGGGGGAATAGGGCGGTTATTCTTTGACTTTATACCGTGCTGACGACACTGGGAGAATAGGGTGGTTATTCTTTGACTTTGTACCGAGAGGGTGTATATAACCCCCCCAAAGACAGAATAGAAAGAAAAACCAACCGCACAAACGAAACATGAGGTTTTGTTTGCAATATTGCAGAATGAGTGCGTGGGAACGTATCAGTAACAGAAACGATTTAACAGTATAGGCCTATCTCCACATTACATGAGTTATTCCAGGTGTTTAATATATTTACAACATATTAATAACAATATTAACGTCTTGTAATTATAAAATATTTAACTGCAAATATAGGTATAAATGTATAAGAAGATCATACATTTATATATATATATATATATATATAAATAGTCTTCTATATATACGTATACATTGATACGTATATATATATATATATATTGTTCCACATATCCGAAATTATGAATATATATTTTATTTATCTATTTATGTAAGAAACTTTTATTTATATTATTTATGTATATAACGGGTATATGGAAAAGTTTTGGACAAGTTCCGACATGCTCCGTATCATATATTTGTCGGGTTGAAGTTTCACTATCTATATAGTCGTAATTATTTATGTGCACGGGTACATATAGTAGTAATAATAGTAATAACAGTGACTTCTTATGCGCCAGTATCCTCGAAAATCAAGCTCAGTGGTGCAACAAAACCAAAGTAATCTCGCTATCGTATACAGTGGGTGAATTGTCAACAGACGGATGAAAGTGCTAGGAAGCAAAGGAGGATAGGCAATATTAAAAAGATAGGTTTTTAGACGACGGCGAAATGAACCTATATTTCCTTCTAATTTAACGCTGAGAGGAAGTGAATTCCACAGACTTGGTGCGGCAACCGACAAGGCTCGAGTTCCAGCTTTCGTCTTTACTCGGGGAATGACAAAAAGATTACACCTGGTCGACCGTAGCTGTCTGGGATTTCTTGCTGGAGTGAGCACCGAATGTAGATTCGCAGGTTGAGTGGATGAAAGGGCTTGGTAGGCAATTGTACAAATCTTGAAAATAATCCGATATCGCACAGAGAGCCAATGCGACGATATTAGAAGCGGCACTGAGGGAGAAAAACGAGGACTACCCTTGTCAAACAATTATGGACGCGTTGAAGTTTTGTTATATCCTTGCTTGCAATATTATAAACAATTGCAGTAGTCAAGTCTGCTGCTTACAAGTGCGATAGTTTTAGCGACGGAAAGTGAGATATCCCGGCGAATACGGTGAAGATCACGGATATGGTAAAAACAGCAGCGATACGTTTTGGATATGTGGTGTTTAAAATTGAAGTTTTCATCAAACGTTATTCCGGCTGCTGTGACACTTTGACTCAAAGTACGTGTTGGGAAGCCATCAAGTTTACCACGCTGTTTTAGAGTACCAATGATAAGAAATTCAGTTTTATCTGCATTTAACTATAATTTGCTGTCATTCATCCAATGGAAGATACCTTGGAGACAATCGTTGAGCTGGTATAGGGAGCGATTTGTATCTGGTGTAGCCAGAGAAATGTAGATATTCGTGTCATCTGCGTAAAGGTGATGATCCAAGTTATGACTTTGGATAACAGCCCTGAGTGGCGTAGTGTAGAAAGGCCCAAGAACAGAACCCTGGGGGACACCCACATGAAATGGGCAGTACGGCTGAAAAGCAGTCACCTATATTTATGGCGTAGATACTGCTGATCGACGCCGGCTGCAGAAGCTGGCTGTACCACAGTGAGCGAGGGACGCATCGTAGCGTGTACGTGATGATGACAGATTGTTTCAAGAAAGTAGTGCACTTTTTACTATATTGGCAAGCTAGTATAATATTTCGTTAACTTCCAAGAAACCACGCAGGCGCCAGGAATGATGTATTAAATAGCAACGTAATTCGTGGAAATGTGTAACAATATTTCCATCAAGCGTGGTTGTCGGGAACGAAACACTCAGTCGCGGGTGTATACAAATGTATAGCAACCTTTGGGCAAATAGTATACGTGTGAACTGTATCTATACAGCTGTGTGTGCACATTTAAATAGCAGCGATGTTAACTAAGTCTTGGAGACTCACGCACGCACGCACGCACGCACGCACGCACGCACGCACGCACGCATTCGCACACACGAAAGCCGAGAGAAAAGTAGGTATATACACTGTAATGTATCAACGTACATCCAACAGTGTCCATTGGTTTCTCGATACGGAGCTACACTCCGTGGTTTCGAATAAATAAAGGGCCCCACATCAATTGTTTTCCTTTTCAACGTACACGTATATCTAAGTTAATCGTGTTGTACGTATATTTACCGTCGAAAAGTGCACACAACTGCAGTTTAACTTAGCGCTAAAACGGTATAATCCATTAATATAATTAAAGGTAAAAGTTCACATAAATGAAATGTCGATATGTCTCAGAAGGTGGTTCAGTTATAACCGACCAATTCGTTGAAAGGACATTTTAAACCGAAGCTGTCTGACCTTATTTTTTAAATATAATATTAATAATTTAGAATAAATACGAAGCAGGTATAATGGCTACCAAATTGCGCTTAATGAGGCTGAATAAACAAAGCATTGATGCTATCAAACTTGTTGTGGAGGATCGCGTGCCAACTCGGGAGTACCTTTCAGATTGGACGGTTTGCACATTCCTAACCGCAAACAAACAGACGGAGTTCAGCTGATTATGCTCATAAATATCACCCTGGCTGATTCTGGGTAAGGAAACAGATAAGGTTGCTTTAAAAGAACTACGATTTAAATTTGGCCAGTGTACTCGTGAAGGCGGATGAGTATTCAGCCTCCGAGACTCGTGAAGGCGGATGAGTATTCAGCCTCCGAGACTCGTGAAAGCGGATGAGTATTCAGCCTCCGAGACTCGTGAAAGCGGATGAGTATTCAGCCTCCGAGACTCGTGAAGGCGGATGTGTGTAATAATAATAATATAGTTCTTATATAGCGCCCAATCCAAATTATTGTTTTGGGGCGCTTGACAATGATTATTGCAAATAAAATAATAACATGTAAAACCATATATATTTTAAAATACTAATGTGAGACTCATGAACGCGGATGAGTATTCAGCTCCGAGACCCGTGAAGGCAGATGAGTATTCAGCCTCTGAGACTCGTGAAAGCGGAAGAGTATTCAGCCTCCGAGACTGGTGACAGCAGACGAGTTTTCAGCCTCCGAGACTCGGGAAGGCGGATGAGTATTTCGCCTCCGACACTCGTAAACGCGGACGGGTATTCAATCTCCGAGACTCGTGAAGGCGGATGAGTATTCAGCTTCCAAGACCCGCTACAAGTGTGGCAGCAGCCGACAGGCTGTCAGGCCATAGACGTGCTCATTTCCTGTCGTCTGCTGCGCGACAGGAAGCCGGTTAATGACGACGATTGGACAAGATGGAAGCTCTACGAGGAGCGATTGTTCGACTAATTTGATTACCCTGAGACTGTTCGGGCTGACGTAGAACAGGGCGTTGAAACAAAGGCACACGGGAAGAACACTAAAGTGCCTGCAAGGAATTGTGTGACGGTATACTGTGTAGCGTATGTCGATTACCGTTCGTCATCCAGCAGATGTTATCAAACTGATACAACTGTATCTCCTTCTTCCCCTACCTTCCTCCCCCTCCCTCTCTCCCTCCCTCCCTCCCTCCCTTCCTCCCTCCCTCCCTCCCTCCCTCCCTCCCTCCCTCCCTCACTCCCTCCCCCTTCCCTCCCTCCCTCCCTCCCTCATTCCCTCCCTCCCTCACACCCTCCCCCCTCCCTCCCTCCCCCCTCCCTCCCTCACTCCCACCTTCATCTGTTTGTATTGCTTGACCACAGTAGGCATCTTTCATACACCCCTCTGCCAGTATTTTTATGCAGACTAACTTTCAGATCCAATCCGTATTTCTGTTGTCTTTTCTCTTGCCTCGCTGCTCTCTGCAAACGAGTCAGATTTCGTGACTCGCTCTGACAACTACTAACCGTAATTACCACTGCGTTACGATAACGTCTATCCAACGGGAAATGACGTTTCACGCTTGAGCCGTTCTGTCAACTCAATTCGGTTGACATTTGCGGAAATGGGATATGATTTATCGTGCATTGCGCAGGGCATATAGGTTGACGGCTGCTTCGCCCAGCTACACAAAATACGACAAGACAACCATGTTCGTTGTCTTCGGTTCTCCCATAGGAGGATCCATCGACACGTGAGACACTTGCAGTTAGCTTCCGCAATGACGCGTCATCCACGGGCAACGCCGTGTACACGGTAATGGAGATGATCAGGAGGGCATGGATTCTTGGTGAGCGGTCTTCACCTGTCGTAGAGGCACAGTCTCTGGTGATGTCCCGACTCTATGTCTCTGAAAGTCGTGTCTTATGCATTCCATTCTTTGGCATTGTCCGTCAAATTCTTCACCAATCTGCTTGTCTCTTACATTGATTCATTCTTGGCCGCCGTGATCGCGGGACCTCTCACATACATAATCTAAATCTCCATATTAATATATAGATGTATGCGATGTTCACGCATTGCCACCGGTGGACGACCCCGTGGCATCGGCTTCTCCGACACCTCCTACCGCTAATTAGAACATCTCACGAGATTTCCGACAAACACGTTGCCAGCCGACCCACGCTCGGCCCTTCAATAATTAACTATGACGAATAGCGCAGTTGGGTCGGGTTGCGCGAACTTACGGCGGAGGAAGACTGATGACTGACGGGGGAAAGACGGGAGATCGATGGGTCGGGGACGAATAGTGTCTAACGAGCAGTCGCAGGATGCCCTCAAAGGGAATATTAAAGGAGCGGTTTTCATTAGGACGTGTTGACGTTGCGTCGATGTGTGATTGTCACCAATTAGTCGTCGACGAGCTGCTGGAACTGGGGTAATTCACTGTGCGCTTGTAACTGCTTCCTCAACTGTGGAGCGCAGTAGCGCAGTGTGTAGAACATCGGACTCTCAATCGAATGAGCCCTGGCTCAAAACATGTGCTGCGGTGTCGAACTTTGGACAAGTTCGTTCACTCTACGTTTCTCCAGTTCACTCAGTTGTATAAATGAGTACCCGGCTATAGACTGTGGTGGATATTTGTGTACGTAGTCTACGCCCATTAAAGTGTGAAGTGCTTTGATCAGTCCCAAGGACTGGATGCTGCGCTATATAAGAACTTGTTTTTTGTTTAGCCCATGACGAATCCGATTATTTGACGTAGAAAACTGCAGAGTGTGAATAGCTTAATTGACATTTGCAGTCGGTAGAGTAAGAAGTGCTTACTTTGTTGTAATAATGGGTCGAAAGAATTAGACTTTTATAGTTTGGTAAAATTGGTTGCCAAATATACGTTTTGTCTTCCAACCACTGCTCATTCAGTTGGTTCCCACACAATCTGGACCGCAAGTGGGACGAAGCACAACTGATTCTGCCAACTTCCTGCTAATAGTCATCCTCTCAAGCCAAAAGTGATGACGGAAACGGAACACGCACGCACGCACGCACGCACGCACGCACGCACGCACGCACAAATGCATAGAAACTATAGGTTATATAAGATTGACGTATGAGCGACGCCGCTAGACATAATATTATATCGTTAATAATTCGATTATTGACCGTCTTGTAGAGCTGATACCGATACGCACGTCTAAGCGTGACATAATCAGTTGACACATTACATGGCGAGTATTATGTTATGAACAGTCACGTACCGCCCACGTCGTTGGTTAGATAAGGCGGCGGCCTTTGAAGCGTCACGCTTGACGTGTGGGCGGTACTGGACTCGCTGCCCGGGGCTTGCAGTACCGGTCTGTTTGTTTGTTTGTTTGTTTGTTTGTGGGGGCTTGCAGTACAGGTCTGTTTGTTTGTTTGTTTGTTTGTTTTGGATCAACAATGCTAAGACATCATGTCCCAACGGCATAACACCATGTACATACATCAATATTACAATGGATACCAAGTATCCAATGATGCCTCGTTGACCGTAGTCCATCTGCAGTACTGAATCCCTCTTTGTTGCCCATCCGTAGTGTATTGAGACCCCTTTTGACTAGTTTATTTGCAGTACTACAGCCTAACTACCTCTTTGCCTGTGGCCCATGCATCTACAGTATTCAAGCGTCTTTTCACTGTGGCCATCTACAATACTGGAGTCCTCTTTCGTTACAGTCCATCTATAGAACTGACGCCCTCTTTGAGACCCATATATATATATATATATATATATATATATATATATATATTCACTGTATAGCCCCAGTAAATCCCTCTCTGGCCGTGCTCCGTGAGGTCGCTATTCCGTCGGCCGTTACTGCAGCTTTAGTACTATACGAGCGCCTGCAATGTAGCGTTTCAACGCACATCTGGCGAGCTAAACTGTGCGCCCAGCTTTATGATTACCGACCGGCTAAAGTGGACTGAGACGAGCGCCTCGCGTCGTTACATCTGCGAGCATTTAGATCGCTGCCCCCGTTATCATTACTCGGCGTCACGTCGGTGACGTAGCGCTGGGTAATTGGCTTCGGGGCGACCATTCACCCGCCGCCCGTGTCGCTGAGTTACGACCGTCTCGCCCCGATCAATCAGGCCCCGTCCGCCGGCTGTCGGGCGGCCGTAAACAGTGGGCGATAATCTGGGTAGATAACGGCACACGGAGCGACGTCGCCGTGATCGACGACCGCCGGACTGCGTCCGTTGTCCTTGACGGTGTCGTGCTTACATTTATCCGGACGTTAAATAATATCCGGGTGACGTTTCTGCGCGTGCACGTATCTAGGATAATGTATTTAGCACCAGCTCCGACTCTCGCGCTTTCATTCATCCGAGCGTTATGTATGTTTACATACATATATATATATATATCTGTGTGTGTGTGTGTGTGTGTGTGTGTGTGTGTGTGTGTGTGTGTGTGTGTGTGTGTGTGTGTGTGTGTGTGTGTGTGTGTGTGTGTGTGTGTGTGTGTGTGTGTGTGTATGTATATATATATATATATACATTATATATATATATATATACACTGGCACTTTTAGCCAGACCAGACCAGACCAAACCAGACTCCCCCGACTGCAGTGTATCCACTACACTGACTAACACCGACTGCAGTGTATCCACTACACTGACTAACACCGACTGCAGTGTATCCACTACACTGACTAACACCGACTGCAGTGTATCCACTACACTGACTGACACCGACTGCAGTGTATCCACTACACTGACTAACACCGACTGCAGTGTATCCACTACACTGACTAACACCGACTGCAGTGTATCCACTACACTGACTAACACCGACTGCGCGATAAGCCGGTGTGACGTCATAACGACGTAAACTTGAAGTCGAATACGTCAGACTGACACCGACTGGTTCCGACATAATCGAAAGTGTTCAAGTTTAATTGATTATGACGTCACTTGGGCTTATCACGCAGTCGGAGGGAGTCTGCTGCGATCTGGTCTGGTCGGATCAGATGAAAAGTGTCAGTGTATCCCTGTCTTTAGCCGCTTCACGAACTCGGCCCCAGTCCTCTAATTGGATCGGAACTCGGACGTTTGATGGTCTTGGTAAAGCTGGGCACGCACTGCTATAGTTCGAGAGTTTCTCAAACTATAGTAGTTTCGTGTTTATCCGCTTTAAAAGTACCAATCGTCTGTTGTTTATGTTCTTGTTGAAAATCGAATCGCGGCAACAAATGCTCAACATATTAGTGCGGAAATAAAAAAAAAAAATTTCGAAATAAAAGTATCATGGTGTGTGCCTCGCTTTAAAGGGACCTAGACTGTTCGTCTACCCGGAATTGGCGGGAGTAGTAACTTCTAACTGGAAATCTGCTGTGTTGACCGTAAGAAAGTGAGTATCGTTGAACATCAACTGTTGAACAGACTATATCCTTTTAAGCGGTGAACTCTTGGCATGTGCGGAACCGCCTGACATCTGAAAATTCAGAAGTAAAAGTATCTCAATGTGTGCTTCGCTTTAAAGTGTAAGCGGTGAACTCTTGGCATGTACGGAACCGCCTGACATCTGAAAATTCTGAAGAAAAAAAAAGTATCTCAGTGTGTGCTTCGCTTTAAAGTTGAAGCGGTGAACTCTTGGCATGTACGGAACCGCCTGCCATCTGAAAATTCAGAAATAAAAGTATCTCAGTGTGTGCTTCGCTTTAAAGTGTAAGCGGTGAACTCTTGGCATGTACGGAACCGCCTGACATCTGAAAATTCAGAAATAAAAGTATCTCAGTGTGTGCTTCGCTTTAAAGTTTAAGCGGTGAACTCTTGGCATGTACGGAACCGCCTGACATCTGAAAATTCAGAAATAAAAGTATCTCAGTGTGTGCTTCGCTTTAAAGTTTAAGCGGTGAACTCTTGGCATGTACGGAATCGCATGACATCTGAAAATTCAGAAATAAAAGTATCTCAGTGTGTGCTTCGCTTTAAAGTTTAAGCGGTGAACTCTTGGCGTGCACGGAACCGCCTGACGTCGTCGCAAGCTTAGTGTAGTCTTGATGTCGCCAGACGTATCGCGACTTATTCGATTAGTGAACGTCTTGTAGAGCTGATACCGATACGCACGTCTAAGCGTGACATAATCAGTTGACACATTACATGGCGAGTATTATGTTATGAACAGTCACGTACCGCCCACGTCGTTGGTTAGATAAGGCGGCGGCCTTTGAAGCGTCACGCTTGACGTGTGGGCGGTACTGGACGCGCTGCCCGGGGCTGTCTGGACATTATGTTCGTGCTCATTGAAATTTGTCACCCATTTATGGAGTGGAAAATGTGGAAATTGCTGAAAAGTACGAGGTTTTAAGATCGTACATTTGATGTTGGGTCTGACGAACGTGGAAGAATAAACACGGATACACACGTGTAATGTAAACAGTGGTAGAAGATGTGTTGTGTTAGTATTTGGAGTCGTAGCATTTGTTTCTGATAACCGATTTAATGTCGTGGTACGCTCAATGTAAGATTGTCACTGTACGGAGTTCTCGCGTGATATTTCAAATGCATAAACATATTATGTGATTACTCTCGCCGAGGAAAAGCCCGAACAGAGTCTCTCGCGACTACTGTGAACAAATACCGGAGCAGCAAATTTACTGTAATTCTGTTTACCTATAGGTGCCTTGTGTTTGTTCTTCTAAATGTATGATATCCAAAAGAATTCACGTTGTTTCAGTAGCATATTCGCAGCACATACTCTAATGTGTTGACCGCCCAAATAGTGTAATTTAATTTAGTGAATCACAATTTTTATTATTTCACCATTCTCTTTTTACATTTTTTGGAACGCAGATGTGGTAGATATATTGTAGATATATGGTAGATATATGCCCTTCACGTGATCTGGTCAGTGTTTGGCTTGGTCTGGTGTTCACAGCTGTTCGCCAATGTGCAAAATGACAACATATAAACGTAAAATATAAATGTATTAATACATATATACACACACGCACGCACGCACGCACGCACGCACGCACGCACGCACGCACACACACACGCACGCACACACACAGGTATATCATATAATTAGTATATATATATATATATATATTTATATATACATATATATATATATATATATATATATATATATATATAATTTATATTATATATTTTGTATAATATATATATATATATAAGAAACATATAACTTATATATATATATATATACAATGTATATATATATATAATACGTTGTATGTACATATTACTGATATACTTTTGTTGTGTGATATATGTATAATATATATATATATATACATACATAATTATATATACTATACCTGTATATATATATATATATATATTATAACTACGTAACATACTTACTTAAACTTAGTTAGCCTGGGTTTCGTGTATTAATATGCTACAAATGCTGCTAAAGTTGTTAGCAGTGTTTTGTCCCTTAATGGGACCCTCCTGACCGTTCACATTTACTGTTATTATACGTCCGTGCGTACATATATTGGTTATATAATCTGTAACTCCTTCACCCCCTCTCGCGACGGTCAGGTTCCCGTCGTGTTCACGCGCCAGTGCCTCGAGACGATCCCGTCTTTATCGCCAACCATCTGCGCCGGGGCTTCCCTCCGCAAAACGGCGCAATTAAAATTCAATGATGGCGGATCAAGTTCGCTCTTTCAAAGCCGGCCGCCCGACAGACTATCGTTGTAGCGGCAGATAAAACTGGCGGGGCGCTTGCCTATATCGGCAGAGACAAAGACGCAGAAAAAGTGGCTGGCGCGTCCAGAAGACTAAAGAACTATTACTACAATTACGAAAATCGGCCAACCGCAGCCAGCCCGACGGATCGGGTGGACGGAGGCAAACAATGCGCGTGCATCGGAAGTGCAGATTACGGGCGGATGTCTTGTTTGGCCGTATTTAACGATGCATTTGAAGTCGGCTCATCGCCAAGATCGTGCAGGTGGCGAGGGTGATTGATATACGGCGATCTTAGTTGTACTTCCGTGATTAGATCGATGAAACAGAATACGTGCGTGATTAATGTTGACTAAGCTCTCGGTTGTACTCCCGTGCCCCCTTGTGTCGTGCCCGCCTACTAGCACGCCATCCCATTAACTTCCCGTTCCGTCCCTTTTTATCCCCAATATATATCCTCTAATAGTTTGCATCCTCGCGCGCCAGGGGTCACTGCTGCTGATTACGTCAGTGCCAGCCAGCAGTACCCGGCTGATCGCTTTGCGAAACTCTGAATTTAATCTGAGCCTATGAAATCGCTCACTAGATCAGTGGTTGGCGGCAGGTCAGGTGGTCATAATAAAACTAATTTCAACCAACCGTGGCTCGTGTTACATGCAATGCTTAGGAAGTAGAAGAAATTATTCGAATACACAATACCGCTCAACTGCTGGTGCTAATGGGCGAACGGGTCATTATATATTGAGATTCCCAAAAGTCGTTTATCCGTCTTCAAATTGGGGCGGATATTTGCGCTGTTCTCACGGGTGATGCAGTCGCGACTGGCGAAGTCAATTACTAGTTTGACTCAGCTAACTTCCGCACTTCGCGTAGGGGATCAGCCAGGGCTAGTTTTGCATGGCAAACAGCCCTGGCTTGCGAGGATGATAGTTTGCCCTTCCCTCCCAAGCTATATTCTCCCGCCGTCCGTCCCCAAGCATGCCTTCTGTATTCTCTCTCGTCATTGGTTTCGACCGGCGGCGACAAACGTCTTCTGATACGCCGTATTTAAGCGCTGCTTTGTTGAATATCCCACAATTGATACTAATCCCGATTAATGTAATCCCTTACATGTATAGCCCGACGAGCTAAGCCCGACTGCCGCCAAGGTTCCCGCGAAGTCGTGGCGTTCACAATATTGGTCGTCTGCTTTGAAACACTACCAGCTCGCTGCCCGAGGCGCTCGCAATGTCTCATGTTCCCACGGCTGCCGCTTATAACGTTCCACATCCTACCATTTGTTTTATTTCGTAAAATGTACGCTGTCATTAGTTACGCTTGCGTGATTCGTACGAGTTGTCATAATAAAATAAAGTGATTTGCAGATAAACAAACAAACGCTATATATATATATATATATATATATATATATATATATATATATATATATATATATATATATATATATACTTGTCTCTCTACATTATAATTATTGTGTGCACATAACGCCAGGTTATAGAACAACTGTCGCGTTATGGGACATTAGTAGTGTCGTTGTAGGCAAATTGCAGAATAGTCGACGTATGTAAATATAAATATGACATATATTATTCCTGGGTTGCACAGTGAAGTATGAATTGTTGAAAACCGAGAACAGTTATTAAATGCAACTATACAGTGGAAATACAACTATGCAGTGGAAAACGATATATATAGACGCATATATATATATACATATTATATATACATATATATATATATATTATATATATAAATAAAATGTTTTATATAACTAATAACTATATATATATACGTCTATATATATATATACATATATATATATTATATATAAATAAATGTTTTATATAACTAATAACTATATATATATATATATATATATATATACATGTATGTGTGTGTGTATGTATATATATATGTATATATATACTAAGTTATTAGTTATATAAAACATTTTATTTATTTTACCATGGGAGGTTAACATCAAATACCTATATTACATGACATACATGTGGATGAATAGCTATTTATCAACGCTGAATTAAACTTGTTTCAAACAATAATAAAGTTACAGTTGAAATGTATGTAGTTAGTAGTACAGTGCTGTAGGGTTGACAGGCCGTTGGAATGAAATCGAAATATGTTGTGCATGTTTATTGTAGGTTCGTAGTCAATTCGATATTTTAGCCCTGCTCTTTTTCAATCTTGTTTAACAAACACGTGGGACCAATCTATCATCGACTATGAGCGGTTATTCTAGCTAGTTTGGACAGTTTGATTATTTAGTTTCGGCAAAATGATCGGATGATTTTATATACGTTATTTTGATCTGATCCGTTCGAAATTAGGAAAAATGGGGTTGTGTGGTCCGGCTCTACATAGTATGACATTCAAGTCTTGCCAAGTTATACCCGATGCAACGATCACAGTCAATTATTCATATGGTTTTAAGAAAAATACTCATTGGTACTTTATACCAACAACGGATATTAGAGACTACACACACACGCACGCACGCACGCACGCACGCACACACACACACACACACACACACACACACACACACACACACACACACACACACACACACACACACACACACACACACACACACATTTACCATCAACGAACTTAACCCGCGGTGGACTAAATCAATCGAGGAGGGACTCTTCATAAATGCGGTCATCGAAACGTCGGGGAATTGTAAAGCTAATTCTCCTCGCGCGCGTGATCGGGTTTTAATTGAGGATGTTTGACGGGCCGTGCGCGAGCCCCGGCCACCGCCGTCCAAGTCGATCTGTCACGGTCACGCCGCGGGGAAGGCACGCACGCATTTCACGGCCATCTCCGTTAACTAGAGGTCGACGGCGACGTGTCGGCCGGGCGTTACGAGGCCCTCCACCCCCGGGAACAGCAGCCGTGTCGCCACTGACGGGCCGGCTCCTGATTGGAGGCGATGGGCCGTCGACGCGCATTCGCCGTCCGCCGGTGATGGGTCCGCCGAGACCCGACGAATCTTGGCAGTTTCTTGGCCGCCGCGATGTACTTCTTTTGTGTGCCGTGTCTGTCACAGGCGTTGGCGATCATGGCCCTCCAAACCGCACGGTCGTGTGTAGTTTGTAGCAGTTCTGTTGTGCTCCTTCCACACCATGTTGACAGCCTATCTATTATTTTATTCTCGCGATGTGCAATTGTCGGTTTAACGACTTGTCGTATAGAGCGCGATCGATGCATGGGACGGGGATAGAGAAGTCAGGCTAAGTGTCGCACACTGTTTACTAATTGATACTTAGCGTCTTGTAGTTGAAACGCACTGAGTTCATATGTCTGTTTATTTATAGTTGTTCATTCGTAATGCTTTTTTTAAATAATGTTTACACTGACAGTAATAATATAATACATAATAATAATATAATAATAATAATACATTAATACAATTAATCAATATGTGAATATATATATATATATACATATATTTCACATATTTATTAATGTTATTAATGTATTATTATTATATACCGGTATATATTGAAATTTAAAATGTTATTTTTAAGGTAAAATAAGTTTGAAATGGAATGCAGTGCTACTACTACCACAACTTGCGAAGACAAGTAAATAGTAGATATGTGCCATTCACTAGCATATTCATTATATATATATATATATATATATATATATATATATAATATATACATATATATACATACATAATATATATATATATATATATATATATATATATATATATATATCGTGCCGCCTGACGTGCTTAGCAATCGGGCCGAAGGTCGACAAATT
The DNA here is from genome assembly GCA_963995525.1 of Escarpia spicata. Classification (NCBI taxonomy): domain Eukaryota; kingdom Metazoa; phylum Annelida; class Polychaeta; order Sabellida; family Siboglinidae; genus Escarpia; species Escarpia spicata. The sequence goes on from OZ023215.1 coordinate 52,595,998, forward strand.
CTTGTGCACCGTGTGTCAATTATCCCCTATTAATATATGTGGAATGTTCGGCCTTTCACAAAGCAACGCATATAGCCAGTTACTTGACCCTGTATAGCTTGTGTGATCTGGCTGTCTTTCGGGCTACTGAATACTCGTAGCCACGAGCAGGTCGCTGTAGAGTGTAAACGTATCGATGTGCGTGCGTGCCTGCCGTTCACCGTTTTTCCACCAATGTTGGGAATGTTTTCCGCCGTTTCGTCGGTATTGTTCCCCGTCGTTGTCGCCTACAATTCATTGCGACTCGTCGACGTGTATTTTCTCGGTCGTTTTCATTACAGTTGTACTGCCGTCGTCGGCGTAGGTGTTTCTCTAACCGCGTATTAGTGTAACCAAATCCACCGAGGAGCGGTGGAAATAGTTTCCCAGACAATGAGCGGCGTTCTGTCGACATCACAATGGTGTCGTCCTTGCGCTGAAGCGGCGAGCGGCCGATCCCGGGCGAGATAACATGCCTCGGCTGCCCGACCGAGTCGTTGAGGCACGCCGACTCTTGGTAGTCTGTGGAGAGCTTTGGTTACGCGGCCGATGTATGCAAGGTGTATTTCTGTGTTCGTCTGTACTAGAGGTGTCGGTCTTGTACGCTGCTTGTGTCGCAGTGTTGAAGTATGCGTTCATGTCGCAGTCGTATATTAATGGTGTAATAATGATTTCGTGTGAAAACCCGCGTTGGGTGATCGTTTACTGTAAAGTATTGTGCATACACATTGTCAACTAATTGTTTAGATAGTTTCGTGTATAGCCGTGGGCAGCGTTCTGTGTGATCGGCGTCGAAGTGCAGTGTTGGTTCTACGTTCGGTGATCCCGCGATTCGGGAATTGTTCCCGAACAGCGGAGTTCACGTACTAGCGAGTTGTCGAAGTTTGAATGACTGTGGTCTAATGCCTGGCGGAACTTCGTAGCTCTAGCGTATTTGTTCGTTTGTTCGTTCGTACGTTCGTTCGCATGTGAGTATATCTGTGTGTGTGTGTGTGTGTGTGTGTGTGTGTGTGTGTGTGTGTGCGTGCGTGCGTGCGTGCGTGCGTGCGTGTAGACCAGCAAGGTAACAGCGACAGTCCGTGTTGGCACCGAGACAGGCAACGCGACAGTGAAGTGAGCCAGACCGTTTGAGTGAGCCTCGCGTTGCATGCTAGTCCCTGACCGAGTCGTTTCTGAATATTGATGAGAAATGGTGTACGTCGAGGGTCGTAGTCGTGTCAAAATGATGTTATACTTGCGTGGGAAAACACACCGGCATAATGATGCACCCGTGTACGCATGCAAGCTTGTACAATTATCCACTTGACAATCAGCGGGGGGCGTGCTCCAAGCTGAGGAAAACGAAACGCCAAACTTTGACAAACGTTCTCACGTGCCCTGGCAATATTCTTATGTGCGAGTGTTATACACTGCCACCAATCGTAAATAAATCGCACAAACATCTGCGCAATTCAGACATGTTCTGTGCGAGCGCGGTCAGAAGCCAAGATAGATTCCCCCGGTCCTATCTGATGGGGTGTCGTCGAACATTGTTCTCCACTTTGCCGACGAGTGTCGACTCCCGACTTGATGGATGTTTCGCGTCATGCCGGCCGCCTATGACAACGGCCATATTTATAAAAGACTGTGGCGGCCCCGTGGACAGCGCCGTTTTCACGCGTGACCTCCAGGGGGTATGACATAGAAAAGTAATGAAGAAATCCTTACAACAATTGTTGATTTATATCAGTTAGGTTTGGACACGTTTTTTTAACACTTCTGGTTTTGTTGTTATAGCTCGTACACCGGTTAACAATTTCCAATTCGCTCAACACAATAAACATTACATGTTTACATTTTACAAGCCGTGGTAATTGGTCCCCGGTCCATGTACAACGGGGGTCCATTTACGATATCACACTGGCAACTATAGAAGAGCACCAGCCGTCACAACGAATGTACGGAATCAGTTCTGTTGTCGATGTCTTCGTGAATGTGGACTGAAATACAGCGAGAACTCGACGTCGTCGACGACCCACGGGACTCGAACTGAAGGATTACAGCGACAGACGACGTTGACAGAGTCATCTTGCAGCGGCCGCCGAGTGTGTCTTGTTTGACGCCTCTCAGTCCACCGCCACCTGCTCTCCCTGTCACCTCCATTACGCCGTCACCTCCATCACGGCAACCGCCCGCTCGAGGAGGTGCTCCGGCAGCCACTTCACCGCGGTCCGCTGGGACGGGGAGAAACATCGGCTGTCGGATCTCTGTCGATGGCGGATGAAAACAAAGACGAGCAATCTAGTGATGTGATGTCGGTGTCCACCCAACGAAGGTTTTCTTAAAGAGATGTTATATGTTCATAGTTTGATTTATTAATTAGTGTAATGTTCTTAAGACTATATAGTAACTATGTTGAAGGTATAGGGCCCGCCATATTGTGCTTAGTAAGCGTGTAACAACGTTCGCAGTTTGAAGATACGACCCCGGAGCATGTTCCAATAGTAAACAAAACATCCAGTTTCAAAACAAGTTTTTTACTGGCACTGCGGCCGAGTCTGGCTGAGTTAGTTGCAGTACTCTATGGTTTTCAACGATGTCCCATTTTTCCACGTTCAACACAGCAGACTTCATGTTACAAATTACTACGCCCGCTAATTCCAGGTTTAGAGGAAATGACTGGCTCCCTTTAGAAGAAAAGTGTATGCAAATATACGGCTTGGAGCTGTAGGAAGATAAAGGCATATATAGGGCATGTGTATACTGTTTGCCAATCGGAAAGCTATTGTGCACGTCATACCCCCGCTGATGGCGATTGTTGCGCCGTTGAAGCCGTTGCACAATATGTTGCATTGTGAGTGCGGCGAGCGTGCAGTGCCCATTGTGGGACGAGTGATGTTGAGCCACGCCCAGACACTCGTTGAGATTAACGCGGGCATTCAACCCCGTTGTTCTCAAGTAGTGCTCTTACTTCAACGACGACAACGCGACATGTCCTCGTGGCCGCGCCCAGGGTCTCGACATGGCTGTAGTAGTGGTGTAGTCGACAAACAGGATGACACAGAACAGGCCTCCGTGTGTGTTATGTATACGGGTATAGGTGCGTAGAAAACAATAAGACGAGGCAGACTGGTTGAGAGAATACATGAACAATCAGTAGAAGACAATAAGACGAGGCAGACTGGTTGAGAGAATACATGAACAATCAGTAGAAGACAATAAGACGAGGCAGACTGGTTGAGAGAATACATGAACAATCAGTAGAAGACAATAAGACGAGGCAGACTGGTTGAGAGAATACATGAACAATCAGTAGAAGACAATAAGACGAGGCAGACTGGTTGAGAGAATACATGAACAATCAGTAGAAGACAAATTGTTCGCTCTCTGTGTCTGAACTGTGGGACGCTACACGCGTGTATACTACTGTGTAGACGGGAACGAGATTGCGTGAAAGGCTATGTGCATGTACGACTGGAAGTTATAATAAACCATTTAGTCGCTGTTGCTTTCATTTTCCCCGCCGTGGTAATAAACCCCGGGTACAAATACGACGGGGTTCGATTTACAACGTCACACCTGTGGTCAATGCGCTGGCTGTATATGACAGGCAGGTCTACGGCGTGTCCAAACAACTCCATAGTGTCGTATTAGCCGTGCATGCCGATAACAGTGGTCGCACTGTCATTGACCAGGTCCGATAATAAACTCGCGCGAGATATCGATCGCGGGCGAAGTCAGGGGCGTGGTCCGGAGAGGCCACATATCTGTGGGATAGGCCGAAGTATGCGACCATGGCGGTCGTTGTGAATGACGCAGGTGTGCTCGGTTGCTACAGGCGCGCTGCCACACCGCAAGAAGTACATTCTTTGTAGATATTTACATTGTCGCTTTCCGGTATTAAGTACGAGAACAAGGAATAATCCGAATTTTGAATTATTTCCATAATCCCCGGTGATAAAAAATTATTGTATTGATGTGCAACGGTATTTGTAACATACATGTAATTTTGACAATTGTTTTATTGGAGAAATTACCGAAAGTGAATTATATTTTGTAGTTGCATGGTGACGTTTGTAGCTTGTTGCACCAAACACATTTACATTTTTCCATACGTTTGTATGTTTTGTGCAATGATTATAGTTAGAATGCTGAACTTCAATCTGCATTCTTCAGTGCACATGTACAGCTATTACTAATCATTATTGCATAATGTACAATAACCGTGAATCTAGTAGAATCATCAACGATTATGTAGTTATAAGTGATAAAACGACGTTCATCGAAACTAGAGAAATAAAGGAAACAGCCGATGAATAAGCTATTAACAAACATGGTTTACAAATGGTACAATAATAACATTTCGCATGTACTAAAGTTTGCATAATTACAGAGTATGGATGAATATTTATATTTAATGTTTATGTAATATATATATATATATATATATATATATATATTACATAAACATTAAATATAAATATTCAACAAAATTATAATATTATATATATATATATACATTAATATATATATATATATATATATATATATATATATATATATATATATAATATTATAATTCAATCCATGGTTACAACAAAATTTAAATATTATATATATATATATATATATACATTAATATATATATAATATATATATATATTATATATATATATATATATATATTAATGTATATATATATATATATATATATATATATTAATGTATATATATATATAATATATATATATATATATTAATGTATATATATATATATAATATTATAATTTTGTTGTAACCATGGATTGACGTAGAAATAAACGAGCAACGATACGACTTGCTAATAAGGCCCCTGGCTCAAACCCGACGTCGCATTGCGATGATCGTCGTCTGGAAATCCCATGCATTTATTTCACGCCGTTCGCAGTTTTGCTTACTGAACCAGACGAGTTCGCGGCATTGCCTACTGAACCAGATGCCTTCGCTGCTTGCCAAAACTGCCGGCGGTGCAACTGAATCGATGGCGGAGATTACGACCGCACATGTATACAAGCACTGTATTAACTGTGCAGACTTGGCCGCCGTAATCTCGGCCCAGCTGGGCGGACCGCGCTAACGATCGCGCTTGGGATAAATTGTTCTATTACACGATTGACAGTGTATCGGTTATTATAAATTATAACCAGTTTAATTCAGATGTGCCAGTCTGGAAGTAAGTTCCGGTTCCGTTTTGCGTATTGCGCATGCGGGTGTACATGCCAAAGATTGCTTATACAGGTGCCGTTAATTAAATTAAATTAACGGTCGCAGTGTCTTCGGTTAATGCTTTATTCTTAGATATTTTAAATCAAATGTAATTGCATGATTGTGCATGATTGTAGACATACATACATATATATGTGCGTGCGTGTGTGTGCACGTTTGGCTTCATTTCATATAACCTCCGGTGATTCGCGTTCGTTTCCCATGCAGTGAGTGGCACGGCGCGTTGATACGTTCCCTTCGGAGAGCGAGATGACGGGCGATAACCTGGGCAGGGCAGGCATGCAACGAGGAGGGCCGTCAGATGATCAGATAGTGTTATATCATCTGCCGATACCCGCCCCGTTGTCGGGCCACTGTTGGGATTGAAAGACTTATCACTTACTACAGACGCACTATTTCATTACGCGAGCTAGTCGGATTGTTATCGCTGCTGGCTGAGTGCATACAAGTGTCTATCCGCCGAACGACGGTCACGCGATTGGCTTGTTTTGCTCACAAGATACAGTAATAGTTGAAGCGACGACTTTATAATGCGGTGTTCTACTTCGTCTGTGATCCCTTTTTCTCATTGAGTTCTGTTCATGTCTATCGACGTCTCAATCTGTCTTGCACTTACAGAACAGACTGTATAGGATCTGTTTATGCGTTGTGTATAGGGTTATATATACATGCGTGCATAAAACTGAGACAAATATACTCTCCCAGACTCGTGCAGAAACCCGTATCTCTTTACGCGTATTATCGCTGCACTGAACGATCATAAATTTCAATAAAAACGTAATAGTAGTAGTGTCGTATTGTCTGCGAGTGTGAGACTACGCGTGGCCTGGGTGGTTGCGCTGCCTCTATGTCCATATGTTGTATTCTGATGTGTACTTGCGGTTAATGTTCACTTAATCGTCGTGTAATTGACTGAGATATGGTCCTCATCGCCGCTCGCCAAGCCAGTGGATTTGTATAAACATTATGTTTATTTAATCATTTGGAAATGGCGACTTTCCGCGCCGCTTATAAGTGATATATTTAAGCCGACTACCGTTACTTGTAAAACTCCTCTTCAATCTTTCAAGGTACCATTAAACAGTCACCTTTTTATTATTGCGTACACTACTTAAATGACAGCAGTAACATTTTACTCTAATATATTATTTGTGTGTATCTTAATCTATTTTGACACTCGAAAGAAAATTATCAACTACTTATTTTAACATGAGAATTTCTTTATTTTAATATTTAACTAATTTACTTAACCTGCAAATGTTTACACAGCACTATTATGTTCATTTATTTTATCTTATGTATATATTGTTCTACTATTTACGTATTACCTGGTAGTCTTATGTAAAGCGATATGAACGTGGCAATGGTGACACAGCTTATGAACCTCACTCTTTTGCAAAGCACGCTTTTTACAGTGTACCGGTTTGGTACAATTTAGAATACTACTATTTATGTATTAAGGAAATAATAGGAATCGATTATTCAGTTGTTATTCTGTTAAGGTGACACGTTTATGTTTTGTATACAATCCCGCCACAAAGATTCCCGTGGCAGTCCTCATTTGTAGTCGAAATCAAATCGAGTCACACGGCCGATAATATGTAGTCGTTTATATAAGAATGAAAATGAGAGTTCATAAAAGAATCGCATCACACACACACACACACACACACACACACACACACACACACACACACACACACACACACACACACACACACACACACACACACACACACACACACACACACACACACACACACACACACACACACACACACACATATATATATATGGAAGAACGAAATTGACTACATCCTGACAAACAGACCAGACATCATCATCAATCAAGTCTTCATGTCAGGAAGTGACCAATGAACGGTAATGAGCAAAACCAAACTGGACGTCAAGGCTGAAAGGAAGAAGTTGATAAACAAGAGACCACCAAGTGTAGATACAACACAAATAGGAACAAACAAGATCGATTTCCAACTAGAACTGCGAAATCGATTTGAGACACTACAAGAACTAGACGACATCGACACCATGAGCAAAAACTTCACAGAGATGATCCAACTAAGTGCGACAAGTGTAGCCAAAGCAATCAACAGTGATGTAGTGACGAGAATATAGTCACCGACACGAGCACTAATGAAGCAATGACGAGGAATGGTGGATGACGGCGACCGTAAGAAACAAATAGAGTACGCAGAAATATGCAAGACCATCAAAAAGAAAGCGAAGGAGGACACCAGGAAGCACAAACAAGAGATCATACGAGAAACGATTATGGCATCAAAGAGTCTGAAGAAAGCCAGAAGAACACAGACATTAGGCCGAGACAGACTGATTACACTTCTAGACAAGCAGGGTAGAGGGATACACATGACCATGGAACGAATAGAGGAATTCTACACCGAGCTATACGACAGTGAACAGAGTACCATAATTCACACCGACCTGAAAGAGATACCAGAGATAACACCATGGGAGGTGGAAGCAACGCTAAGAGATATGAAGAATGGGAAGACATCAGGCAAGTAACATGTAAACATTGATACATTACAAACAGGAGAAGATACCATCTCGAAGACATTGGCTAAGCTGTATACTAAATGCTTATCAGAAAGACGAATACCCACCGCAAGGAAGAGCGCAAAGATGGTTATAATCTTCAAGAAGGGAAATAAGAAAGACTTAAAGAACTACAGACCGATATTTCTGTTATCAAACATCTACACATTACGCACAAAGATACTAACGGATAGACTAGAAAAGACACTAGACGAAAACCAACCACGAGAGCAAGCAGGATTCAGAAGCAGGTACTCAACGACAGTCCACATACACGTCGTAAACCAACTGAAAGAGAAGTGCCGAGAATATAATATCCCGCTCTGCATAGAAGACGTGTACATCGAACTCCTGAAAGACGTCTACACCAACATCTGATGAAAACGAAAAACAATGTCTGAAGATGAACATTTCGAAGACAAAAGTGATGCTAGCAATTGACACACCAATATATATATATATATATATATATATATATATATATATATATATATATATATATATATATATATATGTATATATATGTATATACACACACACGCACACACACACACACACACACACACACATATATGGTGTTGAAGGTGTCAGCAGTTTAGCTTACATTGTTTACAGTTGTATAGGTGTATAGAGCTTCGATTCATTGTTCAATAATAAGTATGCATGTGTAAATCACCCTTGTAAGAAGTGATGTAGAGTCGTCAATGTGTAGTCTATAATTGTAGAACCAGACGTGCGTTTATTGGTTTATAGACCAACTCTAGATATTATGTGCTATTTCTGCTAATGTTCATGCGGACGTAGTTCACAGAAAATAATATTGTGTTTGAAATCACCATTCGTTTAGTAATATGATGTGGAACAATATTTTTAAGTGTTTGATAGCTGGGTTTAATGAGTATATGTTATCATATTTTGATGCTATTCAGACGTGTCTATATATATATATATATATATATTTACATATATATGTATGTATACATAAATATATATATTATATTGTGTGTATATATATATATATATATATATAATATATATATATATATATAATGCATTATATTCACGTTTTTAACATAAATAAAAAGGGACACGCGTTACATAATTATTTGTATCAAATTATTGTAAAGAAGACAAATTATGTATTTTTGAAGGCTTTGCTATAATTAATAATAATTCTACACAGTGAAAATGGATATACCTCTTACGGGTTTATTAAAGGGGTTTAAAGTGTAATATAAAATACTACAACCAACATAAACGCAACGTGTATAAACCTACACGTGGGCGGAGCTTGGCACTTAAACACGAAGTACGCTTGTCGGAAGCTTATAATATAATTATTATGCAAATTAGTAAATGTCGTCATAATATG